>VZTH01001897.1:80662-174327 GCA_013397815.1 Aleadryas rufinucha
GGTGAGCGGAGGCGTGTCCCCGCAGGTACCCGCTGTTCCAGAGGGGCGGCCCGCAGCTGCGGATCTTCCGTCCCAACTTCTTCATGCTGGCAGTGCGGCCCGGCGTGCCCCAGCCCGAGGACACCGTCCAGTTCCGCGTCTCCATGGAGTGAGTGCGGGCACGGCAGCTGGGCTTGTGGGCTGAGGCGTGGGAGGGCCGAGTGCCGGGGCAGGGAAGGGGCTTCTGCATCAGGGAGACATTGCAGAGGGCGGCGAGGGCACTGATTTAATGACCGGCTTTGCGTGGCTCCTGTCCCCGAGTGTTAGTGAGGCTCAGCCTTCCCAGGGACGGGCCAAGGAAGAGGGAAGTGCTTATGAATTTGATCCAGAGTAAGCAAGGTGGTATCCAGTTATTTGTCAGGACCCTTTCAGCCTGACCAGTCTGCTGGCACACATTAGAGCCCACAAGCCTGTGGCAGGTTCTGGTAAGATCAGCAGCTCCTACTCAGAATAAAGAAAGGTGTCTCAGGTTGGGCAGTGAGAAAGCCTGCTGAACACAGAATATACCTGGCATTTTGAATGTTGAGGCTACAGAGAATAAAATATTTGACAGTTGTTACAGTTTATGGATCATAAATTGCTGGAGCAGTGTGTGGTCTAGGCTGAGTTTATACTTTCATGTAATAAATCTGTTTTGGTTAAAACAAGAAGACATTTATTCCGCAGTATTAACCAGTCTCTAATTAATTTTATTTAAATATTTACACTTTTTTTTCTTTCCCCAAAATGTTTTTTCATTGCCTAGAATGACAAAATTGGATATCAGGAATTACCTTGAAAGAATATACAATGTGCCGGTAGCTGCTGTGAGGACCAGGATACAGTATGGTAAGTGCAGTTGAGTAATCTAAAGGGATGAATACAGCATCCCTGCACAGACAGAATAGACTTCTTGTCTCAAAAGATCTGTTAGATTTCAGCAGACTTTAGTGCCAGTGGTTCCAGGTGCTTAGCTGGTGATGTCTGTTACCTTAGTTGTTTATTCATCCCTTCAAACAAACATGCACCACTTCATATTGGAATGCTTTGATTAAGTTATGTAAGTTTCACTCTAAAAAGAAAAATCTGAATTTAAAAAGGCTAATCATCCTAGCAGTTATCTAGCTTGTGCTTTTGTAGTTGGTACTGTTTCTCCTTGAAGACCAGTGGGTGTCACCCTTCAGAAGGAACTGCTTCATGTGTTTTAATGCAAGTAGTAATTAAACTTAATTTCAGCTGTAGCCTTCGTTTAAAAAATGAGCTGAGATTAGCTTGCATGCACACACAGGAGGTGTTATGGTCTATCAATAGGCAAGGTTTGTAGAGCAAAGAAAAATACTTTGTTGAACCAGTAGATAATGTCAGAAAAACATCTTGACAAATTTTCAGGTTTTTATCACCTGTTGTTACTAGATTTTTGTTACAGACCTGAATATTTCCTCTTCTGGTTTTTCTCTTGTACAAACCCTAGAAACAACATCAACAAACTGCCCAAACCCCCACCAAAACCCACCAAAAACCCACCAAAAAACCAACCCAAGAGAAAAAGGAAAAACTGAAATAGGCTAAATTTAGATAATGTCACCTTTACATATGAATGCTTCCTTCCCCAGAGCTTCTCTGACTGCAGTTTGGATGCAGTCAGGAATATTTTTCATTTTTTTTCATTTTAATTTACATTTTTGATCACAGGCAGTGTAATTATTGAGTGGAGAGTAACTTGGTTAGGACATCTTTGATGGCTGGGTTTTTAATTTTTCATGCAGTGACTCTAAGAAATGAATTATGTTTATAACGGTAAGATTAAGGATGATTTTAAAAAGAATAGGAAAAAAGACCTGTCATAGTGAAAAAAGGAGGATGAAAGAAAAAGCTTCAAAATAAGGTTGTAAAACTCAGGACAGATAAAGGAAGAAAATACTTGGAAGTATCATCTGTAATATGCTTGTGTGAAAAACAGAATTAAATTAAGTCATAAACACCAAACACATGTAGTTCAAAACAGCACTGGAAAATACTCATGCTTGTCCTTATAACCATTTTTTCCCTCACTGCTAATTTTAAGGGATAGTATATAGTCAGGGATAAAAGAGGGTTAGAATGCCTAATAAATGGAGAGCTTTAATGTCTGCCTGACGTGGAGGAGGCAAGTTGTACATCCCACTTCAGCTGTGACCAGCATGCTTGGAGAAGGTGGAGGTGCTTTGGTTTGTCTGGATGTGGAGTATAATTTCCTGGCATATAAACAGTTGATCCAGCTCATGAGCTGAACAGTAAAAATTGTCAAATTTGAGGCTGTTTAGTGGTCATTTTCTCCTTGTCTTCCTGAAGCTTTAGATGTTGGTTGTTTAGTTTGTCACCCCTGGCCCCTACTTGGGAGACTTTTCTCCTTGCTTCTTTGCAGACTTTGTGTGTGGTATGAAGGCACATCGGCAGCAGGCTGGTGATCCCTTGGTTGTCTGCTTGCAAATGAGGAGAGCAGTGTCCAGAGTTTCAGTAAACTTTAATAATTGTGGTGCTGTGCTGGCAGTGAAGGAGGAGTATTCCTCTTAACAATAAATCAGAACTAGGCAAGTCCCATTTTCAGTTTGGCCTTGCTTTGGAGAACTTGGAAGTCCTGTGAAGTAAAAGGCGGGATTCTCTTCATTTCTGCAGGTGCGAACAACAAGAGGAATCACAGGAATCAGAGAGTGAAGAAGCCAGATTACAAGGTCGCCTATGTACAGCTGGTGAGTTAACATGGATGCTTATGAGGAAAGAGAAAGGGACTGTTATCCAGCCAAGCTGAAAGTAATGGCCAGTCCTGGTTGGCTGAATATTTTTGCCAATCCTCTAATAATGACAGTTTCTTCAGCACATTCCAGAATGGAAAGAGGTTTAAATGACTTGGTCTAAAGATCAAATTCAAACAAATGGTTAGTTTTCAAGTCCCGTGTTGGTTTGAGGTCTGTCTGTAGGTTGTGGACTGATGTCATAGGGTGCTGCTTTGCCAGAGAGTTTCGTGGTGACCCTGTACTCTGTGTGCTGGAAGGTTCACGACTTGTGTGGTTGATTGCTGAAATGTATGTCCAGTAAGTGAAAGAATGTATTGTGAGGGCAGGGAACTTCTTATTAAAGGTCTTTGAATTTCAGAGAAGACTAAGGCTTATTCCTTGGAGAGCCTTTAGTCATGTCTAAACAAGCATGCTTTGTGGCTGAACCGGGCTCTGAAACATACATTGGTTGCCCAGTGGAAAAGGAGCTTCATGTTCTTATAAATTTCTTTCATAACAGGAGCATATTATAGTTTAGACTTCTCTTGGGCTTACCTGTCTTTATGCAAAAAAGAAGTGCAACCAGTGACAGAAAATCCCTTCACATACCAAAATTACATTAAAGAGATGCTATTTATGGTTATAAAACCATAAGCTCAAAATTGCAGTTGGCAACACAACATCACTGTTACTGGATTCAGTGCTGGGGAAACACTCTATGATCTTAAAGACTGGCTAAGGCTTCATATGGACTTGGGGTCAAACTCAAGAGGCACAAACAATGAGAAGTCTGATTTTTAATATTTCAAAGTTTAAATATTCTTAGAAGTTTTTTTCTAAGCCCCTTCTGAGAAGGGGAGTAGAAAGAAAAGTGAGGACAGTATGTTCTTCTAGACAATCCTTACCTAATTTGAAAGAAAAATATAAAGTGCAATGTTACTAAAAAGTAACAGAGTTGTATTTAGATGAGGACTAACATTGATTTACTCTGCTGAAGTTAAAGGCAGCCTCATTTCTGTGAGGATTTTACATTACGATGGCTAAAACACACATTCCTTTTTCAAGGAAGAATCTCTGCTTTGGTGAGCAAATTCCCCCTCCTGGATTGTCTGTGCTAGGTTGTTTGCTGGAGATCAGGATTGTACCATTAGGAACTGAATGCTTAGATTGATGATGTATCTCACAAGTTGTTTTCTCGGAGTGTTTTTCCTTTTAGTAGGTAGTTGCAGGCATTTTCCATTGCTACAGTCTCCTGCTAGTGACTTCCTTGCTTTTAGAAACTTGTTTCCCAAGACTGAAGCAGACATCGGTCTCCAGTGAACTGTAGTCAGTTCTCAAACTTTATTTCACTGTAATGCAGTCTTGTGTCCTTTGCTGAGGTGAGAAGGAAGTAGTCTGCAACCCATAGATACTCAGGGGGAAGGAGTGGGAAGCAGAATGCTGCTGCTGTGTTGGAGCAAGACACTCATTTAAGGCAGTGCCTTTGTGCATTTATTTCACATTCAGCCTCTCAACCTAGAATAGCAGCCATTACCTTAAGGGTTGCTCAGCAGAGGTGTGGAGATTTACCTCAACTAGTTTGGTATTGGAGGCAGGAGTAGTTTGGTCGTTCCTCCATCCTCCCGTTTTGTCTTCTGGGCAATGCACGGAGCCCTGTTGCACTGTGGCTGAGGTCTCTTAGTACATGGGACAGCAAGAGTCCCTTATTGCCTTATACTGCAGTTACCATAGTAAGTTCTTAAGGAATGCCATGTTTTCCATCTCTCCCATGAACAGGGTCAGGGACCACTTTTTGGTGGTGTTTTTCATGTCAAGGGAGGGAATCCTGACCATTTGCTAAACTCTTGCCAGTGAAGCTTGGTCTCTGTGTTTTTTCCTCACCTCATTCCTGCTCTCTGGTCTATTTTTTTTCGTATTGTTGTTGTGGTCTGTTAATTCCATTAACATTTAGGTTTCTTTATTCCTCCCCCTTTCTCTTTTTCCCTTTGTTTGTTGCTTTTCATTACTAGCTCTGATGTCTCAGACAATGAGCTCCCAGCTCTGTGTTCACACCAACTTTAAACAGTGGGTGAAGCCAGAAACCTAGTGTCATTTCTGAGTCTAAAGGGTTTGCCTTCATTCTCATTCATGGTGTGATCAGGCCATTACAGGCCCCATGCAGTCCATTGTTAATATCTGCCTAATTTAGGAAAGTCTTTGCTAACCACTGTAAAATCCTTATTTTCCTGAGAATTAGTTTGCATCTGCCGCGAATCAGAGTAGCTGGGCTTTCCCACCATTTTTACCAGCTGTGTTTTCTCTCATTAATCCAGTTTCAAGTTAAAACTGCTTATGACTGGAAAAATATGGATGTGTTTTTGGAAGGTCTTGGGTTGATCTTTCTGTTGCCCACTAGGTGGAAGTATTGCTCTTTCCAGTGTGACTTGGTGGTGGCTGTGGTGCAGTTTACCTGAATGAAACTGAGTTTATTCTCATGACCAGTTATGTTTCCCTGCTTCATAAAGCATCACCTTATGTGTCCCAGTGCAACACACATATCCATTGACTTACTGCAAGTGTCTCAGAGGTGGAAGGTGTATGAAGTCATAGTCAACATGCCCTTAGGTGTCAGACTAGTGTCCCAGCTGTTCCACATGTAAGAATTGTTGTCCTTTCTTTTCCAAATACTATTTCTTGGAGATTCAGAGCTGTTTACTTTATTCTCAGGCGGTAACTGGACAAATACGTGATCTGTCCAAGCATAATATTTTCACACTAAAAAAATACCTCAAATCATAGAAGGCTGTGGATCAACAATATCTTGCCATTCCAGAGCCTGCTTGCCTTTTTTCCCCTTTTGGAATGTGGTGAGAAAGGTTTAAGTTAGAAACTTATGGCCCTGTGTATCCGATGCTACTTTTCTACACTGTTCTATTTTTTAAATTAAATCCAAGTTTTATATCTTTGCAACCTAGCTAAAATAAATGTAATACAGCAACATTTCTCCTTATTCCAATACAGCTATAATTATCATAACGAAAAGAAAAAAAAAAAAGAAGAAAAGAAAGCCAGTGGGAAACTTTGCAGTTGCATTAACATCGGGGAAATTAAAAAAAAATAACAACATCGCCTCCTTCTCCTCCTTCAGCGTTCTCACTGGTTTAGCTTAACAGGTGTTAGTACCCGTGGGAGCACAACTGTAGACAAGCCTCTGGAATCCAGACCTAGTTTTAATTAAACCTGTTTTGAGAAATCTAGTGGAGATGGCTGTAAAAAGGAGTCTGACCTTGTCAGCGTTAGGACTATCACCTATTTAGCTGCTTGAATGATGGCACCGGTGGGAACATTTTTGCAAATGCTTTCTCCTCAGCCCCCGTTTTAGAGTATGCTGTACATTCATAGTAATTAACCTATTTGCACATCAGATGTGACAGTGGTTTTCTTTTGAATTCAGAGGAAACTTGGATGATCCATCTGCAGTGTCATTCCCGAGTGGATTTTTGAAGTTGCTTTCTGTGCTGTTTTGCCATATGTTTTAGCATCAGATGTTACCACTGCAGTAGCAGGAGAATTGTTCAAATGCACTGGATTATTAAACTTAGCTGCATTTGCTGCTACTGCTGGACTGAATCCCATGCTTTTGGGAGTCCAACATTTTTGTAGTTAGTGATACGATAAACATCACTTTACTGCTAATTCTGAAGGACAGTAGTAAGTGCTTCAATTAGCCAAATAACCAGAAGATCTCAGAGTTGTTTACATGATCGGTGTTTGCTGCATCATTGCTGCACAGTAATATCTGTGCTGACCTTCCATTTCTAAACTCTTCAGGGGACGCAAAGGTCAGAGAAGTATAAGTGAATTTGTGCTGGATAATCCTCCCAGCAGTTTTCTGACGTGAGGCTCAGCAGTGGAAAGGCCAGCACTTGACTTCATAGGCCTAATTATGGTCACTTAACCTCTCATTAAAATGAATGGAGGCAATTTGGACCACTCTGTGTGATAACTCCTTAGACAGCCTCCAAGAACAAAGTGTGTTTTTACCCTTTCTAAAGACAAAGGCTTGAAATCTAAAGGGAAAATAAATGTTTGATGCTAAGGTCACATTTTATTGTGAAGGATGTTATTAGCATTTAACAAATGAATCCTCATAAGGCCTTGTCTATAACTCACTTTTACATTCAGGTAATGCTGAATTGAGGATTAGAGTTGTGCAGAAGTAGAAGTTTAATGGGTCCCGTTTCTATTATCTGAGCACTGGACCACACATCTCACTCGTGCATAACCTTACAATTTGTAGGAAAAAGGGAGGTCTCTTGGAAGAACCCAAACTGAGAAGAGCAATGTGTAAAATCATCATGTTTCCTTTATTTTTTTAGGTGTTCAGTGCCACCTCTCTGACTTGCTTTTTTTGAGGGTTTTTGTTCTTTTCTTTTTAGAATTGTAAGGCTTCACTTAAGAGTAAGGTGAGCACATCATGGTAGAGCTTATCCTGACAAATTCCAGAGTATCAGGGGATCACTTCACGTTGGTGAAAAAGATCTTTTGCCTTCCGTGCACCACCCAGTTCCAAGACAGACTAAGTTATCCGAGCAAAATCACTTTTTTTCCAGTGTCTGTCTTTTTTACAGGATTTTCTTTTAGCGCAGCTGTGTTGAGTAGAAAGGTGGTGTTATCTTCTCACCCTTTCTCTGCGCTTCTAAGGTAATTATGCTGGCAGAAGTTCTAAAGTAGAAGCAAGTTCTAGCCTTTTTAGAGGTTACTTCAGCTTACGAGAATTCCAGTAATTCAGCAATTAAAAGGATAAATAGCTTGCAAGAGGTAAAACTGTGAACAAATGCAGGTTTTCAAGTAAGCCAGAATCTTCTTTCCGGTTGGATATGCCAGCACTTCATGTTCTAGCAGTTTGTAAACCAGATAAACCCTGATGAACTTGGTAAAAACTGTTTGCTTTATTCCAGTGAGGATTTCATTCTGAGGATGTATTTATCATATGGTTGTCAAATTGTTGCTATATAGAAGGGAAAACTTCTGCAAAGAAAAAGTGTAAGAAAAAGCAGCACTGTGTAAAAGGAGTGACAGTCCCTCTGTTCCTTTGGTAGGCATTTTTTTGAGGAGGTGGCATCTGAGCTTGAACCTCAGTAGCCTCTGGCTTTATGTGGAAGATGCACTGAGTGTAAATATGCCTGGACAGACTCACAATTCTTTATGTAAGTTGATGCCTTTTGGTATTTTTTAAATTTTGAAATACCCAAGATACAGGCTTCTGAAAACTAGCTACTGAGCATGCACAACAGCTATTTTTCATACAGCTTTCATCACTCCAGAGCCTTACAGTGCAGTATTACTGCAGAGTATTGTTACTTAAGATTTATCAACCTTCAGTTCTCAGGGTGTAATGTCTTGGCTGTTTCAAATCGTGTTTGGCTGCCAGCCAAAATCAGAATTTCTTCACAAAACAAGATCTGGAAAGAGCCAAGTTGTCTGTGCTGATTTTGATTTATTAAAAGACTCCAGATACAGATTGACATTTTCAGCTCAATATTTGACTTTCACCAGCCTTGAAATGGGAACTGTGAGCGCTTTGATAAACAGCTTAAAGGTTTGTCTGGTTTTGCTACAGCCTCTGTGTGTATCTTTTTTGTTTTCTTCCCTCTTTTTAAAATAATAACTGTTTTGCAATGCTTAGTGAATTACCATGGATGCTGTTAGTATGCTTTAGGGACAGCTTTCCTTCATTCTCCAATAAGGGAAATGCATTGGTCCTGGAAGCATACCAGAATGAAAGTGCTGCATAACAAGAACAGTCCCTTACTACGCTGTTACCAATATAAATAGTTCTCAGATTTTCAGTGGAGGTGGTGTGCCTACCATGTTAGCCTGAGTTGTTTTCTGACTTGGTTAACTAAAATGGCTTCCTCTCCAGGGCAGACAGGTCTTTATTTTGGGCCCTGTCTGTTCTGTAGGTACCACAGGGCTGAGTGACCTGCCCATAGCATTGTAAAAACACAGCAATTTTTTGTAATATTAGTGAATTCTTTTCCAAATGCTTCAGTGTGCTAAAATCCTGGGCAATGCTTGGCCTCAAGGGTGCTTGTTGCTGATCGTACTACAGGAAAAGGTTCAGTAGGCTGCAGCTTGGGGCTTGCTCAAAGACCCTGGTAAGGCCAATTTCTTTCTGTGCCATGAAATGGGACTGTGCTGTAGCTGTCAAAGGACAGGTATTGTAAGGATACCTGTTGGTAATTTAAAGGTCCAAAAGAGCTGAAACTCAGAGTATGCACCAGTGGAAAGGAAAACCTTGATATGTTACAGTTGAGCTTATCCAGGCTAGAATCAAGGAAAAAGCAATGTACACAGCAGCTCCCTTGTTGTTTTTGTAGTATGGTCAGGCTCTTAGGAAACCCCCAAGAAGTATGCACTACAAAAACAACTGAAGCATTGCTGTGTAGAGTTGGTATTTTGTAGATTCCAGTCTGGATAATCTCATCTGGGATAAGTCATGCTTTTTTCTCTCCAAAGCATATGAGGTTTAGATTTTTTCACACCTGTTATTTGCCATGTTGAGTGTATATGATTAAATGAAACATAGCACACATTCAGCTGGGTCAGGGATGTGGTGACGGTTCTGTTGGATTTATTTATGTCATATTTCTGATCCCAAAATGTGGAGTAGGTAGTCATGTCAGGGAAGGCTCCTTTCATGTCATTTGTGGAACCATTTCATAACTGAGCCTCTTGTTTGGTTATATTTACTGCATAAATTTAAAGACTGGCTGATCTGAAAAAAAGCCAAACCCACCTGTTTTCATCTGAAGCAGTTAAATGCTTTTCTTGAGATTTCTGTATGCAGAATGCTGCCAAAGAAGTTAATGTATGGTAACGTTTGTAAGTGTTTTGGAGGGTAATTTTAGAGTTATGGGTGACCAGTTACGAGTTTTATTATGCAAGGTCCCATATAGAATGGAAGGGCTGATATTGTTCAGTTTAATGAAGTTGTGCTCAGAGCAAACGCCACTAAAAATAAGTAGGTAATGTTAATAGGATAGTACATTTCTGCAGAAAAATGGTTTCCTGCTGTTAGATAAAAACCAGAGACCAAGCAAATGTTTATTTTCCAAGTGGGAGACATAGATCTGATGATGATGTTTCAGTAAAATGACTTGTCTGTTAGGCAGAATGACTGATGCAGATGTAATCACTTTAATCTCATTAGTGATATATTAGACAGATTGTTCCCACTGTAATTGTTTTACACCATAGTCTTTATGTCTGTTGATAAGAGACCTCTGATATCTGTTATTCTGTATTCCCACATTACACCCTACAATAACAGCTGCTAGGACTGCTCTCTCTTATCCTTAGCTGAGATCTAAACAACTACAACCACTGCTCATATCCTGAATGTTAACATAATGAATGCCTGCTCCACTGTGTATTTCCCTGGTGGTGTTACTTTAACAAAATCACTTATTTTGCTCATCTTGCTTTTATGGTATGACTCATACAACATCTCTGAGCTGGTTCAAAGTCTTTGAAGAGATGTCCATCTCCTGATCATTCATCTATTAAAAAAAAAGTATGTGAGCATCTTAAGTAGCACACAGAAGAGGAGAGGCTGAAAATTAGCTTTTGAGGAGAAGGGTTACGTGTGTATCTTGGGGACACGGGTGGAAAGAGATTTTGGGAGGTCACGAGATACCATTTCGCACTAGCTGGAAATTCAGGGTGGTCTTTCACTGTAAGTGTATGCATCACAGCTACTGCATAAAGGCTGGAATGTCTCTCTGACCATTTGTTTTCTCTCTAGGGCCAAGGACAAACCTTTCAGTTTCCCAACCTATTTCCAGAGAAAGAACAAGACTCAGAAACTCGCTCTTTTGATGACTTCAGGGATAAATATATGGAGAAAGAGAAGCAGAAGCAGGAAGGTGACCCCAGACGAGGTGGAGTCCCTGATTGGTTTGGACTTTGATGCAACAAGTGAGCTGCCTTCCTTTAGGCTCAGAGGGATTTTGATTAGCACAACTTGCACTCTTCCCTTCTCACAATGACTGAATGTTTATTCTTGAGCAGCTCTTGCTAGCATGTCTTTTTTCTGGCTGTTTGTACTTGACTACAACAAAATGGCCCTGAAGAAATAAAAAGGTAAAATAAATCTGACTGCACCAGGTCTTTTCTGTGAACTTGTGGACTATTTCTAAAATGTGGAATTCCTTGTTGTCATTTCTGACTCTGAGAGTATTGTTATGTTTACCTTCGTGCTGCTGCAGGTTGTTTTGAGTAGAAATAGACATTTAATTTCCTAGGATGTGTGCAGTTTGTATTAACTAGAATGTATAAAAGTCAAGATAGGTTAGTCAGAGATGGACATGAAAGTGTAGACAACTGGCTCAGGACGTAGGGTGCCCTTATTGTCACTTATTGTGTCCTGCTATCCTATTGCCTTCCTTGCAGTGACCCCTCCTTTCCTGGAGAAATGCACGTGGTCTTATTGTACTCTTATAACAGTTGTGTGGCATTCTGGGGACAGGGTTTATGGGACGGGTTTGTGACTGGGCACGTATGTGTTTGATCCCCTTAAGCATCAGTGAACCGACAAAGGTGGTGCACATCTCTGCTTGCTGTTGTGCAGTGCAGGTAGCTGCCTTCTGTGACCAGCCTGCCTTAGGAATGTTTACTGGCATGGTTGTGCTGGTATTCCTTCCACTCTCCGCAGCTACCTTGCAGTGCTGGCAAGTGTCCTGTGTGGACACAGTTGTATTGGCATAGAAATGCTCCTGCTAGTGTAGCCTGTTTTGTGCTGAGGACTAATAAAAAGACTCTTTTTACTTTTTCTGGTGTAACTCCCTCTACTTCCAAGTTGCTGATGCCAGGGCAGTGGTAGAACTTTTCTAGGCCTTCTGGGCTGCCACGTTCAGTGTTTTCATTTCTTGGCTCTGTGGCTGTTTCTCCTCGCTCTGATGAGGATATTTCCTCTTTTCCTTTGTCAAGTAATGTGCTCT
This sequence comes from Aleadryas rufinucha, assembly GCA_013397815.1. NCBI lineage: Eukaryota > Metazoa > Chordata > Aves > Passeriformes > Aleadryas > Aleadryas rufinucha. The sequence continues at coordinate 92,418 of VZTH01001897.1, forward strand.
GCTGTTGTGTCAGAAATATTGGGGAAAAGGAGGGCTAGGAAGGACTTCACAGATGGAGAAGGGTTTTTCTGCAGGCTGTCTGCTACAACTCAGCACACACAATGTTAAATGTATCGCTAATGTTTCTCTGGCTTTTGAATTCTGCCACTTGGAGCAATTGGCAGGGTAGTGAATGAGCCCATGCCTTCAATGCTTCTACCCGGGTGCTCTCCTTTATTGTTCTGTGCCTGAACTTCTTGTTTGGACAGCTAGCAAGATGTTTACAAGGAAACAGCTGTTCTCCAGAGAGTCAATCCAAGTAGGATTTTACGCACCCCCTTCTGTTCATTAGTCACCTCTTTCTCCCTGCTACTTCCCTTGTGCATGACAGTCCACCTCCTTCTGTGGTTTGTTGCTTACACCCCCCTCTTTGTCCACTTTCCAAGGGGGATCGTGTATGATCTAAGTTAGCTGGTACTTAAACAGAGAGATGCTCTTAGAGAGGAGGGAGATAAGGGAGGATTTGCTACTCCCAGCCTGCCAGCGGAGTTACAATAGTAGATGTGGAAAAATACTGACTTCACTGAAAACAGCTCATATGTTTGGCATATCTGCAGAGACAGCATTTCCAAAGTTTTGTAGTGACATGTAGAACTCCAGGTTAAATTAGGAGCTGCCTGCAATTTTAAAGTAGGGTGACTGAATTCATGTGGGTGCAAGGGTCTCTCTGCTGTACACAGTCTCCTCCTCCCCCCTCCTTTGTTCTAATACATTTTTTAAAGGGGCTGTTTCTCAAACTCACAGATAACTATGGAGATGACCTATATTGCAACTTGGGCTTTGTTTCTTCAATATAATGTTATAGTGTTTACTATTTTTTCTTCACTTTCCTTTGTGATTATCTCCAATGTAGCTAACTCCATCTTTTTCACCATGGTGAAGATAGAAAGGGCTCACCTAGTGCTGCCATGTGTCTTCCTAACTGGTTGGTCAGCCTTGAGCAAGCAAGCAGTCAGATATGTTAGTTCTGGATGATTGAAGCAGCATTAGATGTGTTAGGTGTAACAGCAAAGATAGATTTAACCGTCAACCTCTGCCTTCCCTGTTAATGGTCAGGACATGTTGGAGTTGCCAGCTTCTGTACTGATGTTGAGGACCCCAGATGAGTGAAATTTATGTGCAGTCCCAAATGTGCTCTAGGCTCAGTGAGTACCAAAAGCCCCTGTGTAGGTCTACCATGCTTTGCTACTCTGTGATTTCTCCAGGGGCAGCTAATTTCTAGCTCATGTTCAAGGCAGGTTTCTGTCTAGAGTGACACAAAAGGGAAGAAACAGAGATACAAATACACCCATATCTGTATGAAGTTGCTGCAACCAAATTCTGGCAGATACTCAAGCTGCATAAGAGAGCAATCATGTAATCCTATAGAAGGGTTTGAGTTGGAGGGGACGTAAAAGATCACCTAGTTCCAAGCCGCTGTTATTGGGCAGGGACTCATTCCTCGATGTTACCAGCTACCTCTAAAACAATATTCCTGTGAAATTAAGGTAAGGTTAAAAAAACAAGTCCAAGTCCCTGACCCAACATTATTTTGCTTTAATGCTCTCAATTGCCATGGAAGTGGGATTAAAAAAATCTCAAGTCTTTCCCAGTCCCTTTTTGAGCAGTGTTTCTGAGGAAGTGCTAGTGGTTAATATGACCTGGTGCTTCAGTGCTTCACAAATCCCATCCCCCAAGATGTACAGGTGGGCTAAAAGATAACAGAGATGATACTTCAATACAAAGGCACAGATTGTATCAGATGTACCAGAGAGAAGTACAGCAAACGAGTTGTGAAACTAGGACAGGGACTCAGAGTTTTTTGTGAGTTTTGTTCAATGTACTGTGCTTCTTCCAGCACATCCTGATGTTTGTTTCGGGTGATGTAAAGGATCAGCAGCTCCTGTGAAGTCACATCTAGCCCTGCTGTCAGAGGTGTTGAGCTGTCCTTGGCTATGTCAGTGGCCATACCTGTGGGCCAAGGATGTGGATATACATGTGAATAACTTCTCCAAGGACCAGAGTAATGACTTGGTTGAAGAGAATGATGTTCACTGAGGTGCAGGAGAAGCCACGTCCTGCACTTGGCGTGCACAGCTCTGCAGCTGCTGCTTTCTCTGACGTGCAGGGGAGATGTTGAACGCAGTTTCTTTCCTCTCTGAACGTGTGCAACCCCCCAAAGAGAGTAAAGTGCTGGAACAGCCGGCGGATGTGCAGTTGGATGCGCTGGCCGGACTGGTGGAGAAAGGCATCTGGCTATGCTGAGTGAGTGCTATCCCAGCAATACCATCCAGCTATGATGAGCGCTGTCCCAGCAATACCAGGACACTTCAGAGGGAACACACAATTGGTTCTGTTCTTTTTGAAGCAAACCAAACTGAATTGCAGAGGCAGTGCAGAGGTGACTAAGTGACTCCCCTAACATTACACCTTAGAAATTAGTTTTGCGTTGTAGGTAGTGCTCTGATGGGTGCTAGGGTCAGGTTCCTGCAGATAACAAAATTACTGAGTCTTGTAACCATTTGTCATCACCTGAGCCTTGCTATGTGACCTCAGAGGGTGCAGCACAGCTGGTAAGTGGTTAGACATAAAGCTGTGGTAGCTTTATCTTCTGTGTTACTCAGACTATAGAATCATAGAATCGTTTGCATTGGAAGGGACCTTTAAAAATCATCTAGTCCATCAGTCTTGCAATGAGCAGGGATGTCTTCAACTAGATCAGGTTGCTCAGGGCCCAGTCCAACCTGTCCTTGAATGTTTTTAGGAATGGGGATCTACCACCTCTCTGGGGAACCTGGTCCAGTGTTTTACCATCCACATTGTAAAAATCCTCTTCCTTATATCTAATCTACATTTACCCTCTTTTATCAAACCATTGTCCCTGGTCCTATTGAAACAGACCCTGATAAAAAAATCTGTTCCCATCTTTCTTATAAGCCCCTTTTCAGTACTGGAAGACTGCAATAATGTCTCCACAGAGTCTTCTCCAGGCTGAGCAACCCTAACTCTCTCAGCCTCTCCTCACTGAGGTGTTACATCCCTCTAATCGTTTTCATGCCCCAGCTCAGGAGCAGGACCTTGCACTTGGCTTGGCTGAATCTCACAAGGTTCCCATGGGCTCACTTCTTGATCTTGTCCAGGTCCCTCTGAATAGCATCTTGTCCCTTGGGTGTGTCAGTGCATCACTCAGCTTGGTGTTGTCTGCAAACTTGCCATGGGTGCACTTGGTCCCACTGTTTATGTCACTGATGAAGACACTGAACAGAACCAGTCCCAGTATGGACCCCTGAGGGACACCACTGTGTTAAAGACTGGGTGTGACCTGCACATCGGTGGCATCAGATTTGCAGTCCTGGCCGTCGTTCCCTGTTTGTCAGAGAAAAAAGAGAAGAGAAAAGGCTAAATTACAGGAAAGGAGTACAACCCTGTGGCAGGTTCCAGAAAAGGTATATGCTAATCCCTTTATAACAAATATTCTTGTTCTGGGCAAAGGAAAGGCGAAGCATGGGGAGGGTAGATGGCTGGCTGTCATGGCTGAACATGCCTGAGAATGGGTCATCCAGAGTTTCTGACACCCGCTCCCATACTGGGACCCCCAAATTATGCATTGGGTGACAGAAAAATGTATTCAATGACTTGACCTACTCTTGACCCACTGCCATTAGCAGTGCTGAATGAATGAAGCAGTAGGAAAATTTGGCTTACTTTATCCAAGGTGGATGGATTTGCTGTGGAAAATGTCTTTGCGGCTGGGGAATTCCTGCTCCTTCCAGGTTATCCCAATGACATCAAAGCTGGGGTTTTTATTTCAGGAGAACTATTTTACTTTTTTGAATTTTCAGGCTGTAGAACAGACTGTTGCTTCTTCAGCTCCGGCGTGTTTGTGGAACGGCTCACAGAGAGCGGTGAGGGTTGGATAGAGGATGTCTGCTTAGTGTGTGCAACAGGAAAAGGTACACAAAGCAAGCACTATATATCCTGGGAGGCCTGAAAGCTATAAAACCGTTATCTTGACAATGCTGCTTTCTCCTGAAGTAGAGTTCAAGGACTGCTCAGAGTCCAATTTAAAGCAGTTGTCTGAGAATGGCTTTCCAGGGTGGTTTATATGCCATGGCTCGTAGGAACCATGGCTAAAAAGGAATATTGTGATAATCCCTTTTGACCTCCTGAATGACACACACCATAAAATTTCATGCTGTACTTTCCATGCATAGGCCAGAAGCTTGTGGTTGAATGTTACCTGGAATAGATTTCAAGGCTTGAACTTGACAAGCATTGCAGGATCAAGTCATTTTCCTTGAAAAAGCTGGGCCCAAACAGCATGAGAGTCACCAACGTGTCATTTGTCCTGTGAATTACACAAAGTAGTTGTAATAGGGAAAACTGAGTGTAACTGCTCAGGAATCATGTGTTTGTAGAAAAGAGAGGTAATTTCTGTAAATATTATTTTCTTTAAATGCAAAAGGTTTTAGACTAGATAAGATGACAGTGGTTGAGCCATTTCTTCTGAAGTGATTTATGACTGTTTAGGCAGCATTTAGCTCTTTGTGTATAGTATAGCTTATCAAAGTGTGTGCTGCTGTTGTGGACACACCCAGCTTGCAGAATTTGGGAAATATATCACAGTCACTTATTCTGTGGCTTGAGAACACAGTAATCAGGGTCTGGTGCAAAACGAATTGTTTTTAATTACAAAACAGGACTAATTATCAGTCTCTTACAGGACTAATTATCAGTCTCTTAACCTTTCCTGCCTTCCGCTGTTAGAAAATGCTGCAAATAAAAAGTGATTTGAGATTTTGGTGAATTTGTGCAGTGCAGAATTAGGCAGTGCATTTTCTTCCATGGTGACTGGGATGTTGGAGAGGTCACACACGTTGTTTTAGACAGGTAGGTATTGCTTGGGATCTGGCCCTTAGTGCTATCTATGTTTCATTTTCCAAAGTTCTTGTTTTAGGAGTCAGACCAATGTCAGTGATTCACGGCTTGGAAAACTTCCGTTCCTAAAAAAAGGCTTGGGAAACTCCCCCTGTTGATTTGTGATTTAGAGGAATTTTGACTCTTGTCTTTCTGTATGCACCTGGAAAAGAAAAATTTCTCAGAGGCAGAGTGTAGTTTAGTGTAGCTAAACAAGTGAAATGAGAGGACTAGAAAGGGAATGGCTGTGCGGTGGGCAGGTGTTATCCTCCTAAATGGAGGGAGAAGCTAGGCAGTTGTTCTGGATCATGTCTATGTGGTGCATTTCTCGTGAGCCTGTGCTGAAAACACAGAGCTGTTGAAGGTTTCTTAGGTCATGAAGAGAGCCTGCTGCAGATTGAGCCGTGCCAGTGCTTGCACACATGGCAAACCCAGTGTGTGGTGTCTCACAACAGCTGTCAAAGACTGGTCGTCATACCCAGAGTCTCTAAACATCCTGTTTATCCTTGCAAGGAGGAACACTTGATTGAAAGATAAATACCAAAAAAAAAAACCAAAACAAAACCCAACCCCAAAACTGGTGCTAGCAACAACATTTGCCCTTGGGCTAACAAACCTGAAAACAAAAGAAAATAAACATAGGATGGAGGCAAACACATTTCCACACAAGCCCAAATTCTAAAATGGATTTAGGAGCTGAGCTTGTTTTGGCATGCTTGAAAAAGAAAAAGCTGTCTGGGTGCCAGGATTCTTAGGGCTCTGTGTGTGTGTGTGTGTGTGTGTGTCTGTGTGTGTGTGTGCATCAGGGTAAGAGTACAGGAAGAGATGGGGTGTCTGTGGTGATCTGAGGGGAAAATGGCAGACATTGGAGCTGCCTTTATGCAGGGTCACCCTTGGGGCATAGCTTGCACACTTTATTTTTTTTTTTAATTAAACATGCCAAGAAAAAATCTTTGAGTTGGCAGTAAGATTTTTTTTTTCTTCTTCTCCCTCTGTTTGTTGTTCATTTGTCGCTGCACGGGAGGTCTGTTTACTTTGCTCAAGAGAATGAGGGACCCAAGAGACACTGCTCTGCATGCAAAGTTTTTATGGAAGGGGCTATAGGAAGAGAAGGGCAGGAACTTTCAAGCCTTTTGAAAGTGGGCTGTTTCTTCTGCTTCTTTGCCCAATATATGTTGGGCCTTATATATGTTGGGCTGCTACTGCTTGTGCAGATGTAGCTGGGCCCTGGTCTTCAAAGATGGGTCCTGTTGTTAAGGGCTGATCTGGCAAATCTCTACAGGGTCAGTGTGAGGAGGCCTAAGAAGCCCTAAGACTTGATGTTGAAACTCTGAGTAGCTCTGATACTGTGGTGCCCCCCACTCTGCCCATGGGATCTCTCCTGGTAGGTTGCTTTCAAACTGGAGATGGTGCTCCTCTCTCCCAGCACCTCCCTGTTGACTCTTCTGAATGAAGTTTGGGATGAATTAATGAACATGCCATTAAAATAATCTCATGGATGAGGCAAGGCAGCCCTTCATTCCAGGGATTTAGTGTTTTGAAGGGGACTTTTCCAGAGCTGTGTGGCAGCCCGCTGCTGCTGCTCTTTGTTGCTTTTGATGACTCAGTGAACTTCTGAATGCTTCAGTTTCTCCAGATGGGCTTAATAGCAATTGTGACCTGACTGGAGATCCAACAGAGGAGGGAAAGTGGAGATCTGTATTACTTTTGCTTGCTGGCATCTCAGTGGATGAGGCAGCTTTGTCCAGCTGGATCTTCTTCGTATCGCATGGTGCTGAAACAACTAGAAAAGAAACTAAGGGTGCTGCACAAGCGGGGTGAATGTCTTTAGATTAACAGATGGGCACATCCCTGCGGCTATTTTTGCATGTGGATTCAGTAAGAGCAGTGGCATGTGGCAGGCAGAGTTCTGCAGTGTGAGGCAGCGCAAGGGAATGGCTAATGAAAGCAATGGATAATTCCACTGGAGCAGACTTTGGAGCTAAGTGGTGTTATGCCATTTGGAGTTTTCTTATCCTTTTTGACTAGTGAAAGAGGATGGGGACTGATGAGTCTGCCTATAGCCTCAGTCTTGTGGTCAAAGCAGCTATTTTATAACCCAAGTCAGTTCTGTATTGCCCTAATGCATCACAGAACACAGAGATTTCAGTTGACAGAAGGAGTTGACTCCTTTTATCTCCTTTTATCCTTTTAACGTTCCCTGTTTTAATTGATGGGAAAGCTTCTCAGCAATCCCAGGACATCTTTCTGTGTTGCAAAGGTTCCCTTAAATACTGGGACACACCATCTTGTTTTGGCCACTTTGTCTCCAAGAGGAGGGAGAGTTAAGGAGCCAGCTGTGATTGTAGAGTGAAAGACTCCTTGTGAAAAGACATTGAAAAGCCTGTAAAATACTAATTCTAGAAGAGGGAGAAATGAGAAGCAACATAATTAGAGATGGACTATGCAGAAGTACCTCCCTTTATGATATATGGGAATGGGGACTGTCAGAAGAACAAAAAAGAAGGCAAGATAGAAACTGGCATAAAATATTTTCACTCAAGAGTGGGTTAGATTAGTGTTGTGCAATTCTTTGCCACAAAATATCAGGGCCAAGAATTTTGCTGGATGCAGACACACTCTGACTTTCTGTGGATAACCAGGATATCAGACAGCTAATGGTAATATTAAAAGAACAAGAGTTTTGGGAAGTTGTCAGTGCCATGTGCGTTAAGGCACAAGCTGACTCCAGCAGATGGAGATGGGGATAGGAAGAGACTTACTTATTTCGGAAGTGAAATAGTCTGTGAACTGCCTCTTGCAGGGTTTCTTTTTCTGACCTTTGGATCAGCCTCTGTTGTGTTGCAGAATCCCAGCCGAGGTGGAGCTTGGGAAAGCCATCAGGCTTGGCAGCTGTCTCAGCTACAGTACATCCAGTTGTGTGGTAGGCCCTGTGGGGAGGTAGAGCACCCTTCTGCATTCTTCAGCTGCCAGTTGTGAATGTCTTGATTTCCCCCTGCCCCCAAAAGAAAGCTCATTTCTGTGGCCTGGGAATCAGGAGAGTAAACTCAACTCCCACACTGCATTCAGCTCAGCTTGGGTCAATTCCATAACATTTCTTTATGCCTTCATTTTGCGTCATAGAAATTATCTAGTGGTGATCACTCTCCTCTGGACCCCACTTGTCTTTCTGGCTAATATCTAGGCATCCCTAGTGAAAAGTGCCCCCTCCTTTCCCTCTTTGGTTGAGTATGACACACTACACAAAATATTGATGTGCTGAGGTTGAAAGCTGGTTTCATAATTTGCTTCTTTTTTTTTTAATTTACTCTTTTAGCTGTCTGGAAAAAATAGCAGAGGAGCTTTGAACACCTTCGCTGTAGAGCCATGCTGTTCAGTAACAACTCCTCAGTAAAAGAGCTGTTTTGTTTTTATTGTATTTTCTTTTCACTGCTTTTAATAGCTATAAACAACCTCTGTGTGGAGTGTATCTTGAAACTTGTGACCAGCTGGGTGAGGGACCTTTGTATCAATTTCAGGCCTGTGGAGAAGAGAGCATAACAGGTCCCTGACTGCTCCAGCCACTTCCTGCCTGCCAAGGAATGCTGGAAACAGAGGTCATTATTGCACAAGTAATTAAAGGTTCATCAGCCCTACCTCTCTGATTGCTTAAGGCCATTGTAGTAAGGGACAAATACTCCTGCTTGCCCACTGTTACTTGTTTTCTGCTTGCTGTTTTTCTTGGCTTGAGAAGAGGAATTATGAAGACTCTTGAGTAGGATCTGGGAGTACTGTGGTCTAATGCATTTGGCTGTGGCCCTGGGTATGTTGTGGAGCACTCTAGTACTGGGAAATGGAGTGCCTTCAGGGCCCCCTCTCTTCCTGCTTTTCCCCAAGATCCAGACACCAGAGAGGTGGCTCTCAAAAAGCAGGTCCATGTTGCCCAGGCCCTGGCACAGGGTGGGCAAAGAAGCCAGGCTTGGGGAGGTCTGTAGACCTGTGCCTCTGAATAGCTGAAATGCATTCTGTTCTCATATTAGCAGACACAGTGATTTTACTCCATGTGAGCTGGACTCAAAAAATGTGAGATTGTCTTATAGTGGGAGGGTTTCCTATGAATTTTCTTAAAGGGATTAATTTGTCTTTCTGTGGTTTGACCTCTAAAGTTCACATTTTTGTATGTTTTCTCTCCATTACAATATGCAAGAAATTACATTGTCTTTTAAATAGATATTGAGACTCACTTATGAGCAGGGGCCTCTTGGAAAAAAAAAAAAAGAAATAAGTACCAAATATTTTACGTCTTTCACAGAATCACAAGAGCAGGGCAGACTGAGCAACCCATCCTTTAACCATCTGTCCCTCAAGATCTGGAGAGTCTTTTATCTCTGAGAAGCACAGCCCACAGACTTGGGAAGTCATGTTGTTGTCCTCCAGTTTTCCTTCTGTGGGTGAATGGTTGTCACCACTACTACCAAAAGAAATGTGTCTCCATTGTGCTGAATCTTCTTGTGCTTCAAGAGCAGTGGAAGAAACACTTGAGAAGAAAAAGAGAACTGGCTTTTGGCCCCCTTGGTCCAGTAAATTTGTGAATGAGCTTCACAGTATGGCTGGTACAGGGTGGACATTTCCCTCCCTCCTGGCAGTGTAAAAGGGGATTGAGCTTGGACTGCACTGCAAAAGCCTCCTTGTTGGTGAAGACGTTTTGCCCCCGAGAGCCCGGCTTCAGGGGCTTGGCTGTAGCTCAGAAACAGCTTGAAGGGCACATGTTGGGTAGGCAGATAGAGCGGGTGATGGAGATGATCTGCTGAGGAAGGGGAAGTGTGGAATGAGAAGAGGAGCGACAAAAGGGCAGCCGTGTGGTTGACCCCATGGGAGTGGAGGAGGGGAAGGACTCATCTCAAAAGGAGCAAGGAGTCAGCCGCAAAGTTGCTTGGAATATGAGGCTGAGGCAGAAAAGGTTGGTGGAATGATTAGACCTGAAGTTACTCTATGTGTGTGTCTGTGGGGGAGTTAAATAACTCCTTGGTCAGGCTGCAGGGGCTGTCTACTCAACAGTCCTGTGCCAGTCACAGCCCAGGATGCTCCAAGGTAACACTAATCCCGCTGCAGAGTGGAGGGATGTCTCCAGAGGTCCCAAGGGCACTGCATCTCCACACGTGAACGCAGTCCCCAGTGCAGCAGCCTTAAGAGAGACACTGCGTAATGGCCTGTTTTGAATTTGTATTTCATTTGCCTCCCATATGGGATCAGTTTTTCCCTTTTCTTTATTTTTTTTAATAGCGTTTTTCCTAGTCATAATAATCAGCGTTTCCCTGCCTTCTCCCCTTCGTTTTTCACAGCTGGCTTTGATTGGTTTCAGTCCTGCAGATGCTCCTTCGGACCCAGAAGAAGGGGCAAAGGTTCTTTTCCTTTTCAGTGCGAGGCAGACAGCCCTGCCGGAGGGCTGGGGGAGGCTGGTGCTCCCGGACTGGCCTACTCTTTGCTGTGGCCCCAGCCGGCCTCTTGTGCATCTGGTGAGGTTTGCCAAATTGCAAGATAATTTCCCTGCCAAAGGCCTGGGGAGGATCACAAGTTGTTGATGGCGTGCATGCCCCTTCTCTTGCGCCGCTCAAAAACAACTGTTCCTGCAAGCAAGAGGGGCAGGATCCCCAAACGCCTTGTGCTCAGAGGCTGTGAGTACAAAGGGCCAGAGTGCATCTGCAGAGAGTGTGCTGACACTGACTCAGATTTCTGTGTCTGTGAGCCATCAGGCTTACGGCAACTGCAGCCCCACGTGTCCGACTGCGCGAGGTCCGCGGTTCTGCGTACGGCGCGTGATTAACCTGCACAACCCCGTGTCGTGCTCCACCAAAAGGAGCTGGCAGGCGCACCAGTGGAAAGCACCCTGAGTGCATGAATTGGCATGGGAAAAAAATAGTTATTGGATTGGCAGGCAGACTTTCCTGATTTTTTTAGAGCACAAGTCAAACACGAATCGCATGGCAGAAAGGAGAAACTTCCCTTGGAGGCAACTTAATCCACAACTGCCTGATGTGGGGTTTCTAGCAACTTCCTTCAAAGCAACTTGTGCTGGTCACTGTTGGAGATGGACGGTTGAGTTGACAGTCATTCAGCAGATCTGTTATGGCTATTCCTGCATTCCAGGCACCATCCAAGAGAATGAGACATAGCATTGCACAAGACCAAAAGAAAGTAAATGTTTACAGGCACAACGCACATTTCAGCTTGTTACATGTTCCTGAGCAGTGAAAGAAATGAAACAATAATTAAAACAGGTCCCAAGTCTCAGTGTGTATCTTGGCTTGCAGCACAGTCCTCTTGGAGCGCTGCCTCTGCCTCTCTCAGATCCCAGCCTGAGCAGTACCACTGGGCCATTGCATCCAGGTCAAGGTCTTTCCAGTTACTCCAAGTTCGTTCCCTTTCTGAGAACTGCAAAAGCCTTTTGGTGAGGTGGTTTTATGGTTTGTGACGGAGTTGGGTGCTTGATGTTTTCCCAGCACCCAGTCATGCTGGGATCTCCCAGGATGGGTGTCCAAAGTGTCAGGGTAGGGGAAGTTATAGGTGGATTTATTCCTATGGGAGAAGGGTGGAGAAAGTAGAAGAGCACAGGAGAGGTGGACATTTAAATAATTAGTTCCCTGAATGACCCCTTTTTAATGGTCTAACTTGTCTTCGTGTGCACTCAGGGAAGAAATTAGGGTGCAACGAAGCAGATGTAGTGAAGGGCTGTGTTGGCACATCTGACAGCTGTGCCAGAAAGGAAGCATGTGAGTAGCTACCTCTGCTCTCCTGCTCTGAACACAAGGCTGGTCACAGCACAGCTTGAAGGGTAGGATGTCTCCTGGCTGGTGAGTCAGATGGCTGCAGGAGAGAAGAGGGCCTCTGCTCTGCCCTCTCTGCCCCTCTTTTCCCAAGGAGAAAAGTAGAGGGCCAGGTGGGGGGAATTGTTTTGCATGAAAGGGTGAAGCAGTGGAGTCTTTCTCTAGAACAAGGAAATGGGGAGAGAGTGGAGGGGTGACTGAAACACCCTCTCCCCAGAGTTGCTCTGTGTTTCATGGTACCTCCTGCCGAGCTGAGAAGCTCCGGCAGCAGCGTCTTGGCCTTCACACCAAGAGAACTTTTGTTGCCCTACAAGTCAGTCCTTGGCAAGGAGAAAGGCCTTTTTAGTAATGATCAGCCCACCATGCACATGGCATAGAGAGACAGACCTCCCTCCATGCGTGCATTACCCAGGGCTCAGGCGTAGACTCGATATCCACATATGAGCAATAGCTGTAGCTGCTGACTCACTCACATCACTTTTCTTGGGTCTCTCATTTCAGCAGTGAGCTGGCCAGATATTATTCATTTTATTTGAGATGTCTGCTGAAGGTATAAATGTCTGGGCTTCCTGTAAGGAACAGATGAAGTCCAAAAGGCATATGATATTTGTGCAACAGACTGTCTGAGATCACACCTACAGCACTGACTAGGGCCCGTACGTCAGGCAGAACAAATGTCCACAGCCATTGCTGAGTCTGCAAATAGGTTGGATTTGTTGTTCTGTTTGCCACATAAAGGGTACTTTTAAGAGGTGGCAGCTACATGGCCTCTTGTTTTATATGACTGAATTATTTAAAGACCTTGTTGTTAGGGGGAAATGCTGACTTTTCTATAAGACGAGTTGCAACCTGCTTCTAGGCAATGTTCTGTTACAGCTTTTTCCTATACCTGGGAAAACCAGGTTTGACTTTAGACTTGCCAGACCATTCTGAAGGTAAATGACAATACTTGAATGAAGTCAGGGGAGAGAGAAAAAAAGTGCTCTTTGGTCACTAAGTTATGAAAATTATTCTGATTTAGGAATCTGATACTTGTGTTCATTCTACTCAGAAACAACTTATCACCAGCTCTTCAAAGTTTTTGCATAGTTAAATCTCCTCAAAAACTTGGATAGTGGCTACTGTTGAGGAGAATACAAAAAACCTGAGTACCATTATAAACACTCACAGAGCGTGTAGGGAATCTAGCCTGGGAGTTAAGGTCCCAGAGCTAGTCCTGTCACCAGTGATGGGAAGTTTCCGTGGATACAGTACACAGCAAAACAGATGGGAATGATGACATTTCTCTAACTGAGGTCTGTCAGAAATCTTCCTGTAAAGATTATCTGCTTTGGTCTGACTGGGGTAGTAAAGGCCTGTGTTTGTAAAGCGGAAGAGCCAGCTTTTCAGAAGTCTGTGTTTTTACAGAATGCTTGACACACAAGCCATAATTCTGGGATTCTGGTTCCCTTGTTAAGTTCTCCTGCTTTCAGATTCTTGGAGCTAATTTTCATTGACAATAGGAACATTCCTTGAAAAATGCTGATGTAATGAAGTACGTGCTACTTGAGATTAAAAGATTTATTCAGTGACTCCTTTGTGAAACTTTTGCGAAGTGTCTTAACATTTTTATGTTTCTCCAACTGCCAACAAAATCTCATTGCACCACACAGTTTGCAACATTAGTCAGATTTTGACACGGGCTCACGCAAGAGGCAGTTTTCACAGTCAGGAATCATAAAATGTTAAAGAAATTGCCATTATTTGAAAACTAGACACAGTTCAGTGAAGCAGATGGACTTGCTAACAGTGACTTAGGAGGTCTGTAGCACAGCTGTGTTGACACGGATTATAGACAATCAAAATTGTATATAAAGTGCATGCCTTAGTTTTAGTTTTAAGCATATTGCTAACATTTAATGAACTGTGTAACCTTATATGGTTTATGTATTTTTGTACTGTAGCTGCAAGTTATGCTAAGGCCTTGACTAAACCTTCCCAGAAATCTGTATTGCTATTTGTAATGCAGGCACACAGACTGAGAGTGCCAATAAGCCTTTGATTGAATCTTGATTAATGTAAATATGTTAAGCCTGTAGGTGCCATTCCAGCCCAGGGAGCTTCTTACAGCTTTTAACCACGTCCACATCAGAGTTAGAGCCCCTTTGCTTCAGATAATTTCCAAAGACCATCTGAAGAATGTTTGGACTCGCTTGCAAAGGATCAGGGATAGAGCCATTTTCTGAAACCCCTGGCTGGCTTGTTTGCAACACCATCCCAATAAAAATTAAGCCCTCAGACACAAACTTAGGAAAGGAAAGAAGAAAACAGAATTCTGATATATTTCACAACTGTACTCTCTGATCCGAGGAGAAAGATTGGGTAAGATCTTTTTTACATATCTGTCTGTCTGCAAAGTTTTCAGTAGTCCTCTTTTACTAGCCAGCTCTCCTGGATTGGGTGAGCAAGTTGCCTAATTGTTTCAGTGCATTGCTTTAACTAATTGGCTCTCATCTAAGCAACAGAGAGGGGATGTAGGAGCACAGCATTTAACCAAGAGGAAAATGGGATGTGTGGTGGGAGAAGGAAGGCACCATGAAGTGTGGTAAGTTGCAGTGGGATCTAGAGGGGTGAGATGGATCAAAGCCCCGAGCTCTCCTCCTGGCTCTGGTGCTTGATAACATCTGGTGCCTTAGTGCCTGTTTTGGTGGCAAAATTTGCAGATCTTAGTTTGCCAAGGAAATGTGCTGAACATGCATACCTCCTTCTGTGCGTGGAATGGGACAAGGCAACTCCAGCATGGGGGCCAGCTTCTTTCCAGGTAAATCTTTGTGGAAATAACCTTCCTGATCTGCATTGCTGTCAATACTTGCTTGCTAGGGATTCTGCCACTGAGCAGACATTCAACTGCAAAGGCACATGATGAGAAAGAGGAATAACTAAAAGGAAACATCCTTTCTGGTATGGTAACGCTCTTCAGTGTCTTCTCCTTGTAGATGGCTTCTTCAAAGTAAAAATAGTGGACATAAGCGTCCAGGTTGGACCTATATGCAAAATAAGTTATTTGTATCCCCTCCCACACCTTTCTCTCTAGACTCCATGGCTATGGTACTATTGCTGCTCCCAGAAGTCTGCCCTTATCACAAAGGGAACCATTTTCATCTGTCATTCCCTGATTTTACCTGTGGACAATTCCACCTCTTAATGTAGTGTCTTGTAAGGCATTAATAGCAAAGAGTGTGTGTTTTTTTCTCTTTTCTTTTTCTTCATTCTTCCCTTCTTTCAATCTTCGTTTTGTTTCCCCTGTCCTATTACATGTTGTCAGAGCTCAGGAGCCAAGGAGAGCACACTTTGCTGCTTGACTTCTCAAGAATTGCAGAATAGGCCTGTGCAACACGAACCTGTCTGTTTCTAATGGGACCTGTCCAAGGTATGGTTTCTTATCATATCTGGCCTAACTGGATCACAGTTACACCTACTGGTGTATTTACTGTACCATCATTTTTCTGCTGTTTTCCATGGTTTACTGTACATGGTTTTTCTATTTTCTTTTTCTTTCCTATATTCCAGCTATTCTTGCAACACATGCAAAAAAAGTGAACAAAAATTATTGCAGGATTTGATGTGGCTACATGGCCATTTTGCTGCAAATATTTTCAAAATAAAACTATTTAATATTTAAAAAAAGTAATCCTGTCAGCCTTTAAAACCTGTAGTGTCTCGATTTGTGTTTCTCATAAAATCATGTGTCTTCAGCTAGTGTTAAGAGATTAATTATTGCCTTAAGTGGCAGAAGAAAATTAAAAATGGTGGAACCTTATCTCCCTCTAACACACGTGTTTTGGGGATCACCAGAGATGTCATACCTGCAGCTGTGTCCCTGTGGTCCCAGCTCTTTATTTTTAAACAGAAAAATTATCTCCCAATCTCAGCAAACAATCCAGATAGCGCATTGTGATATATTTTCTATATCTTTTCCTTGACAGCAGTTGCTGGAGTTCCGACTCTGCACATTGGAGGACCGTCTCGATTGTTTTTGGTTTTGCTCTGCAGGTGCGTCCTTTTTATTTTGAGGAGAGGAAAAAAAAATAGAGACATATGCCAACAGCTTTAGACTATGGCAAAGCTGATGCTGCTGCAGCTGGAAAGGTATCTGATCATCCTTGGTTAATAGCCTAGCAGAGTTTGCTCAACATGCCCCAGCTCCTCCTAAAGATTTAGTCCATGGCATGGTGTAGGCCAGGGAACAATGCTTTCGAAGCCCTCCTTTGTAGTAGCATTACAGCCTGTACTAGGGATCCATCTCTGGATCAGGTAGATTATAACAGTAACACACAAATAGCAGAGTGTGGATGAGCTGAATCGTCCTGCGTGTGATCTCCTCTTTGCCTTTTCTGCCCTGTTCAGCGTAACCCGAGAATTCGATCTGATCTCCTCTGTGGCCTATAAAATCATAATAAGAGCTTTAGTGACGCCTCTCTAATTAAAGTTGAATTGAATTTTGCGCTTCAAGCATGACTTAAACATTTATTACTCATGAAAAATTATACCATATCCTCTCCAACTTACGCCAAGCATTCTTTGAGTACCAAATGAGAATTTTGTGAGAAAATTTTTTATTTGTTGCTTTTGCAAGTAGGAATTGAAAAGGGATCTGATATGCAATCCATGCATGCAGGGACAAATTTTAAAACCAGTTTGCCTTAAGCCATTAAGAAAATGCATCTCCAAACCTTCTCTCACTGTGCTATCTGTCCACTTCCCGGATTTAACTCCAGGCTTATTGACTGTGATGGGAAGACTCCCAGTTGCTTCACTAACTTTTGGTTAGGAATTTTTTTGCATTGAACTTCTAGCATTCAGCTTTCCTTTGCTGATGTGGAAGGAACTGCTCTCATTTCCTAGTCAAAGTCCGAATTTGAGACTAAAATTGCTGTGTGAGCATTGTACTTGTTAGAAGTACCCAAAAGGAGCCTGGAAAACCAGGCTGTTTGATTCAGAGATGGACAGTGATAAGGTTGGCAGTGGACACAAGTTCCAAAAATAGCAATTTCTGTTAGATATTAGGAAAAAAAATGCCCGTCACTTCGAGGATTGTGGAACATGGGAGTAGGAGCCCACAGATGTTGTGGGATTGATATCCTTGGGGATATTCCAAACCTGAATGGACAAGGCCTAGCACAAACTCTTCTTAGCTGGCCCTGCATCAAATAGGACGGGTGACTGGATGATTTCAGGAGGTCCTTTGTGGCTTGAAATGGTCCCTGACAGTAAGGTGTACCACTTTTTGAGGTGTAGGGGAAGAATGTGCTGAGACTAAAAATAGTCCTTAATTGCAAAGTTATACAATGTTCAGACATGGTTGACAAGCTTGATGAATAGGATTAAATTGCCTGAGTGCTGGAAGGATGTGAGGGAGAGAAACTAGATAAGCAGTTTTTGACCTGTGTTTGAAAAGCCTACAGTCTTGGGGTGAAAGGTTGATAAGAAAAGTAAATATATTGTCTGTGAATTTCCATTTGCAGAAGATGTGTCTACTGGAAGAACCTTCAGCAGTCAAAAAAGTCTGAAACAAAGAGTAGCAATCTTCAGGCTGAGAAACAGTGAACATGCAGCCCAAATGACCTTGGTAAAGTGATGTGGAGGAGACTGTTCTTATGTCCTTTTTTTTTCCCATGGACATGTCTGTCCCTGATGAGTTTGTGATTTGACTATGGGGACAGGGAATAGCGATGAAAGAGTAGAAGGTGTGATTTTGGCTGAAAATATAAAACTCATGAAAACTGCTCACCCGTGTTTTTCTGTTCAGGGGAAGTGTAGAAGGAACTTACCTGGCGGTGCCTGGTGGACCTAGATGCAGAAGAGAACCAGGATATTAAGATATACCTGAATTAAACATGGCTGAGAAAATGCAGGATTAATTTGCAAAGATAAAGGATTAATTTATTCCCATTATTTCTGTTATTTCACTTTATGCTCACTATGTGCCTTTCTTTCATTTGGTGTCTCCTTTAAAAAAAAAAACCCAACTTGTAAATTTTTCTAGTGACCTGGAAGACTGTTAATTTTTCTTTTCTTTAAAGAAAATAGTTTGCAGAATAATCTCCTCTTCTAGGCAAACAAATGTCATCTTCAGAATAAAACATGCATACACGAGGAAATTCCATTGAAGAGGGGAAAAAAAGCTTACTTGGCTTGGGCCCCTTTCAGCATGATCTGATATACAGTATTATGTTATCCTTAGATGATCTGTTATTATCTTCCTCCTCCCAAGCCACGTGCCAGCAACCATATGTGTGTGAGCAGCTGAAACTGTCCTTTGAACTCTCCACTGGCAGACTGACAGCGTGGGCAAGTGGACAGCAAGCTGAAGTTGGATGCAGTACCTGTCTCAGTGGCTGACCAGCTCTGTAACCTCAGGTAAGTGACTCCAAGTCTCTGTTCCCTTTCCCGTCCTTTGCCTGTTGGATGTGATCCCTCTGAGTGCCTCTGCCCCGTGTGATGCCGGGCCCAAGGTGGCTGCAGCCCCTGGAGGGCTTTAGTTGTGTCAGTGTGGCACCACAGCTGAGCCAAGCAGCTCAGGAGGCTGGCTGGGCTTGGCTCTGGGCCGTGCTGATGTGGCTCTCCTTGCTCTTCAGAATAATCTGGTCTCTCCAGACAGGCCTCTACCATTCTGGCTGGATGTCCCAGCTTGTTTGGAGTCTGCTTAGGGAATCTCCATGAGGAATTGTTGCTCCTGTGAGCTGATCATGTGAATCCCTGGTGGCCAGAAGGTGGTAGGTGATTCTTCTGGGCTGTTTATTTCTTGGCTTTGTCTTCCAGACACATATATATGCCAGACTTGGTGCACCTGGACTCGTCCCTTCCACATCTGCATCGTGGTGAGCAACATCAGGAGCGTCAATTACCTTTGCCCTCATGATAACCATAAACCATACCTGAAATTTCTCTGTATACCTATTTTGTAAACTTTGTTTAAATCTAAGGCAGCTACTTGCATAGGACAGCTACATAACAACATTGTCCTGTATTGATGGTTAGTGGGGATCAGCACCAAAGGCGGTGGAATGAGAGCAATTGGTTCTAGCCAGACATTTGTCTAGCCATCTCTTGGTAAAAGGGGTGTGTTAAGTCATGATCAGAAAAGTCATAGCTAGTGTCACCTAAAATCTACTAAAACTGATTAACAGTCAAGCAGGAGTGGTTAGTGTTGTTTGCTGAGCCCACACCTATATCCCTCAGAAGCCATTGTTTTTACCGAAACCAAATTATAATGGTGGACTTTGTAATGCTGTGTGTGTATATAAAATGCTCAGCTGGGGAATGATGTGTGTCTACTCTTTGAAGAAGACTCTCAGCTCTGCCATATACAGCAGAGCTTCCTCACCTTCAACTGGGCAATGGCTTGCATGGAGTTACATTTATGAGTGCACTTGCATCTTCATGGACTTCCATCAGCTGCCAACGAGATACAGCCAAACTTCTCATGCTGGTGAGGTGTTTCCTTGATAGCTTGAGGCCATGTTGGGCTTTCCCAGACACTTTTGTTAGTTGCTTTCTTTAGAGCAGACCTAAGACACAGGCCCAGTAAGATCTCTGCAAATTACTCAGCAATTAAAATGTACTGGATTTTATGCTAGTAAATTAGCTGGAAGGACAATTCAGCATTTTTAAGAAATGGTAAAAGCGCCTTGGATACTGGATCACTTTTATTGGCCTGGCTTGAACACAGCATTTTCCAGAAACCAAATCAAATCATTCACTGCCACTGTTGCATGGTTGTTTTGGTTCAGGAGTAATTCCTGTCCCCTGCTTTCAGGGAAATATCTGAGAGTTTGTGCAAAAAATTTATACTGCTCTGGGCTGCTGCCTTTAAAGCAATATAAATTCTTGTCATGATGCAGTAACACCAGTATTTCACTGAGAGTACAGGCATGGTCTGTGTGTGCTTGGGATGCCATCCTTGTACTGGAAACACATCTACAGCAGGGTATGCAACATACAGAGACCTTTCCAGGCACTGGTTAGAACTGACCTATACAAAAACTTGCATTTGTTAAGTGGAAGCCATTATTAAAGAACTCAGATCCCTGAGTACTACTCTGTGGATGAATCAGGAAATGGTTCAGGCCAAGTGGACCCTGAGGACCCTTCTTGGATCAGTCTTTGCCCTGATGTAACTGAACCAATGTGAACTTCTGCATTAAGTGGTATTTAAATGAATGGTTAGATCATAATACATGTGACCATGTTTGAACCTACCTGGAAAAACAATGGGGATAACAAACTATAAGAAATGTCAAAGGTTTTCGGCCTGTTCAGCTTTGTACCTGTGTTACGCTTTCATTTGCTGGGACTCCAGTGCACTTGGCTTTGCTTTGGAGCGAGGGAAGTGGTTAAAAATTTGTCTGCAATGTGTGTGTTGGGACTCTGAGGTTTAGCATTCCCCATGGACAAGGGATGCCAGACAGAGCTGAGAGCAGAGTTGCCCAGTTCAGTGAGGACAGAGAGGATCTGGGCAGGGGAGGTGACCATTTTTGGAATGTCGGAGATGCAAGGGAAAAGCCCTCTGTGGCACAACTCCATCTGCTTTTACTTATTTCTTCCTTTCATATTCCACAGAGCTTTGGTTGCTGTTTGCTGTTCTTGTTGTCTGGGCCTTCCTCTAGGCTTTTTAGGCACTGGAGATGCCCCTCCCTTGGTGTTTGGGGATGCTTCTCTCCCTCTAGCTGGGAGCATGGCATGTTTCATCCACTGTGACTGGGGGTGGGAACCTGCAGCTCCACCAGGGACTGGCATTCCATCCCTTCCCTGGGAGAGCAGCCATGTTGCCTCGCATTTTGGTGTGCCTGGGGAGGGGAGATCACTCCCAAACCTATGGAGCTGTGTAGTTTGGTCTTGCTCTGCCTTCTGCATGATTGTGGTCCAGCGTAATGCTCTTCACTTGTATTTCAGGGTTTTCCCCCTACTCTCCAGTGTCGTGAGTCACTTGTGGAAGCTATGGGTTCCTCACATTTCAGTACCATTGCTCTGGTGTCCTGTACAGGTTCCACTGAAACCTGTGGAATGCTTTACATCGATGGAAGCATTTTCCATTGACAGCAGTAGGGGCGAGTCAGGCATTCGAGTGGCAGAGCCAGTCAAGGGAGAGCTGGTGGGTGCTTCTGAAAAATAGGATTGTCTGCGTGCTTTGGTGAAGTCAGGAGAGACTGACAAGAGGGTTGAAACATTTTTGTAATGAATACTAAAGGTCTTCCCCAGACACCAGCTCCCTCATCTGGGATGAGGAGACCCTCTAGGAATGAGGAAGTTCTCACAGATCGCCAGAAGCAGAGCTGAAATGTGAACAGCAGCCTGGTTTTAATCAGGGTCTCACACGCACTCGGGCCCAGCTGCTCTCACAGGATGCAGAAACTGCCTTCCACTGCGATGCCTTTTGGGTGGCCTGTTGGGAGGCAATGGGAATTCAGTAGCTCCTGCTCTTTGTGGGTCAAAAGTTCTTGCTTACACTGTGGTCTTCACTGGACCACCCTCCATCACATGCCATGTTTTCCTAAAGCGTATATTGATTACCTGCTCCGTGTTTCTGAGGCGGAGGGTGTCCAGTGCCTGGGCTTAGAAAGACAGGTGAGACTTTCAGGATTCTGAAAACTCTTGTTGTATATTATCTTCTGATGGGTTTCTCTTTTGTGATGGACAACCCCACTTTGTTCAAAGGTCTCCATGCAGGTGAGGTTGTCTTAAATCTTCGATTGTCTGTGTTGCTTTCCTCCAGATTATTTCCAGTCAGTGTACATCTTTTTGGAGTTCACTGTCCTGAGAACTAGATGGAACACTCTGGCTAAGGCCTTGCCATGTGGACCAAATCAGAAGGGTTTCTCCACATGTTTTACAGGCTGGACTCATGTTTGTACAACCCAGGACAACATTTGCTTTTGTCTGTAGCCATGAGACATGGCTGACTCCTGTTAAACTTGAAGTCTGTCTCAAAGCTCTCCATAATTTTCTGAGGAATTGTGGACCGTTTTCCTCTATCCTTACCTGTACTGAATGGGGTCCAATTTTTTTTCAGACATTTTCCCCACTGTCAAGATAGAATTCAAGGCTGTCTTCAGGCAGTTCTTCCCAGCTACATAGCAGCTGTGTGTTTTACAAGCATGCAATCTATCTAATGGCCCAAGTTGTTAGAGAAAACTTTGAAGAAATCTGGACTCACAACAAACACAGTACAGCTCTGCTGGGTTAATCCCTCCATTTTGACAGTGACCCATTGATAGTTAGCGTCCAAGTATCATATTTCCAGTCACTTTTGCATCTGCTCTGTGAAAGTTTATTTGAGACCATTTATTTCATCTCTTAGGAGGATGGTATGCATCTGAAGCTTTATAAATCAAGACATGTAATGGCCTCTCTGCTATCCATGCGGTCTGTCATAGAGGGAAATTAGCTTAGTTGGATCCAAATTATTTCTGATTAAATCCATATTAGCCTAAGATTTTGCTTTGTTATCTTCTGTGCTTATGAATACTTTGTGGTATTTATTCGTTATCTATTTATGTTTCAGGCTTTTTTTCCTGGGAATTGTAGCTAACCTGACTATTCTTCCTTTTGCAATCCACAAGCTTATTTAATTTTAGGCATAAAGCTTACTTTGTTTCTGTCATGCACCTCAGACATCGTTGATAAGAGACACATAGGTAATTGCTAATTGTTTCAGCCAGTCCTATAAATACTGTGAGTTAAAGTTCATCCAGTCTTGCTTCTTCCCCGTTTTAGGGAGAGGTACTACCTCTCTGCCATGGGTTTTAGCTGTGCTTCTTGTGCCTGTCTAGAGACAACTGCTGCTGATAGTCCATTCATGTTTCAGTGGATGCGGTGTGGGGGGCAAGTTGCATGAAAAGTAGCAGAGAGGTGGTGCAGAGCAGCTTCTTGTCACAGTGTGGAAGTCAGGCAGCTCTAAGAGACTGAAAAACCTCTCTTGGAGCAAAGTGTCTATAAACAGGGAGCAGCGGCCTCTTCTTCCAGGCTGGAATGCAATAAGTAAACAGGGCAATGCAGGTTGAAGGGGAAACCTGTAGCAGCCTTTTAGCTGAAGGTGCTTGCACATGGTGATGACACAGGAGGCTGTCTAGGGCTCTTGCTCCAGTCAGGAGACAGAAGTCGAGGCCTGAGAGTCCAGACTGGGGGATGAACAGACAGAGCTGACATTAGTGTCTCTTACAGTAAAGCAGCCCTGGCTTTTCTGTGTGAGAGATTGTCCCTAGTTTTGGTCTGCCTGGGCACTTTTCTGATTGCTGCAGTGATCAGAGGTCCTATCTAGCCTGGTAATCTTGATTGGAGCCCCTTGTCAGAAGGGGTTGTGAAGCACTGGGACAGCAAAGAAGCACCTCCTTTGACTTGTCTTGCTGTTTGAATTGATCTGCAGTTCCCCACCTCATTTGTTATCCAAGTCATGGTGGCTGGAGCCAGATCTTGTATTCATCAGGGGATATTTGCAGGGCCAAAAACTGGATCTAAAAGGAATGAAAAGACATCTACAGAGCTCCATCTCAAAAGGTTGTCTGGGGGTTTGCACCACACCCACTCTTTTAAGAGCTGGAATAATATATACCCTGGCAGGCTGTAAATCAAAGGCTGGCACAGAGAAAATCCTACCACACGCATTTCTTTTTGTAGATGTAAGAACTTTTGGTCTCTTTCTTGCCTTCTTGTACTTCCTTGCTCTTCCATGCAGTTGGTGATTTCAGGCTCTCCTCTTTCCCTCCACTGCCACATCCCAAAGCTGTCACTACCTTTGCTGTGGCCAGGCAGAGAACAGCTCCAGGGGTAATGTGTAGGATGGCCTTTGTGGCTGAAGGTTCACAAGTCTTTCTTGAGAGTTTGAGACCCATCCCCCATCTCAATTCTAGTGTTTGGCCTGTTTCCGAAGCTCATGGGGAAGGTCCAGAAATGTTCTTGCAAAGCTGAGGGCCAGATAACCAAAATAAAGAGATAACCCTTTAGGAGAAAAATAAATAGAAAACAACTCAGTTCCCTGATTAATTTTGCTCTGGGAATCCCTGTAGTCTTAGGTTTCTAGGCCTGGCCTTGTTTCCACTTCATCCTCCCTCTCTGAAGAGGCTTTTTGTCTTTAATTGCAACTATAAATAAATCATCATAGCCAGAAGTAGTATTTTTCCAAGTCTACAACTCTAGTGTCCAAACCCTGCAGTTTCCAGGAATTCGCTTTACCTTACCCAGAACTTGGGACAAAGAAGTGAAAGCCACATTCTGCCTGTAGAATGTTAGCTCCAGTCTAGAGAAGTTTTCCTCTGGGTGTTTCTGTTCTAGATCCAGACCTGACTTGCAAAATAAGATGAACACCAGTTCATTGGCACCTGCCCATCTCTCTCTGGACCAGTTGCACCCAAAGCTTCCAGGCAGCCCTGTGGGTGTGTTCAGGCCTCTCTGCACCTCTTCCCTGTGGGCATATCATCAGGAAGCCGACAAGCATTGACCACAGGGAAGAAACCACAACAAATCAACTGAGCTGCTGAAGAACCCTGCCCTTGTGCTACCTGTGTGTGAGCACACGGACTTACAGGTAAATTCAGTTTCTCACCCACTGTTAACTAAGGTGATAAGGGGGGAAGCAGTGAAAAAAAAGAGAGGGTGCATGCACAGCCCAGATGCAAAAACATCCAGGTGGTCTTGAACATCTTTTGGCTAGCACATGCTGGTCTATGCTGCTCTTGTTATCTGCACCGACTGAGATGAGTCAAAATTTGTGAGTGAGCTCTTCATTTGGCAGTGCAGGGCAGCCAGCCTCAAGGAGCTTGTCCCAGAGGGGATGAACTGTCCTTCCTCGGGACTGAAACAAGTCAAAAAAGAGCTCAAAGCTGAGTTTTCAGTGCATGAAAGTCAGTTAAATGATCCAGGACCTGCCCTTGCAGTGCTGCTGAAGCTCTGCTCTTAGGTACGCCTTCCCCAGCTCAGAGGAGAGTGGTGGATACTGTGGACCAGACACAGCCCAGCTGGGAGTCAAAGAGGAGACTGAAATCTCTTTGTGTGGTAGGTGAGTGTCCAGATTTCTTCAGGGCAAACTGGACTGATACCAGTCATAATACATTTTCTTTTCTGCTGGTGAAATACTTCATCATTGATGCACAGAGTTTGCCTGCTTGTGTAAGTTAGTATTTAAGCAAAGAGGGAGCCAAACTAGAAGTGAAAACTGCCTTGTAAGGATAGCATATTAGTCTTTGTTTCAGCCTAATTCCCTCATTGTCACAGGAACATATGTGATGGTGGTAGTCATCCTTGTGGATTGTCTGCTTGTTCTTCAGAGATCATTAAACACAATTACAGGAAAAGAGATCTTTGTTTCTGAGCAACACTCAGCTTTTATATAAGTGTTCCACATTTTCTTCAAAATGCTTTACCAATTGTAACTAATTTTAACCGTTTGGTTGGCATGAATATAAGACAGCCCTTTTCTGCCAACTGATTCTCATTTGTTTTCATGGGGATTGAATGTCTGGGTCCTTAAGTCACCTTTAAATATGCCAGCCTCAGGTCGTGTTTGCTTCATGTAGCTTTCTTGCTGTTTAGTGTCTCGGGGTGAAAAACCTCCCCTTTTGGATAGTGATGGTAAATTCCTAGGGGCCTCTGAAAGGGCTGGATTTCTCATGTCTAAACGGAGAGAGGCTCTGTATTAATGAAACCCATCTACTTTTCCCGGCTCTGCTGATGGTCTCCTAGTTGATTGTGGACAAGTAGTTGCTCCTCCACAGACCTCAGCTGGCCCATGTGTGAGGAGGCGTGGGACTGCCTTCCCCTGCCAGGGGGCTTTCAGAGCCAAGAAGAAGATGCGTTTTGGAAGGACTGGAGTTGGCAGCACAATAAAAAGGAAGAAAATAGGGAGTTTCAGAGCCAGAAGCAGAGGGAGGCATGGTCTGGGCAGGGACTGGATAAGCAGAGTCAGCAGCAGCTGGGGTCTAACTCAGATTTGTCCTGCAGCTTACATATGTCCAGGCACGGACCTGTTGCCTGTATTAATTTGTAAAGTACCTTTCTGAGACACAGGGTTTTAGTGACGGTAGTGTTGTCCAACAAAGGCCTCTGTTTAGATATGGGCTTTCTAAGCTAGTCAAGGCTATGAAAAAATAATTTTTAAAAGGTATTAAAAACCTGGTAAGGCAAAGAGAGGCAGGGCAGAACTGGTTGGAAAGTGGAAAATATTTCCCATGATGAATTATAAATGAAAAGAAATGTGTTCCTGTGCTTTGAAATTTCTGCAGCATTTTTTTCACCATCAGAAATGCTAAAACCTAAAAGAAATTAAGTTAAACAGAAATAAATAAGATCTTAAGCAGCTCCTGCCTCCAGGAAATGAGCTCCTCCATCTCCCTTTTCTATGAAAATATGTATTTAGAAAATAAACTGTTTTTCTGTTTGAAATTAAACTATCAAATATAAAAGGTTGACCAGCTCTAGGAAAGTCTGGTCTTGCGCTTAAGGCACTGATTTTGGACTGAAAGACCTGGGTTTAATTTCCACTTCTGCTACAAACCTTTCCTGTGTGACCTTGGGCTAATCCTTTAATCTCACTTTGCCTCTGTTCCTCATCTGTCAGATGAGGCTATGACTTCCCCACCTCACAGGGGTGTTATGAGAGTAAACACATCCTCTGTGCCCTGTGCCTCACCTTCCAGCCCGCTCCTCTCCTGGGGCAGGGGGAAGGGAGGGGTATGGTCCACGCTTTGGGAGCCACTGAGATTGCTCCCTCCATGGCCATAGGATAGACTGGTGAAGGCAAGGCTGAGTAAGGACTCCCAGCAGATCCTAAGTGTCCTTGGGGAGCCAGAGGCGAGGGAACAAAAACACTAAGCATGTGTCAACTGTGGGAAGGAGAAATTTGTTGTTTTCTGTCTTGTTTTGGTTTGTTTTTTCCTAGTATTTCCCTGTGCTTTTTTCCGCCCCTCAAGCCAACACTCACGAAGTGTCGGTAGCACTCTAACAGCACAAGAACCGGCCCCGTGTAGGGCTGGCTGCTTCCTGAATTAGTCTACATTTGCAGCAATTACCTTCTTTCCTTTCTAGCCAAATGTTTCTCTGAGCCTGAGGCCCAGCTAATTTTTTTTGTCAGCTCTGGTTGTACTGGGCGGCCCTCCCTTCCATACGGGAAATATAGAGATGCCATTCAGGCACCTCTAATCCCGCTTTCACTGCTGCACTCATTAAAACATTCCTTTATTTACTTTAATTTTATTCTCTCCTCCCCACCACCTTTTCTAAACAACCACTTGTATTATGCTTTTAATTGCCTTTAGATTTCCCTAGTGTAACTTCTCCGGCGTCCGCATAGCCGTAGGCAGAGCGCGCAGTGCTGGGAGCCTTGCACATGGTCTGTGGGCTCTCTATTGACTCAGTGGCGTGCTGTGAATGAGTCAAAGATCCATGGGGATCGCTGGGGGTGGACAAAAGGGCGGTAGGATCGAAAGCAGGGGTGGAGGGGGGACGAGAGGGAAACGAGAGGAACGCTCTGCGCTCCCTGCGCTTTGGCGGAGCATCTTCCCTCGGCTCAAGGAGAACAACTTCAGCTGTGGACTGGGAAGCTGGGCTGCCCTGCCAGGGTTGGGGTGCAGCAATGTCTGCATCATGGCTCTGTGAGCACAAGCTGTAATGTGGCCTTATACAGGCATGACTTCATCTGTTTCCATAAGATTGCTTTCTCCCTCTCTCTTTCTTTGGCTGGTAATTGAGAAACGCATGAGCTCACCTCCTAGGAGCGGGAAATGAGAACCGCAAGAGGAAACGAGCTGGAAAGTATACATGGGCCGGAAAAAAAATATAGATTAGGTGGAGGGGAAGTCAGAGATGTTATGGAGAAGAAAAGGGATTCCTCCTGTGTGGGGTCATTGCCATATAGGGCTCACAGCATCTTCCTCTGCACTGCAGGCAAGGGCAGGCCTGGTGCAGTCTTGTTGACATCTGTGTAACTGTGCTTTTCTTGAAAGTATCCTCTGGGCACAAGGGGCCCAGAGGCAGGGTGAAAAGATGGCCCAAGATGATGGTGGTACCTTGTGTGTGGTTTCTTGGTGCAAACACAACCTCTCTCATTGGTGCAGCTTATGGGACCTACTAGTGAGGAGGAGTGTAGCCCAGGTGTAAATGGGAGCAGAGGGTAAACCCACACAGATGTAGAGCTTTAAAGTGCTTGATGGGGAAAGGGAAGGAGGAAGGAATGGTGTTTTAGGTGGAGTTAATCACCTGAGTGAGGGCTCTGGGGCTGGCAGATCTCACTATGAGGGCTGCAGGTTGCTGGTGGTGGGAGAACTGCTCAGTCAGGCCATGCTGTCTGCCATTGGATCTTGCTCACAGGCAGGTAAGCAGTGTCCATTGCCAGCCTCCCACCTCTTTGTTTATTGTCTCTGTTTTCACCTAAATCAACCTTTAGGATTTGGAGAAAATGCCTCTGGAGGTCGGCTATTCTCAGTTTGGTTTCCACTTGATTCCTTGTGGGTTTTTGCTTTTGAAATGAAGACATGACAGAGGAAGTGGTTTAAAGTGGTCAGATTGGTGAGGAGAGCCTTGCTGCCATGTTCCTTCAGTACCTTAAGTTTCTTCCCTGGTGCCCAGTTTTCTCTTCCATCATGTGTCCTCTGCTTGCTTTTACTCCCTGCTCTAAGGATGTCTCACACCTTTCCCCTCTGCTGCTGGTGAGGTGAAGATGCCGGCTGTCCTCTCAGATAGAGTTAGCTGTTGAACCTGAAGGCCTTGTTCTTTAGTTGATGGGCACGAATATAATGGCACCTGTCAGGGGCGCCTGTCCCCAGAGGGATGTAAAATGACCAACGCTAGTTTTCACTGGAAAGCTGGGCTGTTGGGAGTCCTACATGCAACCAAGTGCAGCTGAGGGATGGAGAAAGCCAATGAACCAACTGCAGGAGCTGTGGAGAGTTTGCAGCACATCCTATTGATGCAGAAGGCTACTGTGAGTCACCCAAGGTGATCTGAGTGACTTGGAACTTTGCAAATTAGTTCTGTGTTCTTGATCTACATGATCTTGATTTCGAAGTCTAAATGAAGACAGGTCAGAGTTTAGGACCAGCTGTTGTTGGCATGTATATCCATCTCTTTTGACCTGTTCCATCTCTTTATGGTGATTCAGGATTTTTTTTTTTTTTTGTGTGTATACCAAAGGAACTTCTAGCTGACAGGAAGCCTGTGCAATGTGTTAGGGCTTAGAAGATCTGTGCTGGCACAAGTGGGGACCCCATGTACGTTATACACTATTTATGTTTCCATTGGATTTTTTTCCCCTTCTCTTCACCTTTCTTTTTTTTTTTCACAGTTTTTCCTAAGTGAAACACTAATGCAGTAATGTTCAAACCCACAATGTTTGAATGGCCTCTAAATCAGGCAAAACAAGCTTGCCCAACCCTAATTGAACAGACTGGACTCATTTTTTTATTCATGCACACTCTGTTCATTTTGGCCTAATAAATACATTTCTGTCCTAGACCACGAGCACTGGGGGACCTTGGAAAATTTGACGTTAGCAGGAGAGGGGCAGGTGACCAGGGGAGAAGAGGAGAGACTGGATTGGTATCCACGATTCCTTTAGATGTCTAATAGGAAAGGCCAGATATTCCAAACTGGTGTTGCATGCAAAGAAACCCATGTTGGAGATTCAGTAAGAATCAAGTTCCTTGGTTGTCACTCTTCTTCTTTAAACACTTGTCTTTGACTGGAAAAACCTAGCAGATACTGAAACTACAACAGTTTGGTGGAGTCTCTGAGAACTCATTGAGGTTGGACTGGGTTGGACTAAATTGACCCAGTTTTAGGTCTTGGAGCACAGGTCTCATTTGGACCTGATTGCTTTTATCTTTAATGCAGAGTATCTAAGCACCAGCAAACTTGTTGCCTGCAGTGCACACCACTCTTGCTGTAAGGAGTGAATGTTTTTTGTAAAGTGGAGTTTCTTGGGACTCTGAAAGGGATGAAAGTATGTGGACTGCTCTTACTTACTTCTCCTAAATACAGACACAGTTGTAATAAGGCTTGTAGCTGTGGCTTGTATGGCTGATCTTAGAAGAGGCTCACAGCCCTAAAAAGCTGCGCATCCTCATCCTTGTGTGTGTACTAACTGACCTATGGATGCCACTAGAGCTTCTTGTGTTTGCTCTTCTGCTTCATGCAGGTTGCTTGGAAGGTCTGTGGCCCAGACCTTGCAGTCATCTTTCCCGCTGTTAACCTGGGAGTGGGCCACGAGAAAGACAAATTATTCTGGCAGTGGGAGATCCCTTCTGACTGACATCTATCCCATGGAGAGAGCAGACTGTGCATCTGGTGTGTTACAGGAGTGCTGTGAGCTCACGTTCACACCAAGTGACCTGGCTGTGGAGCTGTCTTGGTTTTAAAAGACAGGTGTCTGTAAGGAAGGCGGGAACCTCCCTTGGAATGGAAAATGCAACCCCCTTCCCTTCAGATTGTTATAATTTTGAAATTAAGGGGCTTTCAGGCAAATGTATGAGGAATAGGAATAACAGTTCTTTACTNCCTCATCCTTGTGTGTGTACTAACTGACCTATGGATGCCACTAGAGCTTCTTGTGTTTGCTCTTCTGCTTCATGCAGGTTGCTTGGAAGGTCTGTGGCCCAGACCTTGCAGTCATCTTTCCCGCTGTTAACCTGGGAGTGGGCCACGAGAAAGACAAATTATTCTGGCAGTGGGAGATCCCTTCTGACTGACATCTATCCCATGGAGAGAGCAGACTGTGCATCTGGTGTGTTACAGGAGTGCTGTGAGCTCACGTTCACACCAAGTGACCTGGCTGTGGAGCACATTTAATCCCATTGAGGAGCCATGGAGGAGTTGGGGTACACTTCAGTTTTCTGCTGTGGGGGGAATGCTGCTTTGCCTGTCTTGAAGGGTTCAGCCCTGATCTCAAGTGTTTTCTAGGGTTCAGATGCTTTAGTTCTAGATATCCAGCTCTCCAAGAAAGAAACTAAAGGGTTCTGTCTATCTTGACTTGAAAGCTAACATGGGTCAGTTGTAGCTGTTCAGCTCTTTATCCAGTGGTGACTTGTTTGTGGGACTCTTGCTGGAGACAGTATGTTGGTGTGTCCTTAATGACAGTCAGGAAAAATAGTTTCACTCTAGAGGTGTTTTCTCCAGTGGCCTGGAGGAAGCAAACACAGCTTTAGAGTAGGGTACAGGTCTGTGGTATAGTCACTACTTGGTGTGACCAGGTCTAGACTGATGATGAACTTATTTGGCTCTGTCTGGGCTCATCGTGAACACCCAAACTTTTCCGTGAAGCACAGCAAATGATAGCATGGCCTAAAATAAATATTTATTTCTGCCTTCCATGCCTGTTTGCCCTGCCTTTCTACCTTAAGGCTTTAGAATATGATTCAAAACCTGTTTGCCTGGCATTTTACATCTTTGCTTTTCTAACCAATGTCTCAATGCCCTTGGTTTTGCCCTGCTTTCCTCTCTTTCCTCTTCTTCCCAGCCTGGCATGTCTCCTTTTTGTTTTGTCAGGCCTTTTGACTGGAAAAAGCAGCCTGTGCCTTCTCCCTTACACACCTGCTCTCATCTGTGTTGGCCACTCTGGTATTTTAATTTCTTTTTCATTGGCCCATTGCACGCGTGTTGATTGGCTTTGCAGCTGAGGTCAAGGAATTTCCATGTCGTACTTGGAGAGAGGGTTTCCCCTTCACAGTCACTGCCTCAACCAGGCACTGGTTCATGTAGAAATAGCTTGGCTGCTCTTGGAAACAGGTCTATGTGAAATAATATTGTCTCTTTGAGGTGAGGAAAAAAAAAGTCCTTTTATACAGTCATGCATACACTCTTAAAAAGAATTCCACAAAGCTTGGTCTGTTCCCCCCCTCACACTCTCCTCCTGCCTTACCTTTTTCCTAAAACACTGGAGAATTCAGTCTTGGAGTCTGACGGCACTGAGCATACAGCATGTACTGTGCCTTTTGAAATGCTGGCTGCACATAAAAGCCTTGCTTAACACTGGACTCTGTTGCTTTATTATGTTGTGTGCACAGTATGTTGGTGGTGGGGTTCCCCACTGGGTGGGGAAGCAGGGCGGGTGGGATTAGGAGTAGGAGGTGTAGAGAAAAGCAGCTGGAGCAATGGGTGAGATGTACTGTGGTTGCTGTGCTGGGGCTCCTGCTTCCCAGGCTGGAAAGGGAAGCCAGGAGCAGGCAGCTTGATGTCAAAGGTTGTGCAAGTAGCTATGGGATCATTTGTGTGTTTTGCATCATTGTTGATTTTATTTCTGGTTGTGATGCTCCGTGCTTCCTGGGAGAAGGGTAGGTGGAGGGGAACACATGGGAGGGGGAGGA
Organism: Aleadryas rufinucha; assembly: GCA_013397815.1. Lineage (NCBI taxonomy): Eukaryota > Metazoa > Chordata > Aves > Passeriformes > Aleadryas > Aleadryas rufinucha. Next base: position 124,483 of record VZTH01001897.1, read on the forward strand.
GGAAAAAAAGCCCACTGTCCCACGACTATAGGGCAAGTTCTTACCCATCTGCTGTTTCCAAGGCTAAAGATTGGCAAGAGCCATGTCTTTGGGGATGGATGGTCTCATTCCAGGACTAGGACTGCTGCTTGATGTGCATGTGCTAGTACATCCACTACCATAAATCTGTGTGATGGCTTGCCTGGTGACACATTTCCAATTTAGGCCCATGGTGGTGTGCCTGGCTAGGCATCCACACTTTGAGTCATGCACAGTGGAGCAAAAACCCCCAGTGCCAGGCCTGCATAAGAAGAGGAAAGCCCTGCAGTGGACATCCCATGGGCACATTGATGGACAGAGGAGCAGGTGACCTCGTGCCCTGTAATATAGTCTGGATGGGCCTAAGTGCTGTGCGATGTTGTGTTTTATTGCTTCCCAGCATTACCATCCCAACTGCTTTTGCTACTGCAGCTGTGGAGAACTTGAGTGAAATCCCTGAACATGAAGGAAAAATTGTTCTATTTCAGCGGCTGTACGGGTCCATTTCTGCTGTCCTTGTCCATCTGCTCACTCTTGAAAAGGAAATCAGAGCCATGTGCGGATCAGGATTACCCTTATAACAAACATACTGTCTGAAGAGGTTTTGTTGGCCCTTGTAGTTAAGTACCTGCTCAGATTGCGCACAGTGATGTGCAAGCTTTGCCATAGCAGTGGTATTCGCTGAGTTGCAGGCACCTGGTGAGGCTTTGTGCTGTCATAAGTCCCTGTGTGGTGGAGAAAAGCCCAGCTCTGTACCTATTAGATACACTTAGAGTGTGAGGCTCCAGGATGGTGGAGATGGAGGCACAGTGGATAACCTAGGAAAAAAAATTCCTTCCTCACACTGCTCAAAATGTGCACCACTGCAGCTGATCTCTCTATGCCAGTGTAAATCAAACCATAGACTGAAAATACTCAACGCTGCCTGAAATTCCCCATCTGCAGGAGGTTCAGATGTTTATTTTGGAAGTTTGAATGGTGAACTGGATTGCAAAGGGAAGGCAGTACTTGGGGATGTACCAGGATGTTGGTGTTTGGAGCATAGTACAACAGGGTTGAATGGGGCAGCCCAGCTGGCTGCAGTTGCAAACATTCACCTGTGGTCAGCATCTTCCATTTTTCCTTTTGTCAGAGGACTAGGGCATATGCTCTGACATAGCCTAGGAGTACCTTAAAAAAATTTCCCCTCTATCACTTGGAGACTGAAAGATGAAATCCCACAAAATACCTCCCTTACCTTTTTCCAGATTATTACATGAGGTTTATCTCTCATTTTCCTTTTCCAGGCATCTTTTTCTCCTTCAGCTTCTCCTTGCAGTCCTGCCAGTATCAAGTTCCTCCCTGGCTTTCTTCATTGCCATTGGTTTCTCTGTCTCCTCCTAGCTCCAAGACTTCAGTGCCTGCCCAGGCACTTCAGCCAGGATGCCTGTGTGTACCCTATACATTTCATTCACTGATGAAATGCTGCTGTGATGACAGCACGGTGAGAGGTTAACTCTCTGGCACCTCATGGCATCAAGCTTCAGATGTTAACTGGGCAATCTGCAAAATATTGATGGGCTTTCTTTTTCCTGTTGCAGTAGTGTTTTTGGAATGTTTTTAGGTGGCCACCATTTCTTTAGCATAAGAAAATGAAGGTTTTCCCATTCACCGTCTCCCTCATAATTTTATACACTTCTAGTGCAAGCTATTGAACCATTTGGACCTTAATCTTTCCTCCTAACAACCTTGGAAACCTTTCTGTGCCTCTAACGATTTTTTGGCATCCTTCTCTGGCCTCTGTTCCTGTTATCCCTGCTCTGAAACGGGCAAGCAGGCTTCAGCTCATTCTCAAAGTGTGAATGTGTCATTGATTTATGTGGTGGCATTTATAACATTTTTGGTATTGTTCTTTATCCTATTCAACCTAACATTTTTTGGTTCTTTTTTTCCTGATGGCCTCTGTGCACAGAGCAGATGTTTTCATTGAGCTGTCCGCAGTGACGCCTAGATCTTTTTCCTGAGTGGTTACAGTTAATTTAAAACCCATCAGTGTATTACCTCAGCAATCCCTTGATGTCACTGGTTAGAAGATCCCAGCTGGCTGCTGCTCTTAATTCTATTGCCTGTCTGTTTCCTATTATTTTTTATTATGCTTGCGTTTACTTGCAAGCTGCGCCAGCTTTTCAAGTGAGGTGGGCACACTCATTTACAAGTGGCTAACACAGCCTCTCAAATTCTTCTGTTCATGTGCATAAAAGTAATGTTCGTGCTTAGGTGTTTTCACAGCATAGAAGTGCTTCCCCCGTAGCAGATACCACTGAGTAATGCCAGTACAAGAAAACAAACGTGGCATATGTTTGCACATGTCCATTTTTGAGAGCTCCCCTCACTGCCGCATGAAAGAGCAGCTTGTCTGCTGTGCCTATCTGGATCGTGCCAACGAGTAACCCGTGCTGGGCAGCCCTGAATGTTTGGCACCATGCTCTTTCATGTAAAATTGTGTGGCTTCAATGAACTAACAGAGAAGGGGAGGAATTCTGGATGCATGGCAGGTTGAAAACTGTCAGCACAGGCTTAGGCGACATAACGGTGCCCTTTGAGGTCTCTGTGTATGTGTGGTGTCATTGTTTATCTGTTGGGCAGTTTTGAAGACCTGTAAAATACCGTGTGATACCTTCCAACATGCAAGATAACCTAAATAATACAAGGAGTCCTATGGTGCTGAAAGTAGCACTCCGAGGGGGTGCTGTGGTCTGCTGTGGCTCTGGTGAAGTCATATAGCCTGGAATAGGGCATGCAGGGACATTGCACCAGGTTTGCATTAGAAGGATCCTGGAAGCCAGAGAAATTTCACTCGGCTCCCAGAGGAGCAGTAGTAAACCGGTGTTAATGAGAGATACTGGGAGACCACAGGAAGGAGCCAAATGCTATAACTCTGCTTACTGATTGGAAACATTGTGAAGTCCCCTCTTGCTTTGAATGGCTTTGCAAACGACCTCTGGCAACTGCCATCTCCTGTTTCAGAAGCCATGTGCCTCAGCTACTCTGCCACTGAGGACAGAGTCTTAGGAAGATGGGATGGTTTAAACAGGAAAACAGAGACAGCTGCAGTATGACCAGTTTCCTACTGTGAGGAAGCTGAAACCAGTCTATTTTTGCTGAACTGTGACTTGTTTCAGTCCAGAGATTCCAATACCATGCAGTAAATGTTACAAGCTCCTTGGAGGAAGGGGAAAAAAACCCCTCTGATTCAAAGGCAAGGGGAGGAAGTGCCCAGCAAGGGACAGAGAAGAAATTGCCAGTAATGATGGATAAGGAAAGCCCAGTAGGATATTGCAGAGCAGGACCTGAGAGCAAAAGAGATGAATGGCCCTCAGTGACCAGGCTCCACTGAAATCTGTGATGTAGATAAGAACAAAAGCCAGCCACACTCGTCCCCTTGCTATGGGAAGGGGATGGTGATGCACTGTTGCTTCACTCCACAGAGCTCCTAAGGGGGTGATAGATGACGTGCTTGAAGGATGAAGCTGCAGTAGATTCTTCAGTTCCTGAGACCAAAACTCGGCTGGTCCCTCCCTGCAAACGGCAGGTGGCTTGTCTGGCTGCCTTGGTGAGGCTCGTGCCAAAAATGATTATGAGCAGTGTGCTCTGCCCATTAACCTTGGTGGAGAATTGCTCCTGTTGTTATTAAGGTAGAGCAAGAGCAACACGTCTGCTAGGCCAGAGTGTGGAAGAGATGAGCTGACCAAAGGCACGTGGACAATCCCAAAGAAATGCCACACTGGAACTGTGAGCTGCAGCAAAATTTCTGAATGTGATGGGGCTAAGCAGTCCTCTAAGAGAAACAGATGCGAAAGTTTTCTGCAAGCACTTCAGTCCTTGATGTGCCCCAGCACATAGATGGTGATCATGGCAAGTGTGGCTGGTTCGTAATAGCAACCCAGACGGGTGGAAAATGCTTTCCCAATTCACTTATTTCCAGTAAACTTGACAAGTAGGTCAATGTGAATGCAGTGAGGACATACGGAAGCTTATTGCCTAAGCCAGATCTTGGATGGCAAAAAACTGGAAATGGAAGTGAGGGAATACCTCCTGCTACAAAGAGTATAGGATTACAAGGAGCAGGTAAAAGAGCTCATGTAATTCTGAAGTGCTACTGATGTGGCAAGAATGTCTTCTGCAATGAAGGAACAAGAATGGCTGTGCCTAGCAGGTAAATGAGGAAGGAAGCCAGACTGGCAGCAAACAAGTGGGCCAAAGAGCACAGAAATGATCAGAAGAAATCCTCTTGCTGTACTTTACAACCACATTTCCTACTTTTTCACTGCCTGAAGAAAACTAGGCTGAGGCTGGAGTGGCCTGAGCTAACCAGGCTGTCCATCAACAGGGACAGGGGGGAAACAGATATGCGGTAAGGCCAACTGTGTATGGGAAGATAAAAGGTAGTGCAGAAACTTGGAGGCAGTGTTGGCTTGTAACTGCACTAGAGGGAATAAATTGGCTTCCTTGCTGACAGAAGGCCCCAGGCAGACCAAGCAAACCTATGTAAGAGATACCAGACCAGCCCTGGCAATGATGAGGCTGAACTATGAGGATTCAAAAAGCAACTGAAACTCTCATGCAGGCCTAGACTGTGCAGTGGGAAGCACTCTGCTCACTTCCAGTCTGAAACTGGAATAAATCGATAGTCCTTTATCAGCTTCCTTCTCCCATAGACATAATGATTTTGCTGTGGCAGTTCTTTCGCAGATATTACTGTACCGCAGCATGGTTTCCAGTTCCTTGTGCTAAAACATGGGCTCATTTCTCAGTGAATCAGCTCTTTGCTAACTGCTTTGTAAACTGCAGCAGAGCAGACTATTCCTAGCACAGAGCCAGACTCCTCAAGCAGTTTTCTGGTTGATGACCAAATTCACAGGCTATTGCTTTCTGCAGCCACCAGTCTCTGTGACACCACAGTACTTATTGTCATTTTCTTGCTGGGGAACTACTCACCAATCCATTCTGGGATGGCAGCAGCCATTTTCAGCCTGCATTGGAAAGGTAGTGTAAAAAAGGTCTTGCTGTGCTGTTCATTGATGCAATTTGTCATTTTAGGATTTCTTTATGAGCCCAAATCCACAGGAACCTCTCTTCCTTCCACACCTTTGCCTTCCTTCTTGATAGGAGCCCTCAACCCCCAAACTGTGTGTGTGCTTAGCAAATGAGGACTTACAGATGCAATGCCACTGGGAACAATGTGAACCAGGAATGTACTGAAGCCAGAGGCATTGTAACCTAGAGCTGCACTGAACAATGTGGAAGAAATGCTGTCAAATCTGTGTCTGTGTGAGCTATTATATCCCCAGCTAGCCCCCCTCCAAAAGTTTGCTCAGCATGCTGACTTTCCAGGAGCTTTCTCAGTGCTTGGAACAAGTTAGCTGTCTCCTGCCAGAATTGAGAGAGGAACACGACTGGCTGACGAATACCATATGTTCCAGGCTGGCCAAAGGAAACCTAATTGTGTTTTGTTTAGCTTGTGTACTTAACTGGGTTTCTGTAACAGGGCCGAGTTGGTTTGGTTTGGCTTTTTTTTCCCTTTCCAGAAAAATGGGGCCGATCCCTTCTACACTGTCCTGTGACAGTTCTGTATTTTGCCCTGGAAATGTAGGGCACAGCCTTCTGCCACTTCCCTAATGGAAGGGATCAGGGGAGAGCTGAGCAAAGGCAAAGGCAGTTGCCAGCAGGAGTGATCAGAAATTGCAGGGCTAAAATCTCATTCTAGGCAAGAAACACCCAGTTCTGAGGAGGAAACAAAAACGCTTAGGCTGACCAAAAGGTTCCCCATCCTTTTTTACTGGTTGTTATGTCATCGGAATGGGAAAAGTGTGTTTGTGACCTGGGAGTAGGAGCACAGAACTGTGGATGTCTAATATCTAAATACAGATTTGCTGTGTTAAAAGTGGCTTGAAAGTGGAGCTGCATCAGGCTGCAGAACCTATAGGATGGTCTCTCTTCTGAGACCACCAGGGCAGAGTACTGTCCCTAAAAGGCACAGATTGCAGCTTGCAGAAGTTGAGGTTGGACTGGTGCCGAGGAAGTTTCAGTTCCTAGAGACACCTAACCCGGGATGGAGCTAGGCGAGAACTTATTCCCACTTCTTCCCTCTGTTCCGTTAGACTACATCACCTGCAGTTGGTCACTCCTCCCTGATGTATTTTGTTCCCTCTAACTACCTGAAATGCTTAGGAGGAGGCCTCATCTTGCATCACGATTGCCCAGCATCTAGCACAACCTCCACTGGAGGAGGTGGAGGGGAGATCACTTGGCATTGTCGTGTTGCATGTAACAGCTTTGGCTCTCCTAAGACAGGAGCTAGCTGGAAACCTTGTACCCAGTCTTCTCCTTCAAGTTGTTGGAGCACATAGACACGTTCTCCCCAGTTTCCTGGACAGCCTCATCCATGGTGTTAACAGGGGCATGAAGCAAGCTTTGCATCATCTAGGAAAGAATTGTAAGTGGTGATTGTATGCTGTTCTGATAGACAAGCAGAAAAGGGTGGGGGCCTTGATTTCTAGCTGAGCAGAAGAGGTGAAATGAAGCTAAAAAGCAGCTGCCACTTTAAATGGATCTCCTCCCTCTCCATCTCTTATTTATCTCATGCCTTCCTGTTTACAGCATCATTTCCCGCAGCTCCCATCCTGCTCATTTAGAGGTCAGGTCAACCCAAGGTCTGCCCCATTTCTGAGCACCAAAGCAGTGCAAGTGTCACCATCTGATGCCACCAACGAGATAGAGGCTATTGGCTGCTTCTCCCTGTAGGTTGCTGTGCCACAGCAGAGTGAGGGGATGTTCCAGATTTAATGGAAGATAGAAGCTGGCACAGTTCTTGACTTCCTCCAAACATGTCCCCTGCTCTGCTGTGTCCTTTCACTTCTGACACACTGGTTTATCCACAGGCTGCTTGTGTCCTGATATTCTGCCATGTGCTTTGCTGCCCACACAAGCGCGCTCAGCTGCGTGCTCAGCGACCCACCTATCTAGATATTCATACGTGCTGAATCACCCTTCCATGTACACTCATAGCCACGCTCGCAGATGGACTCTGGTTCTCGTGAGCCAGACAGAAAATCTCATTCAATCTGCCACCCCTGTGTCTTCCAGACAGGAGATGCTCTTCCCTCTTGGAGGAAACACAGATCTTTGTAGTGTGTTTTTTTAATTAATTACCCATTTATTCTTGGGTCCTTGGGGAAAAGATGGTCGTGCCTCCAGCCATGTGGAGGGAAAGAATGAATGTTGACACCTCATTTCTGCAGCCTACTCATGCTCTGAGATCTGCTCTTGAAGGGTTGACAATATGTTTGAGTCCAGTTCCTCCTTTTGTCAGGGTAAAAGACCATCTCATCACCTTTTCAGGGCTGAATTTCCAGTCTTCTTGCTTGGCCTTCCCCCCTGGCTACCATCTTAAGGTATGTGATGACCACCATGATAAATTTTGAGGCCAAGCCCTTGCTGGAGGCTTTCTGTCCCACACAAGCACCCAGGGCCATACATGGTCCTACTGATGCTGCAGCGTGCGCTTCTTGGATAAGACACTCCCCGATCAGAAACATCTTCAAAGCAACACATCCTGTTGCCTGAATGTCCCCTGTTCAGTGTGGAGTCTGTTAGCTCCCTCCCTGCCCCCCACTCTGATTCCACGTTGGACCATTTAAGAATTAATGAAGGCCAGATGCATGTTCTGCAAATGTAGGATCTCTGCATTTTGGAGTAGAAGCTGGCTTGATGCCTCCGTGTCCTTCGAATCCTTAGTACAGCTAATAACAACCAGAGGCAGCCTTCTCAGTCTGAGGTAGATCCCACCTCAGCAGTGACGTCCTTGCGACCGCAAAGGATTTCTCAGGGACCTGGAGGGGGACCAGCTCTCGGCTGTGGAGCCCCAGGATCTGGTTTCATCTCTCACCAGCATTGGCAGGATGAATTTGGAGTGACTGAGCTGTCCAACAAGAAGGTGGTGAGCTAGGCCAATGCTGGATTTCTAAGGGGGAAGAAGGAATTTGATGTATTTTGGTGGATGTAAAAATAAGGGATGGATCATACTAGTGGGAGCTGTCCATGTGTTGAGGTAACAGAGCAGATGTGCTGCACGACTATTGCAGCCTCGTGCTACCAGGCCTCTTGTGAACTGCTAACCCTCCAGGCAGGGATGAGTCAAGATGGAATGTTGCTTTCCAGACTTGGATCTGACCTGCTAAAATGCCATTGCCGCAGCAGCTGTGCTTCCTTGCTGCACAAGCAGAGCTTTTCTTCTTGTGAAGCGTCTCAGCCATCTCCGCTGGCTCCGGATGGATCCCGGAGGTTGTTGCGGAGCTGTTCTCTGGATGTCTTCATGCAAACACATGGCAGGTGCTGGGGCGTGTCTGGCTTGGTGTGGATGTCTCTGTGCATGTGTGTGAAGATGCTAGAAAGAGGATGACTACTGGTTGCAAAACTGATTTTGTTGCTCTCTGGAGCGAGAGAGCCTGTAAATGAAGTTTTTAGGCCTAAAATTTGTTCTGATTTGTTTATAGAACAAGTTTTTGCGCATGACTGTTTTACCCAGAGGGATGCCCCTTGTCAGGAGGCTGGGGATTGGTGGGCATAGATAACCAGTAGTGGAGTGTGATGCTGCATGACTTTACTCATCACAGTTCTGCCATGGGCATTCAGAAATGGTTGGGCCATGACCTTGTTATATGTTGATGACCCTAATTTGAGCTTGCAGTGATTTATGGAAGGTCCTGTGGCTGCTTGTAGCAGTTCACGATGGATATTTCCATCTCCCATCAGCCTCTGGCATTCTGGGACTTGCGCAGCTCCCTAGTAGTGGTAGGGATTTCTGCAGGAAAAAACCTCATCCCCAAACAAGCCCAAACTTCTCAGATCTTCAGTACAGAACCTTCTCTCTTTTCCCCTTCTCTCCCCATCCCCTTCAAACATACCTGTGGGTAGAGGTAGTGTTATTGGAGCAGCCTGTTTGACTGCTATAATATTTTCCACTCAGATCCATTGACTTCTATTTCATGTTTTCTTTGGATCAACACCTTTTAGAGAGCAGTTGAAGCTGCTTGAATTTGAATAGTTGGAGACAGTGTGTCACACTGCTATCTTTTCTTGGTTTCACCTCTAGAAGGCAGTGATGATATGTCTACATACAGTCACCCAACTGAAGTGTGTCTCTATGTCCCTCTCAATGGATGTCATTTATCTGTACACTGCCAAATGTGCCCCAAAGGAACACAGCACGATTTTAGAGTGTGTTTACAGCAAATGTATAAAGGAGGCAGGGATCATGATTTTTCTGAGAGAGAACTTTTGCTACTCTGATGACAGAAAAAAAGGAAGTTCGTTGTTCTAAATGTGAATTGTTTTGTGTTTTGTGGTTTTTCTGTCCTTATCTATGATAGTTGGGCAAAAAAAGAGAAAAGAAAAAAAATCTTTTGAGCAGGGCTGGGAACCCTGAAGCTTCCTGCTAAAACCACTGTCTTGTTCTGAGCCCTCAGAGGTAGGGAGGCTTGGAAGAGCTTGGGGTTTCTCCCCCTCAGGGTCTCTTTGTTTCCTAGGAGTTTGCCCTCCAGTCCCCTGTCCCTATATCCATCTTCTGTTGGCTCAGGAGAGAACAACCTAGGGGCACACATGAGCTGACTGAGCAGTAGTAAACTAACAGAAAAGATAAATGTGGGACTCTTGATGCAGCTTTTCTCATTAAGACCATTACTTGGGTTTTTCTTCTGTTGAATTTTTTGTTTTCATGAAGCATCAAAGACTAAAGAATTTCAAAAGCAATTAGCAGATAGGATTACACCCTCTGATGTATGGTAAGAAATTGATTTGTTTGTCTAGAAGTAGAGTCCCTATAGGAACAGAAAAACAGTCATTGAATTTGAGGTGAGAAAAAGAAAATAGAACCAGATCCAGTGAGGTGGGAATTATCATTTCATGCTTCTAAACATTGGCATCTCTTGTTGAATATCATCGTGAAGCTTATGATGTTTGTGGATTTTATTTGAGACTTGTGGTCTTTATTTGAGCTCTTGGAATCAAGAGGCTGAATGAGATTCTCAGCTTTCTATTTATTTTTATTTTTTCAGACTAGCATTTCCAGTTCTCTTGATCCTGGAAGAAAACAACTTCACTTGAAAATATGAAGCCTCGAGGGTCCAAATAAGAAAACAGATGAAAAATACTCCAAATACTTTTGGGTTGGTTAAGTCTTATTATTTTGAAGCCTATATCATTCTGTTCTAGGGCCACACACAACATTTTTGAAGCTGAAAGCTGGCAACACTCATGCTTTTTATCCAAAGCATTTTAGAAAGTGGGTGAATGTTGGTGGCTATCGTGAATGAGAATGTGTGGGGGTGATCTTCCAGGCAGCGTCTCGCAGGCCTGTGGGCTCCTTGTGCGTGGCAGTGGGAAGTCCCTGCCTTGCAGAGTTCATGAACCAGTCATGGTAGGCAAGGGTGTCTAGAGGGGTGTCTTTTCCCCTCTTCTGTTTACAGTTATCTGTCTGTAAGGAGGCGGTAAGTGAATTGCCCATGAAGCTGAGGAGAGAGGGAGGAACGTAAATCCAATTTTCCACAGTTAGTTATATATGTGACCCATTGACAGAGTGCTGCCGTGGCTGTGGGAAGAGTGGGAAGGCACAAAACGACGGGAAGGTGCCTCATCCTGTCCTGGGACAGGACACCTGGATGGACATTGTGCGGGGCAGAGCAAGGGTGAGAAAAGATCCTGCAAACGGAGAAAAACAGGGGCTGTGCAGCGTCAATCACAGACTCTCCTCCTCACCACGGTGGTTGCTGTTGTTGTTTCTGCTTTTAAAAAAATATGCAAGGAACCATCCAATATCCTAGGGCTTTTGTTTATCTAGATTTTTATGAGGAAAAAAAACTGAAAAGAGGAGAAAAAGAAATGAGAGGGGAAACACATGCATTCCTTCCAACCAGAAAGTCATGAGTTTTGATTCAGTCTAATTACACAAGTGATATTTTTATAACCTCTGTGAAGTCTCCTTGCTTTCTTGGTGTGTCTCCATTGTTTATGTGAGAGTGGCCAGGTAGCCAAGGCAAAGTAATGTTGCGAGAAAAATTCCCTCGGTCTTGGAATGTGCTGCACACTCTTTTTGGCTTCATAAACAAGCCTGTTTTCCTGGTTTCAGACCTTTCCTAGGTTCTTTTGTTGCCTCTTCCTCTAAACTAGGGTTACTCATGTTCTGCCCAGCCATGGGCTATGTTGGCAGCCCCATAGCATCCCTTAAATATGCACAAAGTAGTACATAATGGGGCCAGACCTCCAATAAATTAAATCACTCCTGGTCTCTGTGGTCCCCTTCTGTTTGCAGCAATGAAACAAAGCCCATGTTGGCCCCTCTGCAGGCTGGTAAGGGCAGCCCCTGCCCAGGTGTGGCTTTCCCCACTGCAGGCACATGGACCTGGGGGTCCTGGTGGACAACAAGCTGTCTAAGAGCCAGCAGTGTGTCCTTGTGGCCAAGAAGGCCAGTGGTGTCCTGGGGGGCAGTAGGAAGAGCACTGCCAGCAGGTCAGGAAGGTGATCCTGTCCCTCTGCTCAGCCCTGGTGAGGGCTCATCTGGGATACTGTGCTGAGCTCTGGGCTCCTCAGTACAACGGAGACATGGAGCTCCTGGAGTGGGTCCAGTGGAGGGCTACAAAGATGATTAAGGGTCTGGAGCATCTCTCCTATAAGAAATCGATGAGGGAGCTGGGCCAGATCATTCTTAAGAAGAGAAGACTGAGAGAGGACCTCATCAATGTCTGTCAGTATCTGAAGAGAGGGTGTCAAGAGGGTGAAGCCAGGCTCTGCTTGGTGGTGCCAAACAGTAGGACAAGAGGCAATGGGCACAAATTGATGCACAGGAAGTTCCACCTGAATATGAGGAAGAACTTCTTTACTGTGCAGGTGACTGAGCACTGGAACAGGTTGTCCAGAGAGGTTGTGGAGTCTTCGTCACTGGAGATACTCAAGAACAGTCTGGATGCAATCCTGTGAAATGTGCTCTGGGATGACCCTGGTTGAGCAGAGACCCTCTGTGGTCCCTTCAACCTTACTCCTTCTGTGCTTCTGTGACTCCTTGTGTGGGTGGGGCCAGGCTGTTTGGGAGGCTGCAAGATGGAGGGAAGGTGTGAGGTGAATGAAAGCCAAATGCTGTGCTCTGCAGTGCCATGTCTTTCTGAGCAGCCAGAGTGTAATCCAAAGGTAGGAGTCCAGCTTCTGCTCTACCCACCCCAAGCATGCATTTCTTGCTCAGTTGAGCAAGCCCCAGTGCTTACTTCTGTAGTAACAAATAGCCCAGGTGACAGCTGCATACTGTTGCCTCCTTTGGAGATCTGCTTTGGTGTTTTTGGAGGTTGAACTTTCCTAACACAGTTATCTGTGCTCTGAGTCAGAATTTAAAGATGCAGAACTAGTCAGGCTCCAGCAGTGTCACAGCAGGGGCCCAGAGAAGGCACCCTGGGGAGCAAGGAATTGAAGCAGCAGCAGTTTGGGCTCATGGATAGACCTGACGGATGAAGGTGGATGGAGCTGTTGAGTTGCCATGTATTCTGAGTGGCGGAAACAAGTTTTGTTTGCTTTGAGTGGTCTCCTTTTTTTTTGTGGTGTTCACCAGTACCACAAACAGTGCTGGCAATGGCTGTGAGTTGGTTCCAGCTCTTTGGCATTGTTTTTTTACCTTCCTGTGGTGCAGGTGACTTTGCAGTGTGGATGTCCAGGTGGCTGGAGCTGCATTTAATCACCACAGGGCAGTGTTACTCTGTGGATGTACTGGGGGTTTAAGAGGACCTAGTACAGAGGGTGATAAGAGCTGGAAGGAAGATGTTCATCCCTGCAGATGGCCAGCATTTATCCCACAGGCTGGCTGCTGCTAGTGTGATGGTGGAGAAGTTGCAAGGCTTTTGAAAAAGGTTTCAAAAACTGGCCTTGATTTTGGTTGTTCAGTTATTTGTTATAAAACCAGTAATAAATTGCATATGCTTGTTGCCTCATGCTTGTTGCTCTTGAGATACTGGCTCTTGCCTTGTTAAAAAAGACCTTGCTCAGAGATCCATCACTGAAATCCATCCCTCAGTCACAGAGATCCATCCATTCCTCTAGTATTTGAGCACTGTGGCCACTAAGGTGATGTGCTTCTTGGACCACCCTGATGCTGTAACCATCGTGCTGCTGACTGAGAGATTTGGAGAGTTCAAAGGTGAAAGGTACTGTCTCTATGCATTTGTCTGCATGGTTGTTTTGACAGCACCACTGTGCACCAACACTACACCAAGCCTCTCTGCCCCCTCCAACTCTTGTGAGAAATGAAGCTGAGGTCTCAGCTGGTGAGCGATTAGCTCTGGTCTCTCTTGCAAGGAGACTGTCAGTTCCAGTCTAGCATTCATGAACTCTTCCCACATCCATTGATGTTTTTATGATGGGCTGTCATCCATACATTTCATGTTTGGAACAAGCGGTACTAACTCTCCTCTTGGGTGGTGTTTTGGATGATGTAGAAATAAGTGGGTGTTCTCCAAGTGTAATTTTGTCAGGGGACTGCCTGAGGAATGACCTGAAGCTTTTAGCAGAGACATGGGGAGCTCAGGAAAGACTCAGTGGTTGAATGGTTGAGCCCCACTGAAATGGTGGGCTCAGGAAAGAGACAAATAGGAGAGGAGAAAATAGATTGGTAAAATGCCAAAGATGACACTTGGGTTCTTGGGCTTAGATGTGAGATTCAGGTTGTGTGTGAAGGAAGGCAAAAGCTCACTCAGGAATATGGGAGAAGGAGAGTGCTCACCTGGGAGTGAGAGTGCTCACTGTGAGGAGTCCACAAATAGGAAGATTTGAAACAGGCCATGGTGGGAAGAAATGGAAAGATGGTGTGAGTCAGAGGCAGGGACAGCCAAATTCAGCACCACTTTTAAGCAGAGGAAACTCCGCTGACATCTTATAGCTTCAGGCAAGGACCAGCAAAAACATCTGGGCTGGATCTTGAGCAGTGTAAATCTGCTTGGGGGCTGCTGCCTTCAGTGGTGCCACACTGATCTGTGCACATGAAAGCTTTGGGCCTCTGCTTGCCTTCCTGCCTTCAGTCCTGCCTGCTTTTTGGGTCCTGCAGAGCTCTCTGGCTGAATTTGTGGGTGTCAACGCAGGGGGTTTCCTGGTAAATGAGAAAAATGCTGTCCTTCCATCCCGCTTCATCTGCCTGGGATTTCCGACAGAAAGGCACTGACTAATTCCATCTGGCAGGCTGACCATGCTTCAAAGACTGCAAATCCCGAGACTTTTAACTTACAAACAAAACCATGCATTAAAAAAAAAAAAAAAAAAAAAAAAAAAAAAAAAAAAAAAAAAAGGACAAAAAAAAAAAAAAGACAGCTCTCCCCAGGGACAGTCTCTGCAAAATCCAAAACAAGGTCTCAGCGCCTGCCCTGGTGCTCCGGCTGACGCCAGTGTTTTTTCTGTCCCTTTTAAAACCAAGCTGGAGTGTTCCTGACTCCTCTGTTCGACACCTCCGGCTCCCTTATTCCCTTCGGTGAGTGGGGCGGCAGTGGGGGGAGGAGGCTGGAAGGGAAAGGCCAGAGCAGAGGAGGAAAGAAATGCCTGGTATTGATCCACCAAGGCTGGCCAGACTGCAAGAAATTCCAGTTTGTGAAAAATGTTGCGGTTTAGAGCATTTGTTTTTGTTCCACAGTGGGATGAAACCAAGACTTTCTGGAAGGAGGGAGGAGCGGGGGGAGAAGAAGAAAAATGACCTTTTTTTTTTTTTTTTTGTGGTTGTTGTTGAGGAGGAACAGCCTCGCTGTCGTACAGATGCCCACAGATGCCCACACTGTGTGGCTGGGGAGTCCTCTCCCGACAGCCTCTCGTTTGCAGCCTGTGCTCCTCTAGCAGGGTAGTGCAGGGATTGGGATTAAGCCCCTCTGGGAATGAGTAGAGACCTCCTTCTGCCTCCAGCTCATTGCATGCTCTGGATAGAACAGAATCAAGGGGTGACCTTCAGGACAGTGAGCTGCCCCTGTGACAGCCATGGTGGAGCTTGGCAGCAAAACTCCATGAGTTCCCCTGCTTTGTGGCAGTTCTGCCCTTGCTGAGTTTTTATCCACTCAACTGGGTAAATTTTCCCAACACTGGTGTGGGGAGCAAGCTGCACAGTTTCTGGAGGATGAAGAGGGTCCTCTGACTTCAGCAATGTGAAGTAGGGAGGCTCTGAACCAGAGTTCATACAAAGGGGAGTTTGGAGTGATTACCAAAAAACCCAACACCTTGAAGATGTTGCTCTT
This sequence comes from Aleadryas rufinucha, assembly GCA_013397815.1. NCBI lineage: Eukaryota > Metazoa > Chordata > Aves > Passeriformes > Aleadryas > Aleadryas rufinucha. The sequence goes on from VZTH01001897.1 coordinate 139,782, forward strand.
GCGTTTCAAAATGAGCGTCTTGGCTTTTCCCACCACTTTTCCCTGGTCTTGCATAATGACAATTCCTTTCAGGGAAGTGTAGAAAGACATAAAAACCAGAGCAGATTTGGGAGGGGAAGGCTTGAAGATGTCAAAAAGTAGGACATAGACACAGCACATGGCTCTTTTGCTTCCAGGCAACTCTAAATGCATGGTGAAGGGAGATCTGGGCTTACCTTTAGGTGAGCAACCAGTGCCTTTGAGCAAGGTAAGTGGTGATCGAGCCTTTTTGCATCTGTCCCAAAGCCAGGGAGAAAACTGGCCAGCAGATCTGGGAAGAGGATGGACAGTGCTGCCCTGGAGGGTACCATGAAAGCTATGATCTGGAGACACCCTCTTGGCCCTGTGGGTCCCAGATCCCACCATGTGTGCCTGCATGTGCCTCCCAGGCACAGCCTGTGAAAGCTTGCTCCACTGCCTGAAGAACAGCTGTGGCATTCCGGTGATTTCCACCCTATCCCCACACACCCACACCTTGTCACTGGTTGTTGAGACAGGAATGGAAGCTATCCTGTGCTTGCAGCTGGCAGCCCTTGGGAAATGCCCTGTCTGTCTTCTGGGAGGTAAAACCCCTTTTCTTGAATGTTAGTCAGCAAACTATGCAGAGGAAAAGAGAGAGAGAGAAGAGAAAAAGTGTCTGCTGTGAGTCAGAAAGAGGGTTCCTCCGGAGGCTCTGGGATTACAGGGAGGGTGGGGTGAGGCTGCAAAGCGTGGCTGCTATAAGCAGACCTACGCTCCACCAAGCCACAAGCATGAGGTGGCGGAGTTCACAGGCCCAGGAGCACAGTGGGATCTTCATTACCTCTTTCCAAGACAGGAGGGCTTGCAATAAAACCTGAAGTGTCTGGTAATTTGATTATCAAAGGCCACATCTTCCAAGGGAAATGCTTTGGACCAGCCACAGAGTGTAGAGCCAAGGTTGCTGGAGAAGGCTGCTAAAAGAACAGGTTTATTCCTCCAAAAGGGTTTTCTTGGCAAGGGTTATATCCAAAGCTTTTTCACTAGTTGCAAGATTGTCATGCTGGTTCCCCTTTCCCTGGCATCTACTGCTTCCACCCAACACAGCCCTCTGGACTTTTACCCACACACCCGTTGTCTTGCTCTGTTACTGTGAAGCAGAAGTGTTTCAAACCTGCCATGAGGTAGCATCTAAGGGTTTCCTGGGCTCTCCACCTTCCCCTGTAATGTTGTTGGGTGTCCCTTCGTATAGAGGAGGCCTTCCTATTGAAGGAGACCAGTTGTGGGTCTAAGAACGGCTAAGAGGGCTGGGAGCCGAGTCTTGGCTGCCAGAGGCAGCTGCTGTTGAAGGTCAGGGCTGTCCTGCCTTGGCAAGGCATGTGTAAAGCTGTTTGATGTTGTCTGGTACCATCCAGAAGTGCCCAGCATGTTGTGAACTTTCCACTTCCCACTGGTAACAAGGAATGGATACCCAGTGAAGACATGGGTAGGACTCACCACTGTGGCTGGGTGTTTTTCTGGGGTATCCTTGGTCCCATCTCCATGCACAGAAAGGCAGGAAAGTGGGCTCTTTCTTGCTCTTTGTCTCTTTTGAATTGATGCTAGGAATAGGTTTCCCATAGCTTCTCCTGGCTAGTGCTCGTGTTGCCAATGGGCCAGAGTGCTGCAGAGTAATGCCAAGTATCTGGCAAAGCCATTGCCAACAAAAAAACCTGAGGTTAAGGCCAGAACTCTCCTGGTGAAGCTCAAGGCAGAGGTGGGCCTGCAGTTTTGCATTTTGTTACTTAGTGTACTGACCTAGCTCAGAAGGGAGCAAGGAGGAATGCTGTTTCCTTGGTCTTACTATCTTTTCGTTTCATACAAGAAAAAAAATTCACTCTTTTCCCTGTACTGAAATATGCAGATGTGCTGTGCACCTCTGCAGGCTGTGTTGGAAGGAGTCACTGTGCTCTGTTTTAAATATTTGACAGCCCCCTCATTAATTGTTGGAAAGCCTGCCTGATAATTTGGTGGAGTCTGAGCCTGCAGAATGTTACTGTGAGTGATATGTATCTGTATATCCTATAGCCCTGGAAGAACTGTTGAATCCTGTGAAGCTCTTGGCTTTGGAAAGTCACTTTTCAGGCACATTTTTTCCTGTAACTGAATTCCAAGTTTTTTGCAACTCTACCTCCCCTTTCTCTTCTCCATCCCCCTCTCAAAAGGGACATTTAAAGGAAGACACAACCATCTTCACACCACCTTCTCTCTGAAGAGAAATGGAGGTGACATTGAAGAAAAATTGCAAATCAAAGCAAGGGAGAATTGCCCCCTTGTAGCCTACTGGAGGTGTAAATGGAACTAGTATCTCTTGGGAGGTTGTTCAACACTTATCACAGGACCCTATATTCATTTGCTCATGATTCTGCCAGTCTCAAACTGTTCTCACTGTCGTTTATGGTGCCACACGCATGACTCAGGGTGGATTTTTCTTGGGATGGTGTAATCTGAAACAGTTCATTCATTTCCAGAGAGAAAATTCCATTATTTTTCCTTCTGTGTTTGAAAAAAGACAAAATGCAAGAATTTTTTTTTTTAATTTTTTTTGTTGCTTCACCAAGGCAGCTGATTTCTTCTTTCTGGATGAGTCTGAGATGTCATTGAGGAATCACCAGGAGGTAGAACTCACCTCTTTTTTAGTCCTGGCCATTTATTAGGCATTCATTCCAGGCCATTTGTCTGAGCTAAGCTTTCTCCATCCTCTGTGGAGAAAGATGAGTGTGTTCAATCAGCCCATCTGAAATTAGGTACCTAATAGTAGTGAAATGAATTGCATCCTGGGAGTTCATGACAGAGGTAGTTTAGCAAAATTGTTTAAAACAGACTCCTCATTTCTAGACAGATGATTTCAACCTTCTGAGACTGAGGAAGAGCCTGCTGTTTTTCCTATGAAAAAGCTGATTGTTTTCAGCTGTGTTATATTTTTGGAGAAGAGAAAACCAAAAATATATCTCAGTCTGCTTGTGGTGGTGAGAGTCTGGTAAATGCTTTGATGAGTCCACTTGAATTGTGCATCACTGTGGTGCTTATCCCAAAAGCAAGAGTGTATTTCATCCCTGAACCTTCCTAATGACTCTCGTGGCACCATGATTCTTAGGAGGTGGTGAAAAAGCAGTCTGTCTTTCCTGCAGTCTCGGTGGCTGCAGTTCTGGTGGTGCCCAGGAGGCAGGGAGGAGGTGTGCAATCAAACTTCAAAGGCAGAAGGAATGCTGGGAGCTGAATGTGGTGGAGAAGGCAGCAAAGGGAGCAGCTGGACGCAGCAAGTGTGGCATGGGAAGACAAAGGGGGAAGTGAGGACTAGCAGAAGGCCTGGGACTTGAAATGCTACTGAAAGACAGAAGGGAAGAGGAGACTGATACCAGGAAAGGAACTGTACGAATGGAAAGTGAGATGTGAGATGGGGAGTGCACATGTGAGAAGGGAAGGCAACTGAGGCTGTTGATGGGGCAAGGAACTTCAGGATGGTAAGCAGAGGTTCAAAATTCAAGAAAGACAAAGTCCTAGAGGACGAGAAACTAAGTTGTGGAGGCAGCTGCACAGAATGAGGCAGAACAAAGGCTGTAGGAGACAGGCAGAAAAATTCGGACTTGGATGGGTACCAGGGAAGAATGATCTGGGATGTCCTGTAGAAAAAACTGGCTGTGTCACAACCACCATGTGGAGGGGAACCAACTACTGCTACGTGAATAACCTGGATTTTGGCATTTATGGGACTTCTAGCTCCTGGCATATAACATTCTTGTGGGTATAATACTGTATAGACTGAATGTATCTTTTCATCTGGATTTTTCTCTCTGCTCTATTTCTTGTGCTAACCTTTCCTTGGTGTTTTTCTCTACTGCTTTTTCCAGCCTTTCATGTGCAAACTTTGGGCCCAAGAAGGTTTATGCTGAAACTCTCAAACATCTCCTGTGCAAATGGTTTGAAATATAGAGTGAAGCATGTTCATCTTTCATTAACTGGAGTAAAGGTATGTATGAAAATGATTTCCAGGAAGAATACCCTTGAAAGTCTCAAGAAGAGCCTGTCACCTCTTTACTAGGACACAGTCATTCCTTTCCACCTGATAGCCCTGTTTTGGGTGTCAGCATTGTGCCTGGATCTTCATCTAAACGATTATCAAGCAAATAGTTAAAGTCAAGGGGTTTTTAGGAGCAGAAGACCTGCCCCTGATCGCCCAGCTCAATGAGACCAAGCACTGTCTGTTACGGGGTCCAAGGCACAGCTTGATTTTAAACATCTGCTTAAGTACTTTTGTACTTTGAGTTGCTGGGAAAAAGTTACTGGTATTCCTGGGTGGCAATCTGTAATTCACACCCTTGCAAGGGATCAGCAGAAATGGGCAACGTGCTTTTCCTGGCCTTGGAGCCTCCAACTTGATCTTGGCGTGTGTCTGGCTGCGGGTTTCGAGCCCCAGCCGATATTGCGTGTGCTTGTTGGACAATCCCGCCTTTTTACGCACTTGCTGTTCCCTGACCTGCTGGCAGAGACTCTTGCCCCCATTATTCATCCTGACATGCTTCCTAATGCACAGAGCCAGCCTGCGGCATCCAGCCTGCAAATTTCCCTAAGGCTGCAGAAGGGGGGAAAAAAATAACCTGCAAGCATAAGGACACACAGCAAACACGCTTTTCACGTGTTTTCACATGCTACATGTGCGTGCAGACATTTATGCATGCTCATCTGCACACACATGCATTTTTTGGATACTTGTATCCCACTGGGATGAAAACCCAAGAGTGGAAAACATGTCGATAAACATAAAGGAGCTTTTCAGGGCCTTAATGATTTGAAGCTGCGTCTTGTAGCAGCTTTCCAGTGTTAGGATAGGGTAGGGAGAGGAAAAGGAAAGAGGGAAGGGAAAAGGGAAAGCAAGAGGCTAGGGGAAAAGGAACAGAGTGGAGAGAAAAGAGCAGGGGTGGAGAGAAAAAAGGTGGGGGGAAGAAAGGGAAAGGAAAAGTACAGACAGCAATGCTGCCAGAGTTTGTATACCTTAAAATCTGAAAGGTCCAAAAGTTCTTGACCTATATTCCCTGTTGCAGAAGTGTAGTACAATAACACACCATGCTTTGTTTAAAACATGGAAACTTGACTTCATTCTTATGTTTTGGAGAAAGATTTCGCAATGGTGCTGAGGAGAGAAAGCGAAAAGATTTAGCTGTTCCTCGTTACTATCTCCCTCCCTCTGCCTTTTGGCGAGCCTGAAATCAAACCCACTTGCTTCTGGAATATTGTAACATTGCTGTTTTGATGGAGCTAGGCTTGAATTAAAACTTAAAAAAAAAATCAACCTCAAATCCACCGGGACAGGATGCTAGTATTTATAATAAAGTGGGTTTGTAGACTGAATGGTTTGACATCTCATATACAGGCTGGTGGAAGCACATGCTGCAGAGTGGTCTGCAAGGGGACAGCCATCACATGGTGTTCTGACTCATTCAGATGGATTTTGGTTTCTCTTTGCTGCTTTTTTCTTTTTTCATTTCTTTCATTTAATTTTGAAGGGACAGAAGTCAAGTGCTCTGTTGCAGGGTCTGGTGCACTAGTGGAGTAAACCTTATTGTGGGCATGGTGGCAAACTCTCAATTTGACTTGGCTTTGCTCGTCTCCATAGAGTTATATTATTGGTTATTTAAGAGTATGTGGATGACCTTTGGGCAGTGGGGAAAATGTTTATGAATCTAAAAGGCTTCGCAAACTTTAGCACAAAAGCTTGTTTTGTCCAAAAAAATGTGAACTGTGACTTCACCATTCAGCCTCGCTTGTTCTCTTATATTAAAAGTCTTTGGTCATCCATTCGTGCTGTAGAATCAAACCATGTAGTGCAGATGAACCATCACATGCCCTGTCACCTCTTTACTGGGACACAGTCACTCCTTTCCAGCTGATAGCCCTGTATCCTTTCCTGCTGTACATGCCCTGAACAGCAAAAAGTGAAAATCCATGTGGAAGGCATGTGAGTAGCTCCAAGAGAGCAGCTGGGTTTGTTCAATGGGCTGGTGAAGGCTGAGTTATTGAAAGAAGTCAAAGGGAGGTAGGTGCTGCTGACCCATTATTTTGTGGACTTCCTAACCTGCTGGGGTATAGTTTTGAGATTTGTAGGTTCACTTGGGAAAAATTAGGATCTGTTTGTGAACAATTTGTAAGTGTAAGAAAAAGCCCACCCAGTAGCTGAATTTCCAATCAGTCCTGCTGATAATGAATAACTTCTGCAGTTCTTCTCTCTGAATCAAACTTTGGGTTGTCCATTTTTTTGCATGTCATGTCAGGAAATTGAAGATAGATGGGGAACCTCCACTTCATTCTCTTCCTTTTGTAAGTCATCCAGGTAATTGTTTTCTACTCTTAATTTTGTCAGTGTTTTTTACTTTTCTGTTGCTAATGTCACAGCATGATTTGAGTGCTGTTCCAGGGTAGGGATTTGCAGCTAAAGGACTCTCAATAAGTAATTAGTGCATCCTACTTGCAAAAAGTCAGATTCCTTTTTACCTGCTGTCTGAATATGCTGTCTTTGCCCACTGTATCGAAGTCCAAAACATGCCACACTGGGGATTTGTAATGTTTAGTGTGTTGCTCCCCCTCCAATGAAAGCCAAGAAATGCTGGCTATTGAACTTCCTTGCACCTGGCTTCAGCTCCCAGAATAAATCAGAGTAGCCTAAAGCTTATTATAAATTACTCTTGGTTACTGGTGACTCCTGGAGAGTCAGGCACAGATCAAAGGGAAATAAAAAACAGTTCAGCCACAGCTTCTTTTCTTTTCTGGGGCTGATACTAAGTTTGGGTATCACAGTGACTCTACGCCTTGTTGGTTTCTATTTTTTGGGAGAATCCCTGACCTATGGAGTAAGACAGCATAACGTGTCTGCTTTGTGCTGCCTAGGTCTTGTTACAATGCCTGCCTCTAAATTTCTGAAGATGGACTGCAAAGTTTAGGCAACGCTTAATCCTGTTTAAGGCATGTGGGTGTCCTGTTTGTGGCCAGGTTTAGCAGTGTTATCCAGGGCAGAGTGGTTTTTATGCTCGTTGTATGAGTGTAAGGCTGGACAATTTGTGGAGCTCTCTGGTAGGGACAGTACTAGAGGTGAGAGCAGAGTCCAGCTTGATTTCTCCTGTTATCAGAGGTACCATTGCGATGTTGAGAGGAAATTAGGCACACCCAAATACTAAGAAGATGTATGTGGCATACATAATCTTATCATGCATGATGTGTCTTGACATAGCGGAAGGAGAGATACCCTTTGGGTGAACATGTCAGCTTTGTTATTCTGATGTATGTCCATGAGTGTTCCTCTTCAAAACCTTGTCCCAAATGCTCTCCCCTCCTAGATAGCTGTGGCCATATGATTAGAGCAACCTGTGACCTGCTGTCAGAAAGATGCAAAAAAATTTATTGGGAAGGAAACTAGCAACAAGGGTTGTCAATTTTGGGGCAATCTTCCTGTATTTGATGTTTTTTCTTCTCCAAAGACTAAGGTCCTGGGGTCAAAGGATTTATATGAGATCTGTACGTTTGAGTTCAGAAAAAAAGCAACCAAACCGCGCCTTTATACACGCAGAGTTTGATGGCATAAATCTTAAAACCTCAGAAAAACAGATGGCAAAGAAAGGAAGGTCTGTCTTTTGGAGTTTTAAATAATAAAGGGCTTGTGATTATTTAAAGCTGGTCTCTCACTGTTTTGAACGTGTCTTGTGATATTTGGATGGGTGGAACTGCCTACGCTGACCAGGCACCTATAAAATGCCTAGATTGCTCCCTAGAACACTCCTTGCTATAGGCAATATAATAAAACCCAGGGTATAACCCTCACCTGTGTTTCAAAGACAGATTAAAAAACCTCTCGGGGAGAACCTTTCCTGTTATGTTCAGTCATGCTTTCCACGAAGGAATCTCGCTGTAAAGCTGTTCAAGCACTGGTACGGCTTGTTTTCCCTCTCTTTCAATGAACCGTCCACTGACTTCAAGCCCTAAGAACCAGAACAAGGAAAATCAAACAGGGAGATGAAAGAGAGGGAAGAGCCAGTGTTTCTGCCTGCTTGCAGCAGAGGGTGGCTGGAGGGGAAAAGTGCCCTTTGCAGCGTGCCTTGGGGCTTGTCCCATGGGAAGAGAGCTGGCTTGCTGGATGGAGGGCTTTAATCTGTTCCTGACCACTGAGATATGCTTGCTGATGAGGAGCGGGGAGAGAAGCCAGAGAAGATTGGAGGGAAAGGAAAGATGTCAATTTCTCAGGGCTGCTCTGGCTTCCCACAGCTTCTGCACTTGGGCTACCCCAACCTTCCTTAACCTTCAGCTGGCCACGGCTGGCTGCCACGGGTCTGAGATCCAGGGCCCGAGTGTGGATCAGAGCAAATTGTCTGATGATTCTTTATTTTATGCTGGTTTTGGTGTTGCCTAGCACTGCCATTATGTTGCACACAAGCCTCTGCCCCTCCTAGCCACTGTCCCCACTTCCAGGTGATGGGCAGCTACTTCTCTGCTGGTAGCCCTTGAGGGACAAGGAGATCCTGGCTGCCCTGAGTGAGAGGACACAGCTCCTATGAGCCTGTCCCTGTGCTATGCAGCTGGCATGTGCTCCTGGAGTGTCTCTTCTGCACTGCTGAAGTGGCTCTAGCCCCATTAGTGACTGGAGAGAGCAGACTGCTCTGGGCTGGCAGCAGTGCTTGGGAGTGTGCACGGCCCACAGCCCTCTCCTCTCCCTCTGCCTGCCTGGGGCAGGACCATTTGCTGTCCTGCCAAGTTTTCCTGCTGCTTGCCACTGTCTGTGCAGGTGCTCCTCACCAGGGAGGTCTCGTGCCACTTGGTTGTCTTGCTTCATATTTGTGTCCCATATTGCTACAAATAATTCAGAGGCTGTTCTCTGCCTCATCGATTTGCTGTCATGCATTACAGTGGCATTAGGTTTGGACTGAGCAGAATTCATTCCTCTTTTCTCCCTGGCAGATGCTGCTGAATGGTTTTCAAATGTTACACCCTGGACTGTGAACTCATAGCATGGTGGAAATGGCTGTTGTCAAGGCTTTTACTCTATCTGTCTGACTCTGTCAAAGCTTTTCTGCTGGTAGTTACTCAGGAGAGCCCTGGAGGAAACTATCCCTCACTTTCCTTTCAACCCCTTTGTAATTCTTGGTATAATAAATGTGTTAAATAGCTGGTGTCTGAGAAGCATGACATTTTAAGTGCTTAACTTAACTAAGTCTGCTTCATATGATGGCAAGGTCTTGCTGCACCATTTGAGGTGTTGCTCTAATAGTGGGGTGACTCTGCCAGGTGTCACATGAATGCCACTGAGGTGACCTCTGCTTGATGCTGACTTGTATGTTCATTCAGGTGAAGATCACTCAAATGTTGGAGTCTGAAATTAAAACACTGGCATCCACGAAAAGCTTTCACAGACCAGGTGGTGTCAGGACCTCAGATTTGCAAAGACAGGTAGTTCTGCAAGGCTGCCCTTCCAGATCACCTTGCACACAGCACTAAAACGCAGGAGGAGAGAGGTTTCTTCCACAGCAGCTTGAAATTCCTATACAGCAGCTGAGAAAGCGATCTGTCTTGTTTACAGGCGAGCGAGGGATTTGGGTATGTGTGTGTCTGGCTGGCTGCTGGCGAGTGCATCTCTTGGACTGCTTGGCAGGGCCATCTTTGCGCAACATGCTTTTCAGGCACAGCTCTGCTTTTTATTAGAGCAAACTGGCAGGGAAGGAAACAGGGGTGGTGTGTTATGAGTTACTGGGATAAGGCAAGGGAACTGGTGGCGATTCTTTCATTAATCAAAACCAGCTTCCGAGCAGACAGAAAAGGCCTTGATAAGCCTCCCTTTCCTGCAGAGGACTCTGTACAGCCCTCCTCTTGGATCCAACCCCAGGTTTTGTCGCAGTTGAGTTCTGGAGGCTGTTTTCCCCTCCATCCACCAGGTAGCTAGCCTCATTCTCCACCACAGGCAGTAACACCAAGGAAAATTTTATCTAGCCCTACCTTTGCTATTTAAACCTCAGAGCTCGGGGTTCGTTGTTTTAATATTTCTCAGGGCAGTTTCTCCTTGTGAAGTTTTGGAGAATTGCAAGTCAGATATCTTCAGGGAAATGCTTTGCGAGCTTCCTGTATGGATTCCCATCACCTCCCTCAGTGCTTGGATCCTCATGGCCAGAGGTGATCACAAAGTCATTTAGTCTGACACACTTCAGCACTGATCACAGAGGTTTGTGTTGGGATCAGGCAGTCTGCCTTCTGTTTCTACATTTGTCCTGGGCATTTGACAGCTGGGCCCGACAGAAGGCTTTTTACATCTCACTGTTGGGGATCCTGGGGGAAGGATGCTGTGCTGTTGTAAGGTAAAGGGAGAAAGAGATGTGGCTGGATAGGTTACTGCTGCAGAGCTGTTGAGATAAATCTGGGGATGGCAGGCACCCCTCTGCTAAGAGCCAGCACAGTTGAGGTCTTTTTATAAGGCCCTCTTCTCTTAGGGCTGCATTGCCCTGCACCTGCAGGTCCATTTCTTAACCTGCTGCCAAATCCTCTCCCTTTTCCTTTCTTTTCACTTCCCAGGATTTTTTTTTCTCCTCCCCTCTGGGGGCCCTGTACAGCTTAGCAACTGGTGCATCTTCCCCGAGCTCAGGCAGGCAGTAGCCAGAGCAGGCAGGTGAGCCACTGAAAGGGGGACAGAGTTGTTTAGTCTGGGATGTTATTAGTGGAGGCAAGCAGAGAGGGTGCTCGGAGGCTGAGAAAGGGGAAATGTCTGTGTTAAGATGGAGAAGTTTAAAGGAATGGGTAGAACTGATTTTTAAAGTTTTTATTTTCTTCCCTCTAAGGAGGAAAGTAGAAACAAGGGCTGACCTGTTTGTCACCTGTCTACCACTCTCTAGGGTTAACACTCTGTCAGAAGCTTGTTGGAGGAATTAGGACCTGGAAGTCCTAGCTCTTTTTTTAGAAGGATAGAGGGAAAACAAGGAATTTTTTTTTCCTGGGGGGAGCTGAAGACAAAAGGGTCTCTAGGAAAGCTGTTAGTGGAGAGGGGAAAAGGAGGAGAAAATTGTCTCCTGTAGGCACAGGGAGAGGTGAACTCCCATCCAGCTGCCATGGAGCTATCTGTCTTGTTTTTCCTCGTTCACTCCAGTGGGAAATCAGGGTTAACAGCACAGAGAGGGACAGCCCATTCGATGGAGTGGAGACACTCATCCAAACCTGACAGCTGCCTAAAAGGCACTCTTCAGTAAAGACAGATGGGTGGAGAATGCAAAATCAAGCAGGAAAGGGCTGGATCTTGGGAGGGGAGAAGTGGAAAATGCTTGAGCTAATCCCAGCTTCACCTCTGGCTGCCTGTGGGATATTGGGTAAGTCACCTGTGTGCCTTTCTAGTCTGTTCTCCCTGACCTGTCCAGAGAGCAAATTGGTCTCTCAGTTTTTGGGGGTGACTGAGTACAGCATGAATGTCAGTTTCTAGAGATGCTTGACCAGAAATCTGAGAGAGAGAGAGAGAAGGGAGGGGCACAGTTAGTGTGGATTTCAAAGCAAAGTTGGTGCCCTGAGATATAGGGTCACTAAAGGGCTGATTAGTTATAATTGACAAGGGGTTCGTGTTCACTGGGGTACAATTTCACCTACTTCTGCATCTGAGCTCTGCCTATATGAACAGACTAAATATAAATTCTGGCCCCTTTCTTAAACTCAGGTTTGCTTTGTGCCAAAGCTGCGGCTGTGAGAGGGGAGCATGAGGACACGGGGTACCATAAAATTGGCTGAAGCTGTGTACTTCTGGAGGCAGGGGAGCATCCTGGGGGTGGAATAAGTCCTTGTGTGCTTTTTTCTTATGCTCTTTCCTCCATTCCTCTTGTTGACCACCATGGAAGCTGGCTATGTAGCTCTGAGCTGAGCCAGTGTGGCTGTTCTTGTGCTGTTACATACCAGAGCAATTATAAAAGCCTCAAGCATCTTGGACCTTGCATGCCCCAAATCTCTAAAGTGAGCCTGCATCCATTGACCCACGAAAGGGTTCTGGCAGTCTTAGATGGAAGTGTAGGTTTTCATATCAAAACCTGAAATTAGCTGTGTGTTGTCTGCTTTTCCAGAGCCCTGCCAGCCCTACTGATGGGCTCAGGCACACGTTGTGCCCCCCTAGCTGGGTTGCTGAGCTGAACTGGACACCTATGTCCAGTTCAAAGAGACTTTGCAGGCCCATCTTCCTTCCCCTGAGCTTGCAGAGTCCATGCTGACCTTCCAAAGGGTGCTGTGCATGTGGGGCTCTCCAGCTGCACGGGGACCGAGTGTGGAAGAGGATCATTTTGGGAATGTTAGTCCCATGACTGCAAAGGGTTTGCTGCCCCCCTATGGATTTGACGGGCGCGGCTTGGGCCAGGGCACCAGGATGGAGGAGGTGGCGGCTGGTGGAGCCAACTGCTCCGTCCTGCCATGTCCTTCTCGTTTAGGCTCTCCCTGTGCTCCTGTGCCGCTGACAGGTTGGGGCCTGGGCTCCCATTCAACTGATTGCATAAATGTAGCGGAACAACAAGGTTTCCCCAAAGCAGCTCCATCTGTGCAGGGCACTTGTTCCTCAGGACTCCCTTGGTCATGCTGTGCTTTGCCGGAGTTTGTGCCAAACCCAATACCCGCAGTTTAAAAATAACATTTGGGTGTGACAGCTCCATTATTTACCCAGGATCCAACATTGTCTGGTAGGCAAAGCCAAACGGCTGGAGGTCTGGGGCAAGACATTCTCTTCTCATCTACCACTGTGTTGTATATTACCTCCTGCTGCCTCAGTTTCCCTGCTGATGAATCAGGGATAATGAAAAACAGTTTATGATAACTTCTGCAAGGCTTTGGTACTTTAAGGATCTCAGTTAGGACTTTCCTCCAGAGCCTATGAGCAAGGTAATGCCAAGGCAGACCAAACAGTTGCACCTCTTTGTTGGTGACCACACTTTGAAAGAACCTATTGACACAGAAATATGTAGTAAAGGACATCCTGGAAGGCCTGTGAGAGTGGCATTGGTATGTTGCTGGCTTGCCCCTCAACCTTGGAAAAAAGTTATTGCACATTCTATTCCCTTTAATTTTCAACACTGCTGGCTCTGTCTGTGCTTTCACTTCAATGACAGCTCAATGCCAGGCATCTGTCTTCCTGATTCTGTACATTAATGATGTCTTAACTGTGCAAACAACTATAACATGCATGGAGAGTCACCTTGTATAGTTAGTTGCTTTGTTGTTTGTTTTTTATTTATTTTAAGGAAGTCAGACCTTAGAGATTTTCTCTAGTGTCAGACAATCCTCATTCAAATAATCCTTCCCATCATGGAAAAATGTGGGTTAGGAGACACGAAGGTTGTGGCAGCCTCACCTGGGACGGTACAAGCTTTAGGAGATATGAAAAAAGTGACACCAAAATGCTTTGACCTTTGACTGAAACGGGAAGTAACATAATGTGATTGGCACTGTCCTGGCTTAAAAATAGCTGCCTCAAAAGCCTTCCTTTCTCCTCTACAATCCCCTTAAGGAAATGGTTCAATATCATGGGCACAGACTGTTTGACAGACCCTCAAGTCATGCCACTGATACAAGAGCGGAGGTTCTGTATTTCTTTGCTTCTTTATGATGTACTAAGAAATGTCCTATTAAGTGGGTTTTTCAAAGTTTCTGGAGAAGAGAATCTGTTTTCTGTCTGCTGGAGCCACACTGAACACAACAGGGGTTGAGTGCCGAGATGATGTGCTTGGTACGGGTGTCAGGAATTTGAGCTTGTTGGAGGCCTTCTTGGAGCTCTCTCATGGTACCAGGAATGTCCTCACACTCTAACCTGAAAGCATAAAGCTGTTGAATTTTAATAAATGGCAAGTTTTCTCTCAGCTGTGTATTAGACCCTGGAATGCCATGAATTTTTCTGAAGAAGGCTATAATCTTGGGTAGTGCGAACCCAACATGGTTTTACTGATTCTTGCAGCTAAGCTAGTTTTCTGCCAGTTGGGAAGCACCCTGAAGAGCTTGAAGTAGCCTGCCTACATTCACTCCAATTCCCCCCATCTTGTGATGACAGGTTTTCACTCTTATTTCCATTCTGCAGATGGCCAACAACTTCTGGGCCAGACAAAACTGGAATTTCTAGAATAGCTCAGATCGGACCTTGACTTGGAGCCAAGTCCTACAGATGTTTGGGACTTTGGCTTGGCCATCCATAAACAGATCTACCTACTTGATCTGGAGGAAGCAGCAATGTGTGAAGGGGTTTGCCATCAGACACCTGATAGACAAGCAGAGGGAGAAAATACTACCCTGACATGTCCATTAACTCTACGGTTACAGAGCTGGGCAGGCCCCTGACATAGGACAAGAGGTTCTTGAGGAGTATTTTTTTTTTCCTTTAATGTTTTTCTGGGTTCCCCCACCCCCTTTTGTTTTTCTTGTAACCAAGTCAGGGAAAGAAAAAAAAAAAATAAAGAAGGAGAAAAAAATTCCAGAGTGAGCAGGAAACAGCGAGTAGACTTAGCCAAGAAGCTTCCAAACAAATGTGTGGCTTACACTTAGGAGAGCTTGGTTTTGTTTACTGTTTGTTTTGAATTTCCACTCTTTGCCCTCGGATCAAGCCCCGGGAGAAGGGGGAGCCTGGAAGGAGGCCTCAGATGTCTGCACAACTCTTATAATGCTGTGAAAGGAACCCTGATGAAAGTTTAAGGCAGTGGGATGGATGATACCCAACGAAAGGCATGTGCAGCACTTTTGACTGCTTTTTGCTGTGGAATCCTTGTTTCCAGAGAATCTAATCCTCCTTGTGATGGCTAGGAAAGGTGGTTGTGAGGGGGAGGCTAATGCCTATTAACCTCTTCAGTGCTGTGTTCTCCAGTGTTGTCACCTGCACCGTGGGGGAACCTGAAGGCTGAGACGAGGCGATCTGTATCCATCTGTACTTTGTATGAGAGGATTCCTTCTTGTCTGATAGGCATGACAGAAGCGCAAGAACACAGAGGAAAGTGCAAGATCTCTCTCACTTTTGTTAAGCAAAATCCAGACTGGGTGATTTCTTAACAATGAATTGATAAACTTTTAACACACTAATGATCCCATTGGAGCTGGCTGCGTATATAAAAATAAGCATAAGCTAAATAAATACTTATTAAGTGCTTTGCAAGGCTCAGTGAGGAATTCTGATGTCTTAAGGCATAAGTCATCTCTGAGAAGACTTAGAAATAAGCAGCCTGAGAGGGTAAAATTTCTTATTGACTCCCACAGCAGAGGATTTTTACATCCCTTTTTGTTTACAGACTGCTTAGTTTCTGGTCTTGATGACTGCTGAAACCAGGTTTCTCATGTTGATCGCTCCCTGGTTTGAAGCCATGTGGTTGTTCCAGTATTCTCTGTCCTGTAAACATCTCCAAGAACATGGCACACCACTTTATCTGTCTCTCATTAAGTAGAGAATGTGATTGTTATTATGCATGGAATTGTCAAACCAATCTGGTGTCTCCAGACTTCACCAAGGATCAGGCAGTTTCACCAAGATGCCATCTTCTTCTTGACAGCTGACACAGAGAATGCTAAGAAATTTTTAAAAAAATTTAAAAATACTGTGCACAAGCAGAAGTGCCAAAATGCAGGCGGAATGCATGTCAGGGAATTATTTACAGTGGCTGAAGTTTGAAATCTATTGAGGCTGAAGTTAAAATATCAGCTGGGATCCCAGCCCAAGCTTGGTCACAAACGGAACGCGTCAAAAAGCGCTCAGGAAACGAGCAGAGGCCCTGCTGAGCAGAGCCAGCTCCTCTGTGGCTGCTCCTTCCCTCTGGAAGATCCAGAAGAGAAAGAAAAGCCCTGGGAAGAGAATGAGAGCAGCTGAAGGGAACGAGTGTCATTGCAGTGCAGTGTCCTCCGGAGTGCACTGCTCAGCAAGCGCGCTCCAGGCAGTGATGCCCCGAGGAGCTGAGGGCCCTCACAGCAGAGGCAGGGAGGAAATTTGCGGCAGGCCTAATGTCTCTCTCGCAGTTATTGGGGGTAGCAAGAGGGACAGAGTGCATTAGAACATCAGGTGAGTATTGCAGCTGGTGAGAATTGGTGCTGCTCCACTGGTAGTGACAGGTGGGACAGACTGGATGAAGACCTGGTTTGTTGGCAGCACCCTGTAGAACAGCTTGGACCAAGTGGGACCACCCAAGGACAGACAGTGCAGGACCAGGGCTGAGAAGGGTGTGTCACCTTGGTGGCAGTGCCTTTGGCACAGTGGATGGTGTGTGCAGAAGTAGTTTTACAGAGGCACTGTATAGGTGCACACCAGTGATGTAGCTCACCAAAGCAGGAGATTCTGTAACTATTGCTTGTGTGAGAGCATGAAGCAAAGGCTGTATGAGAGGAAAAAACAGTTCACCTTGTAGGATGCCTGCCTGTTGTTAAATTCAGACACACACACACAGACTTGTTGGTCCTCTCAGGCTTCCCTCTTCTTTCCTCATCTCTTCTCCTCCTCAGCTCTTCAGTGTGTGTCCTGAGACAGGCAATAGCAACACTGTGTATTTGTCTGCTGCTGTCTGAGCTTCTGGTGTCCCTCTCCCCACAGATGTATCCCCCTTTCCTTGAGAGAAAGGCAGAGATTGATACTGACCATGGACCAGCATGTGTTCCTCCTGGTGGAAAGAAGAGTGGGACCTGTCTGTTTTTCCTGATCACAGCACATCTGTGATCAGACCTTTCCCTCTCCTGTGTTAGGCAGGACTTGTGCAAAGTGCCCTTCATGCACAGCTGCTTGAGCTCACCTTCTCCTGGGTCTGGGTGCATTTCTTCAGGGCTAGTAACAAACAAAGGTGGGACTATCTCCATTTCGTGGTCTGCTTTGTCACCCAACACCCATACATCTTTAACTGACCTGGATAAAAAGCAGGAGGTGGTTGATTCATCCCATGGACTCACTGGTGAATGCTGATGTCTTTCAACCTACTCCTGTCCTACGATAAAGCTGAACAGAGATTCCAAAATCTCTGAACTTTACCATCTGATCCATCCAGTGGCTTCTTCTCTGATATCTTCACCTGGAGCTGGAGAATACTCTGTGTGTAGGAGGAGTCAGAGATCCCTCCCCATCCACATGCGTGATGCCTTCCCAGGAATGCTAGAAGGAAGGCCATGGAGAGCAATGCTGTGTGATCTGGTGTGGAGCACCGCAAGCTAAATGAAGCATTTCTTCTCCCCAGGGAACACTCATGCTCTGAACAGCAGCAGCAGCACTGTGAGGATAACCCCAGCGTGGCCAGGGGGCTGACTCATCTCTCCAGAAGATTAACAGTGTTTATTAATCACTGCTCCTTTGAAGTGAAAAAATGGAGAAAACCTCTCGTGGCTGACGTTGTGATTAACCATCTAATTGTTCTACTGGTATGTTTGCTTAAGGGGCTTTCTTTGCTCTGTGTACACTAAGAAATAGTTTCTCATCCCACCGTTGTTGCGCCCAGATGATAGTCATTAGCAGTGTACCAGATGTACCCATTGTATAGGCCTTGTCCTGACCTTTTTTTTCCCCTAAGTCCCTGGGTCCATCTTCAGTGTTGGCAGGAGAATGACAGCTCTTCCAAGTAAAGTCCTCTGTTCCCAAAACATGCAGGGAGTCAATTCATGGAACAACCAATTCCTTGTCCCTTCCAACTGACCCTCCAGTCATCTTTTTCGTCATGGGAGATGGTGCCACAAGCGATGGAGAATGTCTCAAGATCCTTTTCTGGGAGAAGACCCATCAGACTGAGCTGCAAGCGCTTGCTGAATTGCAGAACCACACACAGCCTGCTCCCACAGCTCTGAACATGAACATTCCAGATAAGGCTGGTGTTAGAGCACAGGATTTTGGAGGGAGCTGGCACACCTAGCCCTAGCTGTGGGAATGTCTTCTCTTCAGTGCACGTGGGTTTGAAAAAGGGCTTAAATTTTGTTGATGCTCTGTGTCTCCTAGACTTTGCTTGTCTTTGCTTGAAATGCAAGACCAGGCTTAAGACTTGCGACCTGGCAGAGGACACGTGGGTGAGCTTTAGTTTGATCTGCAGTACAAATAAGGAAAAAGATCCCTTTGTCTTTGCCTGCTTTGGTACTTATGTATCAGTGAATATGAGAAATCAGGAGAAGTGCATCTTGGCTAGCAAAATGTAAAAGAAAATGGTATCAGTGGAGGACAACTGGTTCTGGACCTTTTTCTCTAATCATGCATTCCAGATCAGGTCCGGCTAAATGTTCCATTTCAGGTACAGGTTCCATGAAAATACATTTCAGTAACACTTCAAGCCATTTCTTACTATATCCAACAACAAAAAAAAGAAGTTATGAAATGAGAAGTTGCTTAAAGCCAGGGAAGACTTATTCAATCTCACTGACATTGCTGTTTCCTTCCATGCACCAGTGCATGTGGTGAGCTTTGCAAAAGCACACATTTCCTTAACCCTGCTCCTGTGGAAGTCTACGCAAGTGTCCATGTGTTTGGCACCAGACCCCAGAGCACCTCAGATGTTCCCCTGCATTGTGCACGATGCAGTGGTTGAATTCAAGAAAGGTGTTTTCATGCCCTGGACACCTGTGTTGTAGCTCAAGTGTGGCGAGAGGCTCCTGCGCTGCGTGGTGCTGCGAGGCTGTGGGCTGCAGCTAGAGGGGTGAGCAGGCAGAAGATAGTTCCAGCTAAAATTTCACACTCCAGGCTTTTCATCTTGCCCCTCTCTTTCATCCTTGCGCTGATATCAGGTGGCACCTGTGTACCTGCCTCCAGTGGACTTGCACATGTGCAGGATTATGTCCGTATGTGTGTCTGGGCACATGCAGCATATCTCACAATTATCATGACTTAGTCTGGTTTGTGGCCAGGCATAACATGAGGTCTCAGCTGGTGGCTGAGGCTAAAGAGCATGAAGTGTTGTTCACAGGGCATAAGTAAATGGCCCCTTCTGTTGTTGTCAATAGCTCAGCCACTCTAGGACCCTGAAGCCTCAGCCAAGGACGCATGCCTCCAAGTGCCTGGGACTCCTCCGAGGAGTAACCCAAGGAGCGCGTGTGGGTGTCTCACACTCAGGTGAGGCAGCTCCGGTGAGTATCCAGCGGGAAAGGCGGCAGAAGAAGTAAAGACAGTTGAGAGGGGGCTTCCTCCAAGATCTCCTTTATTGGGGAAAGGAGCGGGGATCCGGACAGGAGAGCAACGGACGAAGAACTCCCGGGTTCTACCTCTGTGCATAACCTTGTAAGGGAGGGGAAAACGGGGAGGAGCTGGGGAGAACAACCAATGGGGTACCCGGATAGGGGAAGGGATAAATCTGAGGGTCCAATCAAAATTTTAAATGGGAGGGTACAATAACATAGAACCAATGAGCAACCGAATAGAACAGAACTTTCTGGATCTCACTTGCTTAGGCAATGAGCCTATTATTAAACATGAGTTAACTGAACCAATAAGCAACTCAGGAACCCAGACGGTTCTGGAAGGGTGGGTAGGTCCCAGCCCCTGGGGCACGCCCCTTCAGACTGAGGTCTCCTCCCCCGGGCCCACCTCTAGGGTGGAACTGTCATCCTCGAAGGAGGAGTCTAGGTAAGTGACAGGTGCTAATTCTAGGGGCGGGACTCCCACACCTTTCCTCAGAGATCCTGCGCTCCGAGTATATGGTTAGGAACAACAGATGGATACCACAAACACACAGGCGCTGTGGGTGGGGGAGGAACACAAAGTAACACCGAGATAAGGAAGATGAATGATTAATGGCTTGAGTGGGTAAGAAGGGGCCAAAACACACTCACTGAATGTTAGCTGGTGATGCTTCACAGGAGCCTTGGCAGAGGTGGATAATAAATACACTGTATTTTGGACTTGCTCATCATTCACACTGCTAAATTTCTCAATCTATGCTTGTGGCAGTTCAGCTGTAACATTATGTTGTAATAAGGATGTACTGTAAGGATGGTGGAAGTCTGGTGTATTCTGCACGGAATGCAAACCCAGCACACTGAAACACTAGTCCTTACAGGAATTTTGATCTCATAGGATTTGGCCCAACACCCACTGAAGTCAGTGAGCTCTTGACCCTTATGGGATTTGGGACAATCCTAGAATATTCAAGTGGGCTCCAAACTGGGCAAAACAATTGAGATATGTATTTAAAACAATAAGAAGAAATGCTTTGTATGAAATGCATTTAACATATTTCTGTTTGCATGTACACATTTTTACTGTATGAAATCAGACTGGGTTTATATCTGCTGCATCTATCTTAACATGTGGTGTATGTTACAGGGGACTGATCAATTACATGATTAAAATACACTGTAAATACACAGCATGCTTAGCACTAGAATGGTTTCAAAGTGATTTTTAACCCCAGTCTTTTTGGTTTTGTTGATATTTGTTCCCTGAGTTGGCTCCATTTGTCTCATGAGGTTCCTTCCATTATGTTTATGGTAATCGAGTGGTCAGCTTGTCCCAGAGATTACCCAGCTTTGTCCCCACTCGGACAGGTTGGATGTTGGCAGAAGAGGATCACGTGTGTTCATCCCTTGGGGTGGATGAACACAAAACATTGATGCTGCTGGACTGGCAGGTTCCACCACCACGGCGTTCCCTCAGAGGTAAAGAAAGTGGGGAGGAAGGATGCAGAAGGTGCCAAGGAAAGATTTCCTGCTTCATCACACACAATTTGGTTGTGTGTCTGCTCTGTGTAAAGGCTTGTGCAGATAGGTGGCCAGGTGGGATTTCAGATCGTTTTACTCCACTCTGGAGAGGGCTGTGTATGCACAACTTTGGACTGCTCTCCTGGGTGAGCTCAAATTATTACAAAGTCATTTCCAGTAAGTCTTTACCTCTAAGGCCAGGGTTGCTCTGACAACCACTCTGGGTGGATCGTCTGTGGGAACTGAACCTGGAGCCTATGGATCTGAAAGGACAAGACTCTATTGTTAGAGCTGGAAGCTGAAATCCTTTCCTATGCAGCAGTAGCTGCCTCATTTGTGAACCCCTCTGAAAGGATGAAAGCTCCACCTGGGCAGCATGAGTTATGCTGCAACAGAGGTCACAGGGACTGGGTCCAGCCTGCTGTCCAGAGATGCTGCATCTGTGCTCACTCTTTGGATAGCCAATTGTGTCTGAAGTGAAAGCTTTGTGTGTAAAATGGGTGCATGTCTTTACAAGGAGCTACTCTGGACTTGTACACTTCCTTCAGTGCCTAGGTGTTTGTAGAATCTATTATCATGGCTTGTAATTTCACATGTCTGGGGGTCAGTGGAGATGGATTTGTGTGCACGTGATGTACCAAAGGGAAATATTTGCAGCTGTTGTCACACACATGCAAAAAAATCTTGTGCTCCTTTTCAAGCAGAGCTTTTCAGACAGTCAGGCTCGGCATGAGGATTCAGAGAAGGATGCTGGCTCTGATGCCAAACTTGTGGTTTCCTTTAACTCATTTTGCAGGGCCTCTTTTTGCTGGCTAGAAGGCCTTCACTTGAAATACAATTACCCAGATGTAGAGAAGAAAACAGGCAAAGCCCAGCCATACCAGAAAAAGGGAAATTTCCTCACATTACCCCTTCACCATCAACAGTGCCACATTTTTGAAGATTTCCAGATACAGGGGGAAAGCCCTGGGCTGGACACCTGTGTAAAAGCAAGCTGCACTGACTTCAGCAGAGCTTTGCTCTAAGTCCTCTGCCATAAGGAAGAGTAGGTAGATATAGGATCAGGTATAATGTCAGTGCAATGCAAATTACTAATTTCATTAGAGTCAATTGAGAAAAATCAGTGGAGAATCTGACTTTTTGTGTGTACCTAATTGATGGCAAGAGTGTAGTGAACTTCCTCTTAAAAACTGCCTGCTTTTGTTAGCTCTTACATTCATTCTGATCTTCTATCATTTAAAAAATCCTAAAAAGAATTTATTTTTTTGTGATGCATTGACAGGCTGGTCCCTTTTGAGATGTTTTCAGCATTTCTGGTTCTTTCTTTGACCTGTTCCAGTCATTCAGTACTTCACCTGTGTTGCCTCTTCTTCATTTTTTTTCCCCTGCTTCTCATGTCACAGAATCACAGAATCACAAGGTTGGAAGAGACCTTCAAGATCGAGTCCAACCCATGCCCCAACACCTCATGTACCTCTTCATTCTTGTACAGCACTCAGGAATGCAAGATTCTGGAATAAATTAAGTGAAATATTTCTATAGAATGGACCAACACATAAATCTTTGTACTGCAGAGTTTTTCTTAATCACATCATTTTCCCTCTCTGGTTCCTTCCCGGAACTTCCTTCTGGGTCTTCACTCAGCAATAAACACAGTGGTTACCTCTTCACTGGGGCTAAGTGCCCATCCACTCTCAACCAAATCTTGAGAAGAGGCTGTTGACAGTGGTGGGCCATGCCAGGCATCTGGAGCCAGGGTATCACTTTCTCCTTTTCTGTCTGGAGATGCTAGAAAATAAGTGCTGTCTGTGATGATAGCATTGAATGCTGAATGTGAATCAACACCATGGAGCTGGAAACAGTAATTTTCCTTCATCCCTGTAAACAAGAAAGTCAGCCTAACTCTGAGCTGCCGGCTGGGGGAGTGGGTCTGAGCTGGTGATCATGCTGGATGGTGGTGTTCTCTGGTCTGCAGACAGCAGCTGTTAGTGGAAGTAGAGCTGGTGTCACTTGTCCTCATTCAATCACAGGGGCAGCTCTGAAGGCCATGTGGAGGCATGGTGTGCACCAGACTTGTGCCTGTTTGCTCAGGGAAGAGGTGT
Source organism: Aleadryas rufinucha (assembly GCA_013397815.1). NCBI lineage: Eukaryota > Metazoa > Chordata > Aves > Passeriformes > Aleadryas > Aleadryas rufinucha. Next base: position 162,518 of record VZTH01001897.1, read on the forward strand.
CCCTGTCACAGAGGGTACTTCCACCTCTCTGAACCCTTCACTCCCTGCCCCCAGCCCAAAGGGCCTGTGGAGCACCTCATGAAACAGAGATATTTCCTTGTGAGAAAGGGCTGGAAGTTCCCATATACCATCCCAGAAAACTTCAGCTTTGCTTGCCCTTTCTGTGGCAGTAGGAGGTAGAAAGATCTCCAGGCCATGGAAGCCAACGAGCATGTTAGGAAGTGGTGTTATGTTTGACAAGGGGGCTGCATGGTGCTTGCTCTGGGGAACAAGGAGACAATCTAGTTTAGGGGGTTAGACAGGATTGTCACAGGTCTGTCTGCTGAGCCTTTGGAGAGGGACAGCAGCCTTACTAGTGACTACCTTTGCTCCAGAGATGAGCTTATTTAAGTGGTGAAGCTGACCCAGGCGAATGTCTTTCATCACCAACTGGCAAGGGATCACCGAGGGTTTGGGGCTATGGGAATAGTAGTTGGGGAAGAGCATGGTGTGGCTGTACCTTTCTTTTCAAGAGAGGAAGGTAATGGTTATTGGGACAATTGAAAGGCTGGTGAAGCACAGGGGTGTAACTTTAGGAAGGCACTGTGGATGGATATTATCCTGCTGAGGGTCTCTGGCAGAGGCCACGTAGATCTGGAACAGCGGGACTGTATGGGGGAGATGATTTGTAGGCTGGAGATGCAGCTGAGACAACTGTCTGCAGCTGATGTGTTAGAGAGGCAATGAGGCTGCCAGTGTGATGGAGTTCTCCAGACAAGTAGGAGACTACAAAGGGGAGGTGTGCAGCTTGGGTGAAGGACTTTTGTGACTGTGGGGGAAAGGGATTGCTAGTGGAGGAGACCGAAAAATAAAAGCTGGTTTTGCTGAAGAAGTGAAAGAAATGGAAACAGAAGAGATGTCAGTAGAGAGGAGCAACTAACCCCCACTAGAAGAGAGGTGTAGCCCACACTGAGAGCTGAAGAAGGGTGCTAAAGAAGGAACATGAACACAGAGAAACTGGGGTGCTGAAGACAGAGCAGAATATCTATAGTTTCAGGAAAGAAAATCAGGTAAATAAACATGTGGTAATGAATTATGTGTCAGCAGGTAGAGGAGAGAAAGAAAAGACTGATGCTTATTTGCATGGGTGATGTGTAGTAAAATAGTGCCTGGTCTGTTTGGGATATGAGGTTGCATCAGCTAGAGACAGTTGAAATATACCTATGTAAAATGTTGTGAGTGTGGTAAAAAATGTAGGAGCTTGAATTAATCATACGAGTTGCAAAAGTGAGCATCTTGGGGTAGAAGAAAGGGGGGTGAAACATAAATACTGTTGAATGTGATTGGTTGCTCAGGAAAGGAAGAGATGGAATATAACCTTTTCTGTGCATGTAGAAATATTGGTATATTTCTGTGAAGAAACTGGTAAGGGTAGCATGGATGAAAACTGGGCATGTGTTGGTCAAAATAATTTTGGCTATGAGTTTCTAGCACTGAGGTTGTGGTGGCTTTGATTTCCCAGGTATAGATTGAAAAACTACAAGAAACTGTTTGCAGTAATGGCTGATTAGTTATTTCTTCAGATTGTTCTTCCTCCTTCAGTCAGGTTTTCTTCTTTTTGGTGCAGAAACTAGAAAGCTATAGAATGGCTAGTGACCATGAGTTGGTTAATTTTTAAATGAAATGGAAGAGTAAATAAAACTGTCCTTTCAGCTCAGTTTATTGATTTCAAAAGGACGAACTTCTCAGAGAGGTTAATGTGCTCAGCTGGGTTAAGGCGATCAGCCACTTGGATGTGGAGGAGTTCTCTAAGTACAGGGTGCTGCAGCTATTGGGAATCTGTGCATCAGGAAAGGGCAGAGATCCAGCCAAGGGAGGGTTTCTGTGCTTAAATTAACAGAAAAGGAAAAAGCGTGTGCTGGTTAGCTATGAAGAATATTTGCCCAAGACAAAAGGATATGCATGAGTTTCCTAAACAGTCAAGAAATCAGATTCTGGGATTGTTTGTTGACACCAAAACCAGTTTTTCATTTGTTCTTTGAAGAAAATAAAAATCAGGGAGGATTATATGGTAGTTGGTTCATACAATAGACTTCATACAAAAGGCTGAATTTAATGACCCAAGACCAATCTGTCTGTCTGTGGTCTTAAGATGAAGAGATGTTTGCAAATATGCAAGTTGTATGGTTCAGGATGGAGACAATGTTTAGGCTATTGTGTACGAGGGGGAGATGAAAGCAGACATGCATAAATAAAATCTGTTGGGGGGTCCCAGCTGAGCATTGCCTGCTGCAATCATTCCCCAGCCGCAGGCAGCAAGGCAATGCTCAAGGCTCAGAAGTCTCCCTGGGTAGCAGTCATTTTATTAATAGATGGGACCCTCAGCTCTACTCTATCTGCACAGAAATTTTTTTCTGCATCCCCTTTTTGCCTGTGTTTGCTGTGTGACTCAGTACCCCTGATCTGAAATGGCTGTAGGTGCCCCAGACACGCCGTGGCTGTTTGAAGTCAGGCAGTCTCTCAACAGACTATACAAAGATGAAGGCACTCCTTACAGAGAGTATTTTGTTCCTACTCTCCTCACCACAGTGGGGCTTTCCCTCTGGGAGGAGGTTTAGGAGAGTAGTCCACACAAGCCTCCTGTGAAGAACAGGTGATGAACTGTCTCCCATGAATCTCTGCAAAGTGGCAGTTGTAGCATCTTCTGGATTTTAGTGAGGAAGGCCTTTGATGTGACAATGATGCACAATGTGAGATGGCAGAATACTAGAGGAAGCCATTAGCCAGTCACTGTTTGGTCTTGTGGTCCCTGTTGTCATTGTTTATTCACACATCAACTTATTTTGGGTGAAGAAAGATCTAACTCATGTGAGCTCAGCATGTGCCAACAGAGGAGCAGAAGTTTGCTGTATATTTGTGCTGTGTTTGCATTTTAACTTCTTGCACTAATCCTTCTTAAGAAGTTTCTATTCTTCTCTGCTTCATTTTCTGGTTTCTCAAGGAACTGCTTTAATAAAATACATGACCCAGAGTCAGTCCTACATAGAGTGACTCTGGCTGCTCTCCATGAAAATCTTCATTTCTCATGAACTGTCTGCAGGGAAGTGTGACAGATACATCTGTCACAGAGAACTGGTCTGCTTTTGGCAGCTGTTGCTGGTGGCTGCCATGGCTTGGGTCAAGTGCTTGTTCCTCTGATTTGTGCACCTGCATCTGTTGTGTAGGTGTTTTCTGCATACTTAAGTGAGAGTCAAACTGCTCACTGACATATGGTAAAGAATCATGAGAATAGAGAGGCATTTCTTGGGAGACTCCATCTTTTTGAAGTTTTCCTGGGCTCAGCTCATGGTATTGCACCTCTTGCAATTGTCTTGTAGCATTATTACATGGCTACAAAGACTCATCAGAAGAGATCTTGCTGCCAGGGCTTGGTGTTGCCTGGTCCAGCTTCTTTTCTACTAGAAACCATTTAAAAGGTGAATAGGGAACTTGTGCCAAGTATCCAACTGTATCCAAGTCGATCACTGATGGAGAGAGCAGCCAGTGTGAAACTACTATACCTAAAGCTCTTGTGGATTTCTGGTTTAACTTGGAGTGAGGAGGCTGTTCAGGCATGTGTTTTGGGCTCTAAATTGGTAGGAGCTGCCTTTAAGTACCAACGAAATTTCTCAGTACCAAGCAGCGGAATAGGTGCAGCAGGGAACATGCCACTCTACGAGCGTATTCAGCTAACAGCTGTGGCTGTGTGTGCCCTAGAAGTAGGTCATGAATACATCTGCTGACTTGAAGTCTCCCAGGAACACAGGTTTTTGTGCTGCTTGCCTTGGAAGAGGTGAGGTAATGTACCCTATTTGTGTCAGCCAGTCTAGTTTGTAACATGTACCATAGTGCTGGAGTCCAGGTGTCCTGACTGGAATTCAAAGGCTGTTGTTCCCCGACAGATCAGCAGCACAGAAGCACAGTTTTGATCCCTGTCTTGTGCAAAGACAAGGCTATTGCCAGAAGTCGATTATTTCAGTCATTCTCATGGGTCACTACAGGCTGCTTTTGCTGCAGCTCTCTTCCGTGCTCTTCTCCTTTTGGCTTTGAATAACATTGCTTGCAATTTTGCTGGCCTTCACCTTAGTGCTTCACAGAGTGTCACATTAATGTTTGGCCTTTTAAAAATAAAAAATAAAGTCCCTCAGTGTTTCTTTTTCCCTTTGATTGAATTCTAACTGAAAATTACACTGAAAGTTTAACTGGAAGAAAACGTATGTATGTGTGCTTATGCAAAAAGATGGCAAAAAAATAGCATTATTGATAGATTTGCTAACTGTCCTCCTCATGTTAAGATTTCATTAGCAATACTTTGTATCTTTAAATCAATGAGGAGTTTGCATACATAGTCCCAGAACAAACCTGTCTTCTCCTGCCAAAACACTGAAATGTGGAATGTGTTCCTGCCAGTTACGTGAAACGTAGAGTATTTCTTTCTGTGTCTTTGAGCTTTATACTATCACTCACTGTCACGATATGGTATCCTATTCAATTCCAAATAATTTGGCAGGCCTGTAATCACTGGCTTTTCCTCCCTCTTGGATCATAGTGATGTTGCTTGGGGAATGTGCTATGTCTAGTAAAAGTCATGTGCTCCCTCCTTTTAGTTTGCCTCCAGATATGATAAGAGAGGTTTTTCTTTTATGTTCCTGCTTGAAAAAGTCATTCTGTGGTGGTGGTGTGGGGGACACCACTGAAAGGGTTAAGTGGCTTTGAGTGCTTGCCGAGATCCCAATTCTAGGTTGTTCTAAGTGACGAATTCTGGGTCACTAACAATGGGAATTGTTCTGAATAATCTGATAATGTTCTCCTCGGTTGTGTTGCTTTGTTTCAGGGTGTTGTCACTTCATATCTGTCTGGAAGTGAGGTAGTGGAAGGAGTTCTGGAATAATTCAAAACTTTTCCTTTGCTCTTTATCCGAAATCTTTGGCCCATGCCATTATGTGCTGGGATGCCCAACCCTCCTGAAATGCAATGGGAATTCACTCTCCTCTCTCCCCTCAAAGCACTCAGGCATCTAAGTCTGAGAGGTAGATTTTTATTGAACTTTCTTTTCATTTACATACATCTGGCTTGTCAGAGCAGTCTGTGAATGACAATGTTCTCAGTGCCAGAGAAACATCATCTCTGGGAAGGAACATAAAACATGTGGTGAGTGCCACAAACATCTACTAGATCAGACAATTCGTGTGGCATTCCCTTAGGGAATACTTCTCATATCTTGGCTCAAAAGAATATGTCTTTATTACTTGGAGCCATCTGATGTCTTCTCTGATCCAATGATTGTTTTAAACTTTAAAAGCTCTCGTATTCCACCTGTGTGGGAAGGGTGGGAGTTTAACCCTTTTGTCTTTGTGCAGCATTTAAGGATAGTCAAAATGTTTTCCCTGTAACCTCTCTCTGAAACCACTGGCTCCACCAGATGCACCTTGAGTCTTTTATTTATTTTTAGTTCATGTGACCCTGAGGCCTGGTAGCTTCACAATGGGCAAAGGTTTTGGAGTTCAAAAGGCAGACCTGTGTCTAGGAAAAAAACTTGTCAGCTGGAGGCCAGATTTTTCCCCTGCCTTCGATGAGTTTTGCACAGTAGTCACTGTCAATTTATACAAGAGGGTTGGATCTGGGACAAGTTATTAGTCATTGCACTCAAATGGCTGAGAGCTTTTGCAGCCCTTCATGGAGTGTTTTCATGATATGTTACTGTTTTTTGGTGTTCTTATCTGGGTGTGCAACTAAGAGTTCAAGTTTTGCTAGGGAGGGGGAAATACAGGAGAAGAAATCTGATTTACAGGTGGTATTGGCTCTTCTGGACGTGCATTTTGAGTGCATTGGAGTTATTGCATCTGAATGCTTTATTGCTTGTCAGCTGAGCAAAGGTAACTGAGCCCCAGGGGTGAGGCTATATGCATTAGCTCAGCTCTCACCAAAGCCCCTTTCCTCATAGTTCCCTTTAGGTTTGTGTTAGAAGCTCTAAATCTTTACTGGTCTATCTGCCCTCCCCCATGCTGCTTTATGGCACTTAGAACCAAAATCTGCCCTTGACGCTACATGGGAGCTTACAACAAACCTGAGTTTCTCTTAGCTTTGCTCGCTGGAAGCTTGGCAGATTACGACCTGCCGAGAGACAATATGAATATGAAAGTTTGGACTGCACTTTTTTCTTCTCTCAAGAAAGCATAGAGTATGGAAAGACAAGGGGAAGTCATGGATCTCATAAAATATATCTCCCCTTTGGCTTGGATTATAATAACAACATGTCTGAGTCACCACATGGTACACTGATATGAAGCAACTGCCTGCAGAAAAACCAAAGCCATGCATTTTTCTGAAAAATGAGGGGGAAACAAGAAGAAAAAAACCATTTATTTTCATTCTTTTGGCTAGCCTAATTTTCTTCTATTTCTCATTAACCTTTAGAAAATAAAGCTAGCTTTCCTGAGGGAAAATAGCACTTCTTTGCCTCACCCCACTAGAGCTGCCCTTCAGCAGCCAAATTTAGCTGAAGGCATGCAGTGGTTTCTAGGCCCACTGAGTTGAATCTTACTCCTGGTCTGCAGGGGTCCTGCCTGTGTGCCCCACAGAAGCTATTGCTGAGACTATGGAAAATTGTCCATCTCTTGAGCCGGATGCAAAGTCCCCTGGAGGACAATGTAACCACTCGGAGTGCTGAACGGATTTCTTGTTCATTTTGATTGCTGTTCGGATCCCAAGACCACAAAGAGATACCGTATCCCTTTCGAGTTCCAAGCATGGAGTTCCGCTCTAGCCTCAACCTTTGAAGTTGCTTATCTGGGCCCTCTGCCCTCTGAGGAGAAGGAGATGAGCACCCCCAGAGGTTGGTTTGTCCTGACTTATATGAAGCATCCAAGCCAATTTCCTTCTGTTGGACTTCATTTCTCCAGAGCTTGTAAAAGGCGACTGACTATCATAAATACATATTTTTGTCACCTGGAGACAGATGTGCTGAATGCCATACAAGTTTGGTGGTTTCTGTAAGTGGTTTCTCTTGTTGTCTTAGTGATCACAGGTCTCCTTATCTTGTATCTTCACAGAGGGACATGGATTTTTAAACTCCAGTTTCTTTATCTCCAGATAACTACAGATGTGTAATAGATGGCTGGATTTTCATCTTGGGTGATGCAAAGAAATCATAGAGTAGAATGACTTAGGTTAGAAAGGACCCATAAGGTCATTGAGTTCAACCATTAACCTAACACTGCCAAGTCCACCACTAAACCTAAGTGCCACATCTGCATGGCTTTTAAATACCTCTAGGGATGGTGACTCCACCCCTTCCCTGGGCAGCCTGTGCTTGACGACCCTTTCGATGAAGAAATTTTTCCCGCTATTCAATTTAAACCTCTCCTGGTGCAACCCAAGGACATTTCCTCTAACCCTATCACTTCTTACATGGAGGAAGAGATTGATATCCACATGTAAGTTTCAAAGGAGGCCATTAGAAATATCCAGTGTAACTGAATTTGTGTACAGAAGTGTGGACGAGTCTATTTTGTGCTTGAGATTGTGTAGAGAATTCCTCTTCTCCCCAGAACAAAGCAGCGTGTGTTTTGACAGCCTGGAAAACTTGGAATGTGGCATGAAGATGTGCCAAAATGACACTTCAGAGATATGATTTGGTTCTGGTACTAAGCCATTATATTGACTTGGTAAAAATGTGGAGGGCTGCTTCTGTGAAGTACCTGGAGAATGCAGTCTGGAGTTAAATTGTGTCCTCTGTTTGCTTCAAATCTGGCCTTGCCTGGTGGCATTCAGTGCCATACTCTGGTAGTACTTCATCTCTTGATGTGTCTCTGGAGTATGTGGCTGCATGTGATATTTTAGGAATGGCCTATGTGGCCCAGCACGAAGATTTGAAGAAGTGCTTGGGCTCGATTGTGGTCTAGGAGCATCACAGCCATGTCATTCCCTGGGATGAGTAGAATTTTCCAGAGGTACCTATGTTGATGACTCTCCCCATCTTTTCTCAAAGAACAAGGTGTAGAGCTCATCAGAAATATTTCGGCAAGCAAAGGTTCTGTCAGAAACTGCAGACCTGTCTTTCCATTGAGGACTATTTCAGGAATATTTCAACCTGAATGATTTCCAGTGAGGCAAATGGAAAAGGGTTGACATAGGCTGTCCCAGGGGCTGCTCACAGGCCAAGCTTTCCAGAGGCTTTCATGCTTGCTGGGTAATTCGTTTTCCAGGCTGTGGGATCTCATAAATAGGGTTCATCCTACCTGTCTTCCTCCAACATGCAAAATGATGGGATACATCAACCTCTGGTTGTATCTGTCTCCTATTAACTACCATAGGAATTTGCCTGGTTTACAATAGGTACCTAATTTCTGGGCCTTAAAGTAAGTCACAGATCCCTCACCACATGCCCAAATCCTGCACAGGCGAGATGGAGAAAAGGGGGATGAAGAAGAGGTCAGTATTTGCTTGCGGGGAGGGATGGACCTCAGTTTGCTGTGAGTCAGAAACTTTTCTCTGGCTGTGGTTGTGTAGATGCCTAACTTGCTTAAGAGCTGAATGCAAGAATCATTTGTAATATGTGGTAACAACAACTTTATTGGTCATCAAGCTTGCAGATATATGACAGATGGTATCTTCCCTGTAAGCCACTAGATGGTGATCTTTATATTTGTTAGCCACGTGCCTAGGTAGGCGAAGACATTACTTTTTATAGAAAACCTTTTCATTTAATTTTTATTTTTTTTCACCACAAAGAGACCTCAGTGCACTTCCTGCAAGGAAAAGTGAACATGGACCCATTTTGGCAGAAACCAAACCAATTTGCTCTTACTGTGAGAATGGAAAGTGAGATTGCTTTTGGTCAATGTTTGCATGGAGAGGAGACTGGTGATCTGTTCCTATCCTTCATCTGCAAATCAGGCTCTGCCCATTTGGAGTGTCAGAGTCATCTGAAGTGTGCTGGTGCTGGTCTGCTGGGTTCAGCCATCTGGACTGCCCCTTTGCAGGGTCTGGTAGCAGTTGGGTGCATACAGTGGTTGTAGGTTCACAGCCTCAACACCTGGAGATTCGATGCACTCAGAATCTCTTATTTTGGCTTGCTTGCACAGTTATCCTCAGGAAGCAGACAAGTAGAACTGAGTTTGTTTTAATCAAAAGGTAACTATGGCAATGTTTGTATTGGAAACACCTCAACAGGGGTGCCTCCATGCTGAAGGTTGTACTCAGACCTGAGGTGCTCTATGTATCTTGGGCAGGTTCTGACGTGGCCTTCTTGGTCACAGACTAATTTAGGTTGGAAAGGACCTCCAGAGGTCATCAGTTCAAGCCTTTGCAGAGCTGAGCAAAATTAGTTCAGGTTGCTCAGGGCCTTCTTGTCCAGTCCAATTTTGAGCTTCTCTTGAGGATGGAGATCCCACAACCTGTCTGAACAGGCTGTTGCAGTGTTTGAGTGCTTGACTGGCCTTAAATGTGAACCTTTTTTCCTAAAATCTAACTAGATTTTCTCCTATTGCAACTTGCATTTTTCAAGCAAAAAACTACCTTTGGGTAGCCAGTGCATAAATTTTAGAGTCTCTGATGTAAATGAAATGACATCTCATTTCAGTACCATAGTAGTAGTAGACTTAAGTCTAAAAGTAATGTTGAATTATTGGCTCTTCTTAATGGGATGCTAAGGATCTACTTTATCATCACCCTGTACCTTGAGGCATCATTTGTAGCAGTTGAAACTCTTCATGGTGGGTGGTAGATTTTAAATGCACCACGTGTCAAGGAGACAGGTCAAGAAGCCCTTGGAGAAGCTGCTGCATCAGTTGAATCCATACCAAATTTCACAAAGACTTGGGGTGAGGGGAATCGAGAGATCCTTTGTAGAGTGCAGTGCTGTTTGCTGTGTTTTTCCGCGATGTCTGCTTTTTCTGGTTCTGGTCCAGGCCGTATGTAGAAGTTGCAAAGTGTAGCACAAATGGGCCCCTGTTGTGATGCGTCTTCTTTCCCCAAACTGGTGGCAGACAGTGAAGGGTCTGAGAAGGATGGTGCCAGTCAGTCTTGCAGCACAAGAGGACAGTGAGGTTAGCAGGAGTGCTTGTCTGAGGAGGCCTTTAATTCAAGGGAGCAACACTGAGTAGTAAGCACTTGGAGTTCCTGTCTCTTGACCAACCTGTCCCATCAAGCACTGCCAAGGGGGCTGAAGCTCAGCCAGAAGTGTGGCTGCATCACTGCACTCCCATATGAGGTGAGAGCCATGGTCTGCCAGGGCTTGCAGCAGTGGCCTGAAGATTTGTGTTGTTTCTTGGAGGAGAGGGCAATTGCTGGAACACTTTGGAGAACACATCAACCTGCAGGGTGCCTCACTTCTCTGGGTGTGAAAGGTAGTGGAAAATTTGATGGGCAGCCTAAAGAACAGGCTGGCCTGATCCTTTTTAGGTACATTGTCTCTCCAGAAGCTTTCCAGCTGCATTTCTGCTGAGGTACATGTGTAGACATCTATAAAGGAGGGCTTGTTAGCCTTTCCCAGTCAGCTGGACGTTCCAAAAAGCCTGCCTCTCCCTTCCCCCACACTAAGATGACTAACCTTATTCCAGTGAAATCACGGTCAGTGTGACCAGAGAAGATATAACACAGCCAGAACTATTCTGGTAAGTAAGTCTCAGTCAGCACCCAGAACCAGTCTGTGTGAGAAGGGCTTGTATGGGCCTGGACCAGACTGCATCCAGTTTGTGCCCTGAGCTGTGACACACAAAATATTTGGCTCTCCAAAGCACCAGCTAGTCATGGCTCTGTTTTCTTCCACACTGTCAAACCAAAATGCTGCAGAAAGGCAGTAGCTTAACATTAAACTGCCTCAAACCAAGTAGGAGCACGACTCCCAAAGCCAGCTGAAAGATAAGCATAGCCCAAGTCTGTTGTGCTAGCCAGGAGAGCATCAGTCACTAGATTTCAGTCAGGACCTGCCTGCCACTTTCTCGTTCCTTTTGGTTTTGAGGATGCAGGACATGACAAGGCTGGAAGTGCTGTTTCTAGACCCTGTGGTTTTCCTTCCCTCAGTCTTGAGAGAGGTGAAGAGCTGTGCTTCGCCAGCTGATTAGAAATGCTCATAGATATATTTGCACCGGGGATGAGGACTTTGTCCCCAGAACCTCCCCTTGCAAGCTGTTCTGCTCTGTGTTGGACCCCCAGGGATGGCTCTTGAAACCCTGGGCTTGCAACCTCATCCTTTCCTTTCTTTTCCTTGCTGTAGGTTTGCTTTGCGCACTTTCACACACGCGTGCGCACACACACAGAGTGTGTCTCTATACACACCCCTCTGGTTTTTTTTTTTCCTTTTTGGCTTCCTCTCACTGTATTGTTTTAAGTTGGTGCCTGGGCTGACCGCCAGTTTAAATTTCATCTGCCTCTCTTCTCCTCCTCCTCCTCCTCCTCTGCCCCCCTCCTCCTCTCCCCCTCCATCCCCAGAAGTGATACTGTTTACTTTCTCTGCTGCTTTCTCAATGTCTTTGTACGCACTGCAAGGGATATAATCACCAGCTGTGGAGAGCTTTCTGAAACTCAAACTTATTCCTCAGTGCCCCGGGCGAGCGACCTCGCCATTAAAAATAAATAAATAAATAAATACAACAAAGCTGTATTTAAAGACAAGAAAATGCATGTTTTACATCTCGAGCTGGATCTCGAACAATCATGCCTGTTTTCTCCCTCCCTCATGTGCAATCGGTGGGCTTATATATAGATGGACAGCTATTTACCTAGGGGAAAAAAAGGCAACCAAAAAAATCCCCCAACTTCCCCTCCCGCTCAAAATAAAAAATGAGAAA
>VZTH01001897.1:178550-342491 GCA_013397815.1 Aleadryas rufinucha
AAAAAGAAAAAAATATGGCTAAAGTATTTTTTTTTTGGGGTGTTTTTTTTTTGGGGGGGGGGGGGGGGTGGTGTCTGTTTGACCAAGCACTAAGCTAAGGACATTAACCTCAGATAAAATCTCTAAACCATCCTGCTGATGATCACATCAGCATCTCCTGAATCCAAAAGACTTTGTATAGTCTTTGTCTTCCTTGTTACTTTTGAAGAGTTTGAGAGATGAAAAGACAAGCACCAAAACCTTCTCTTTTTATCTTAGTTCCTTCAGATACCTCTTCTAGTGTCCTAGAGATGGTGGGGTGCTGCAAAACGTTCAAAGATTATCCAAAAACATGAAGGCCACATGGCTGGGGAGACTAGATGCTGATCTATGGTACAAAGGCATTTTGTCACGGTATTATTTTAGCAGGTGTTCCTCAGCTACCTCTCACTTACCATTTTGGTACCTATGGTGTCATGAGAACACAGTGAGTGGGATAATGTTGTCAGTGCATAGTATGACTGCAAAATCTCCAAACACCACGAGTTTTATCTCACTGGACCAGTGTGACCCTTGGTAAACAAAGGTCTGGTAATCTGTTTGCCTTGCCTGATACGCACTGCAGTCTACATGGCATGAGTCTTGGTGTTGTTGTGCTACTGTGTGATTTGTTTTTCTTCAAGTTTGCAGCTGGAAACCAACCCAGAAAAGCACATTTATCTCTGCCTTGTATTTTCTCCTGCAGATGACATTGAAATCACAATTGCCAGCCTTCGAAAAACAGATTTATTAAGCACCAGATTTCTCTATCTCTTTTCTCAATTTATATCCCCATCATAAGGTAGACAACAGGGGTTGTAATCCCAGCAGAGAGCTTATATTTCAGTACCTAATGCTGGAATTCTTGTGCACCAGACAAACAGTGCAAGCTCTGGAACCAGCTGTAACGAGCACAATTCTGGGAAGCATTGACTGCACCATTTTTAGTGTCCCTGCATTTAAAGGGCAGGTTGATTTCTGCTGCTCGGCATTTAAAGGGCAGGTTGATTGCTGCTGCGTGACATCTATCAACACGTAATCTGGTCGGCCTGTTCTTTGCTGAAATGTACATTTTCATTTCAGATCTTCACTAAAGAGAACTTCAGCGTATGCAGACACAACAACGGGTTCACTGCCACAAAGGCTCCCACTATGTGCCACTCCTGTGCCGAACACAAAGCTTTAATTCCCCTTCTAGGAGGGACCTAAGCAAGCCAGAGCCCTGTGGTTGTACAAACATTCACACACAGAGTCTGAAACAAGCCATTAAGGATTATTCCTGGAGTGATTAGGGACAAGTCCTAACAAGCCTTCATAATAATGCAGACTATTTAAAGCTTCTGAGGGCCAGGATCATATGGCAAAGGGCAGGGTAAATGAAAACAGGGTAATTTCTGATGCCATGAACGTGCTAAAATGGGAGGTGGGGAATGTTTCTGTGAGTCTGTGGGGGGAGTTGACTGGAAGGAGGGGAACATTATAATAATAGTTAGCATTTATGTAACTCTTCACGTATTTAAACCACTGCACAAACACTGACTAGGGAGGAACTGGAATGCACTGCATGATACCCAAGACAGAGTTATTTAATTATTTTTTTTTTTTTTAGTATTGATCTAGGGTAACAAGTATCTCTAGTGAGGGGAGCAGCAGCATGGTTTGCCTGGCACGTGAATGGGTGTCACTTATTGCAGCAGGGCCAGAGGGATGCAGAAAGAAATGGGTATGGCTGTGGTGAGTAGAGTATTCTCTGGGGAGCAATGGGGAGATCTGGCTCTGTCGTGCCTTCTCTTGTGCCCTTACAAAGGTGTGAGAGCCTTAAAGTGCCATGTAGGTCTCCTTGGCAGTGACCACACTGTCACACAGTGACACACAACGCTCTTGGTTCACTACTAGCTTGGCAAAAAGTGAACAAATAGGTGCAGTGGTCAGTAGCTATAATTCCTCTCCCCATGGGGTCAAGGCCAGCTTGGGGGGTTTGAAGTCAAATGGAAGAAGGCATTTCCCCATGGCTATGATGGCACAATCAGGTGAGGACAACTGCAAGTCCAGCTGCTACCAACAGCAGGCCTATGAAGGAGCAGCAGTGGCCACCTTCACTTAGGACATGGGTGTTGTCCATCAGGTTGTTTTCCCTGCACTGGTCGGAGTGAGAAGAATCTGTGATGATACAACCAGGGCAGGAGCAAATCCTAGCAGCTGCGACAGGCCTTGCTTGTGCCTCTTTCCCCAGCATTAACCCAGGGGTTCTTTTTGCGATCTGCAACTTCTTACACATTTCCCAGAAGGGTTTTTTTGTCCAGTGGTTGAGAGGCTCCTGTGGGGGCCTCGGTTCCAGGGTGCCTGGGTGCAGGTGCATCTGCTTTTGACATGACTGGGAGTTGGGCGGATGACTGAAATGGCAAGGAAGATGGGAGGAATCGAGCAACTTTTTTCTGGCTTCCTTGCTGAACTGAAAACTATGAGGACTTCTTTTTTATGTTTTCCCTGTAGAATGAAGTATTCAAGGCTCTGGAATTACAAACAAAGAAAAAAGTGTATAGCAAGATAAAATCTCATTTCAAGTGGAAAATTCAGCTTTTCTCAAAACAAAACGGCTTGATTTTTACTCACTTATGTTTATTTTCTGCCTGAAAGAACCAAGTCACCAGAACCACTAGGGTAGTTGTTTTCATCCACTGTTTAAAACCTCTGGTCAGTGAAAACATTTCCCTGAAATATTTCTCTTAGTGCTCCCTCTGAGCATCTCTGTTTGCATCATGCTTTCTTCATGCAGGATGCAATACTGGGCTCATGCTGCCCACTCCTTCCGAGATGCTTCTTTTGATTTTGATTTTTCTGAAAGACTTTTCAAAGGACTGCCAAAGGAGTTGGGAGAAATCTTCTCAGTTCTGGTTTCTCCAGTGGAGAGGAGAAAGCATCTATTTAATTTTCTGTTTACAGCTCCCATTTGTTGGGTGTCTCCAGGGTGGAGATGGATTGAGAGGGCTGCTCTGGTTTCCAGTTCTGGGTGGAAGTTCCTGTATCCCATGTGCCTGGATTTATGGTAGATCTTGCTTATTCTTCCCAAGTGACATCTGAGTACGATTTTACATAATGTTTCCTCTTCTCATTCAGGCTCTTCTGCAGCACTTAGCTGTTCCTGCTGACTCTCAGTTATGAAATACCTTCTTCTCTCTAAATAGAAAGGCCTGTCTTGGTTCTTGAGAGTTTCCTGGGGTGTTCCTACTTGTGGACTTTAAGTGCTGTGCAGAGGCCTTGCTCTCTGGTGTCCTGTTTTTGGCTGTTGCCAGAGAAGAGCTGTTGCCTCGAGTATTTTCTTGTGCCAGTGCCCTTGGTTGTTGCACACATGAACTGAACATTTGAGGGCCACCTTTTCTTGTCTTCTCCTGTGTGCTCCATTGTTTGATACCCAACCTAGTGGCTTGGAAACCTCACAAGCAGTGCCTTTGTCTTATTGACGGACTTGGCCCAGGTTGCAAATGTCAACCCAAGGTGTCAAAGTGAGTCACTGCACACACACGCGTCTGGAGAGGATTTTCCATGCCACATGATGAAGTCATTGACAGCCGTGTTGTGCAACTGTCCATCGTGAATCATGGGGATCAGTGACTGAGGAAGGCTCAGGCTGTGGCACCAACTCATGTAATTACCTATAATGACATGAATATAGAACAAATTAATTAATAACTGACATGTTGTTTCCACTCCCTTGGCCCCAGCTGTCCCATTGGGCAGCCTAATGTTTTGTGTGTGTTGCTGGCAGGCTCTGTTAGTATTCCAGTTCTTTTGTGGGGGAAGTGAACAAGTCTGTTCCTTGCCTAAGGGAGATGTCAATGGATCTGGCTACTGGCAGGTAACTTTGGAGCAGCAAGTCTTCCTAGTGTGAACTCTGCTCTCTGTTGCCCTTTCTTCCCCCTTGCTTCTTTGTTGTTGGTTTTTTTTNTTTTTTTTTTAACATCAGTTTCCTAATCCATATTCCTCTCCTGCTTTTTGTCCCCTTTCTTTCACCCTGCCCTCATTCTCCCACTTTCTCTCCTCTGTTTCCTTTCCCCTTTGTTCTGCACAGAAAAAAAAAAAAATTGTGCTAGAAGATAGTTTTTGTGTTTGTCAGCCAAATTTCTGTGCTCTCTTCCTGTAAATATTTCAATTTCATCATGAGACAGCATTCGTTTGTTAGCATTTTTTTGACTGAATGGGCAACATATTCTTCTAATGTTTTTTTCTTCTGGGAAGTTTTTCCTGGTGTTTTTTAATGTCTTAGTGTTTTATTAGCATTTCCTCTTGCCAGTGTTTTGCTGTGGAGTGCCGCCTGGGCTTACTATGAATGTTTTGGTATGAAGCAAAGAGAATTCATATTTCTGGAGGATTTATTCCCTTGGTATGTGTTTTGGGCAAGACCCTGTCTCCATGAATATGCCAAAGGCAAAAATTCTCATGGATTCCTTTGAGGAGCAGGACTGAGCCTTGCTTTTGCAGCCGTGGAGGATTGCTGTGCTCCGCATGAGTCCTTGAGGGAGAGGGCTGGCTTGGACAAGAACGGGTGGCACAGGGCTTGAGCATGCCATGTCCGTGGGACAGGGCTCTGCTGAGACACACAACAGACCTGGCTTGCTCACAGCACTGAAAGGCTCAGCATCACAAGCCTGAGTCCCCTCTTTTCATGCAGTAAATCATCAAAACTTCTCAGAGCTCACGGTCAGTAATGCTGGCCTTGGCAGCGTTCAAAAATCATGAGTCAAGTCTTGACAAACAGTGACGCTGAATGAAAACAATCACAAGACTGAAATACGTACCTGCTTCTTTACAGCTGCTGCCTGGTTTGGGAGCCTTCAGCTCCCAACTGCATTCAGATGTTATCTCCAAGTTTTCCTTCGCAAGGATGAAGGCCATAAAATATTTTTTATTAAAAAAATTTGTACATTTCCCCTGATTTTGAGACCTGGAGTGTGAGAAATGGATTGGCTCTTGCAGCAGTTGTGGTAAAGCAGGGAGGGCTGCCATATTCTGAGGTGAGCTGGCATCCTGGGAGGAACACCAGTAGTGCAGGGAAGTGATGGGGAGATGCAAGATCTTGTTTTCACCTGGTTGACTAGGGTCTTTGGGATGGAAACCAGGGGGTTGAGTATGTGTTTCAGCTGCTGATAAAGGAGAGAAATTGTGACTTTAGAGAGAAGGAGACTGAAGACTGTGGAGACCTGAGGCTGAGCATATCCTCTGCTAAAGCTGCATTGCTCTGAGCGGGGCAACTACGACAGAGGTAGGGCTGGTAACGGGAGGTTGTGGCCATGTGTTACAGAGACTGATGGCTCCTCTGAGATTCAGCATTAAAATGCTTCACAGAAAAACAGATAGCATGTGGTATTCACTGAGCCAAGCACTTGGACCACACCTGGGCTGGGTTTAAAAGCAGACCACATCTGCAGGTAGCAAGAATTTGTTGCATGGATTGTGTGTGTGTGTGCATTTGTGTTAAGCTCATCCAATAATGTTTCCTGCTTTTGAGCACAGCTCAAAAAAAAAAAAAAAAAAGGTTGTTTTCTCATTTGACAGTAAAATGCAAGCAAGGCAAAAATTGAAAACCATCTCAGAAAAGCAGTAGAAAACAGCTCTGGTAACTTCCAGTTTTAAAAGACACGAATGAAAATATTTGGTAAAAGTATTCTTTATTTTCCCCCACACCATCTCATCAGCTTTTATTCTGTTCTGCCATGGAAAGGGAGGCAACAGGGGAAGAATGAAGAAAAACAAAGCTGAAAAAGTTTCTTGGGTTTATGGGGGTTTTTTTACTTAAAAATTAGAAAAATTTGAGGAAGGGTAGGAGAAAATGCTCATAAATTTATTTTGTTTTGAAGAAAAACCACTGTTCATTTTAAAAAAATGTTTTGAAGAATTTAGTTGTTATTTGAGTAATTCCATGCATGGAGAAAGAAGATTGGTTTTGGAATTCAAATTCTGCAGTTCACAATTTGAGTTGTGAATCCTTGGTTCTTTTAAAATACAAATGTAGGTAAACATATATGAGCTAGAGCAGTTCCTGCAGAATAATGAGGCTATTTGGAATAGCCCTTATTCCCCAGCTACTTATGATGTGTTTAGTTTTCAGTGCCTAACTGGAATGATGATTAAAACCTCTGTCTGGACAGCAGCCGCTTGCCTTCAAGGGTAGTCTAACTTCCATCTCCACCATAAATAGCTATATACAGTTTGCCATGTTTCTTCGAAGAAGTTTTTTGGACAGTCTTAACCTGATTTTCCAGGAATTTCCTCTCCCTTGTACTTGGAAAGTGTTATTAAGTGGTGCCTTTCTCTTTCCATGCCTGTAACGCATCCCAAGGGTCCAGATAAAAGGCGAAGCCCAATGATTCAACACTTGAACATAAGCAGAGTAACATCAAAGAAAAGAGAGGAGCGAGGAAAAAGTTTCTAACCAGGAGGTTACTGAACAATGTAGACTCCTTCATGTGCATCCAGTTGTGGTGTTTATTCCTAGGTCACTTTAGCTTGGACCTAAAAGTCAAATCCATGGTGTACATGAGCCCTGGCTTTCGAGGTAATGCCAGTGTGTTGGGTTGCCATTCTGGAGTCCCGAGATGGAAATGGAAGCCAGAGGACGCGTGGCTCTTGGGTGTCTCTCTGTATGATAAACCAGGTTAGAGAAGCATCTTCTTTTGAAGCCCTCAAATAATCATCCTCTTCTCAACAATTCTCAATTAATAATCCTTTTTTTTCTCTCCCAGCGGGGTGCACTGTGCCATTTCTCAACAATACATGCATTTTCTTTCCATTGAAATGCTATGGTTGGTGTTACAATTTTCAAATTAAAAAATGAATGTGTTTGAATATTTTTTTTCCCACACAAACATTTCTTTGACTTGCAAAATTCTTTTCTGTTAAGAGTGTCAGAGGGGATTTTTAACCCATTCTAAGAAACTTTCTGCTGTCAAAAATGACTAATATCCTTAACTCTCTTAAGAATTGTTTGTCCCCATTTTCCTTGCTGAAAAATGATGATTTCTGGAATTTTTTTTTTCTTTTTTTCTCCCTTTAGTATTCTGTTTATGTCTCCATAGTTTTTTCTCCTCCCTGTATAGCACTAAACTTTGGAAAGAGTGATTTTTCTGAACATGGAAAGTAAAAGAAATGGCACAGTAGTTCAGCTGGGATTAAAGAAGAGATTTAAGCCAAGCCTGATCTATAGGGACAACTCTTCTGGAACCAAAATGCTTCTACAGTTTTTTTGAGCTTAATAGCTTTGGAAGTTCAATGTACACTTCTACAAGGACTTCCAAATGGATCTTGTTTGCTAATAAATTCCAAATAATTCTTGCTGGCTTTTGGGCTTTTTCTCCATTAGATTTTATTATAGGACTTTTTACATAATGGGAGAACACAAACAGGAGATTTGGAGCCACAATTTCAGAGCTCTTTGTTCTGAGGTTGGGAAATCAGTTTCCAGATGTGGACCATGTTGGCGTATTTTTCCTTTCTTTTTTTTTTTTCCCTTTTCTTTTGTGTGTGTATGGCTTTCTTCCTCTTTTGGCCAGGAGTGAGAGAAGGAAATTAAGATGATGAATGAAATAATGAAAATAATAAAATAACAATGGTCAAAATCCCCTTTGTTCATGAGTCATGACTCAGCTGAGGGCAGCAGCAGGAGTGCTGCTCTGAGCCTTCTCTGATATCAACAGCAGACATCACTATAGGACACATTTAGGTACTTTGAGTGGAAGAGGTGGAGTCTGGGGGATGCATGGAGAAATTTGCTAAGGACTTAGAAGGATTCTTAGGTTCATGTTCTCTCCCACGCTCTAATTTCTTTATGCCACTCTGCAAAGACAACAGATCTCCCCAGCTGAGGGTTTTCCCAGCATGGGGTAGTCCACAGATGGCAAAGTTGGCTTCTAAATTAACTTCCCACAGCACAGGGTGTGGAGGGGGTGGACTGTCACCAGCTGATGGGGAAGAGAGCCACTCTGAAAAGGACTCCCAGAAGTCAGGACAAACCCTTCTTGTGTCAGCAGCACTTTGGCTCTGGAGCCAATGCTCCAGGTGTTGGTGTGAGTCAGGCTGTCTCCTTTCTCTCTCCTCCTTCTGTCCTCTCCAAGGGAAAATTAAACACCCCACAGAAGTGACATTGTGTACTTGCCCACCACAATCCCCATGACTGGCCACCAAAAGCCACCCTCAGTCTGGCTACTGAAAGAAGAAGAACCCGGGGCTGGAGATGTCTGCAGGACAAAGCCCTTTGCCAGGGTTCCATGGGTGAGGACACTGGGAGTAAGATATATGAGTGTTGTACGTGCTACTGCATCTACCGAGGCAGTCAAGTCCTCGTCGGTGCCATCGCTTCTATTGTTCTGCAGGCGGCTGCTTCATTCCAGCAGGGGGAAGGACACCAAAATTACTTCTTGTTAGATATCCATTAGCAGGGCTTTAGCCAAGGATCTCTAGGAGTAAATTCTGAGACAGTAAGCTGAGACAGAGGCTTTAAGTGTAATGGGGAGGAGTTGCATTCATCCACGTGCAGATGCTTCCGTGGGGAGCTATTGAGTCCCCTAGAACTGATTGGTGTTGCCTGAGTAGATGACCTGGACAGATGCTGAGAAAAGGGAGGAGAAGGGGGACTCAGCTCTGCTAGCTCTAAAGGTTTTTTCCCCTCTGAAATCACTGCTTTCAAGTTGTGGACACATCTGGAAGTAACAGCAAACATGTGTAGGCTGTGGTTTTTGAGGATAAGATGAGATTCATATGCAAGGATGGGAGGGGTTCACTGTCCCTGTCCTGACAGTATGACCTTGGAGGCAACTGGAGACCAACTGGAGGTAGAGGAAGAACTCCCCAGATCAAAGAGAGGTGTCCATCCATCTCTGCCATCCCCTCGGGAGGAGCTGGGAGGTTATTCTTGAATGTAATGGACATGCACAGAAGTTGTAACACATGACTCACTCTGGTGGTTATAATGAGATTTGCACCCCCTACTTAGGTGATGAGACACAAGGCTCAAGTCAGGTGCGTGATGGATGCCCAAAATAATCCTGACTGTGTCTTTACAGCTGTGGTTGCAGCTAGGATATTTATCATAGCCTGGGAATAATACTCTTTTACCTAAACTGGCCATTGAAGAATATGGCCACAAAGAAAGTACAGCTCTGAGCCCCTTTGCTGGCTGTAAAGATTGTCAAGCTAGAGAGCTTGGGAGGTATCAGGTAGCTTTGATTTATCATAGGTTTTTTTCCTTTAGTCCTTTGTGGGTTTGGGTTTCTGGGGGTTGAACCAGATTTTGGCCAAGACCAGACTGCTGATCTATCTGCCTTTACATTAGTTTGACTCGACTATCCATCTTTACATTGTGTGAAATGCTTTCAGTCCCAACAGTGGGATGGACTCTGCACGGGAATCCCTAGTCTGGTCCTGCTTTTGGGGATTTTAAACTCTGTTTTGGAGAAAGTTTTATTAGTATGCTGACCTTTTTCTTTAAATTTTTTTTTAAAGATGTACTTATATTCTGTTTAGATAAGATTCTTTCAGGAAGTGTCTTTAGGATTGTAATTTTTGTGATAGAGGAGGGAGTATAAGCAGGACATCCTTGCTCTTGCAACAAAATGTTCATTCAACAACAAAGTTTTTCTGGTGTCTCCTCCTGATGATTGAATTTAAGGGGTCACCAAGATGGGGTAACAAATGAAAGAGAAGATAGTGTTTGACCTTTCTGTCCCAGTCTTTCCTCTGATAGGGGTACATGCTGTCTCATGATAAGATGGATAAGTATCATGGAATGGAGAAAAATTTTCCTTTAAATGTTTCTCTCGGAATAGCAAGAGTATGCTTCTGGGTTTGGTATCTCAGTGTCTTGGGAACAAGGAGGAACCTGATTTTTGCTGTGTCAACGTCTGTGTTTATTTGAGTGTTCTTTCCTTGACGTTGTTTCCTTTTGATTTTCCAATGCTATGAGAGAAGTCAGAATAGCAAGAGAAGCAGAAGTGACAATTCACGAGATTGCCGCTGGTTTCCAGCTGAATCTCTGCGCCTGGTGTTTCTTACTTCACAGGCACTTCCGAAGAGCTGCTGCCAGCAAATGGGAAACTCTGCTTACATGGAGTTTGGTAATATTTAGGCAGGCTGAATCTGCATTTTCATTTGTAAGGATGAGCTGACTCCTAGAACTGGCCTACTGTGACTTTCAAAGGTTTTTGAAAATTAGACCTTAAAATCCAGAAAGAGATGCCAGGTTTCCTTTGCTGTCTGTCCTGGTAGTGCAGCAGTCAGAGGAGACATGGGTGATGCTTACAAACCTGGGCAGGTAGGAGTAACTCTTGAGCTGGAAGAAACCGGAAGGTATCTGACCAAAGATATCCATGTGGCACGGGCCTCTTTGCATCTGCAGCCAAAAAGAAGTCATCTGCATTTCATTTCTCTCATTTGTATCCCATCAGGACACATTTCCTGAGGATCTGAATGGAGAATAATTTCTCAGAGGAACTACTATTCCCTAAGTTGTATAAAACAAGACACACAGTCCGCATCGATGAGCAACCCAGCTTGGTCTTTAAGCATTTTCATGAATCCTTTGTATCTTTGAGTTGAATAGCTCCAGTTGCATGGCAGGACAGAATGCCAGAATGAATGAGGAGGAAAAAGGAGGAACAATAACCTAAACCAAGCACTTATATTGAAAACAGGACCCAGGGAAGAGCAAGTAACTGCTGGCTTCATAGGCCAGCACTCTCCTTCCTGCAAATCTCTTTCATTGATGAGACAATGTAGGAATAGAACAGAAGCATCTTTCAGATTGCAGACAGCATGTTGGCAGATGAATGGACATAAGTATCAGAGATGACATGACTGGCCTTAGCCTACAAATGTTACTCCAGGCTCATATTCATAAGCAGACTTCTGGTAGTTTGTTCAAGCAAGGAAAGTGTGTACATTTGTCACTCCACCAGCAGTGCAGCTGTGCAGGGCTTCCACAGGGTAATTGTCCTAGCACACAAATCCCAGATGCTGTCAAAGCCCTGTGTTAACCGGCTGAAAAACTGTGGTAGCACTGCTAAAGAAAACAGAAAGGGGAGGGGGGGAGGGAAGGAAAAAACCAAAAAAAGCTAACTAATTGTCTTTAAAAAGAGAATTACTTTTGATGTCTGCATGGCCAGCTGTGACATCCGTCTGCTTTTCTCCTTCACAGCATGCTCAGTGCTGCTGAAGGTATGGGTGAGAAATCCATGTGGAGGTTTCGAATTCAGCATGTGTCTTGAAATGACAACTCAAATGGGCAGTATCAATGTGGTTGTAGAAGCATCGTTTCTTTAGCCTCAGTAATGGGAAGACAAAAACCTCATGTGTTTCAGTAACCAATTGCTAGTTAACAACTACTCACAGTCTTATTTAATCCTCGAGTGCTAATAGAGGAGCAGCGACATGATTGTTTAAAAAACACAGTCTTTCATTAAAAATATTTTCTGAGGTTTATTAATTAAGAAACAAATGTATCTAATGGGTCATAAATAATGAATCTGGGCAGACAACATAAAAATAAAATGTATAGGCCAAATGCCACCTCTGGTTATATTGTGTAACCCAATGGAGAAGATACATGTAAATGAGAACAAGACGCAGCCCTGTAATTGTAATTATATAGAATCATAGGGAGCTCTGACCACAAAAAAGTCACTGAAATTGTCAAAATCCGGACTTCATGCCAGATACCTTGGGGCCGAATTTGACAACCACTGTGATGTGTTGTTTAGGGAGAGGACTCAAAGGAAGAAATGTACCTCTATCCTGAAAACCCCTGCCTTGAACTGGGCCAGCTGCCCAAAAGTGGTGTGCTGTATCACAGCATCTCAGTCTATCCCACTGCATTTGTGCTCCCGTGGTTTTTATTGATGCTTCGCCCTTTTTCTTTCTCCCCTCAACGACTCAGTCTTGAACGTACTAAGATGGTGGTGTTACCGCCTTTGAAGTTGAAGCAAGTCCTCCTTTCTGTCAGTTCTGACATTTTGTGCACAAGGCACCCGTGGGTTTCATGCCAGTCCTGAGCTGCTGGTGCTTCCTCTGCCTGTTAGGACCCTTGAAGTTTGGATCCCTGAAACCAGAACCTTTGCTCATTTGGCTCAGTACAATGGTAGGAAAAAATTTGTGGTGCTACTCCCTTGAAGGCTGATGCTGGCAATGAAAGGAAATTCCTGGATTTGAATGCTTGTCTGTTTACTTATTTATTTACTTTTGTGTTCAGCAGTGGGAAAATATTTTCATCTTTCTCGTTGTCTTGTCAAAAACACTTTATTCATCACAGCGGGCACCAGGGCACGAAACTGGACTGCAATAATTTCTCCTCGTCCTGGATCACTCTTGGTCCTCAGTGAAACGCTGCAAGGCTGGCAGAAGACCCGTGAGGGATTTCTGAGGAAGAAATGGCCACCCTCATTCTGCAAGGCCACCCCAACCAGCTCATTCCTCCCATCGCCTTGGGATGTCGGCTCTGTGCCCTGGGATGCTGGTGTGCCGCACATGGTGGATGGAGCTGCCAGCGCTTGCCTTGCCTCTCTGAATGGAGAGGGCATGCCCTGCCACTCCTCCTGCTCGTCCTGCCTTCTGCTTTATCCTGTCTGTGAACTCCTGACCTTGATTGCTCCCTCTCCTGCCTGTGCTCCCCTCCCTCTTCCAAGCTCCAAGACGGTCTCGTGTTTCTTGGAATCCGGCAGCATGAGGGCTTCTTGTTGATTGGTATAAACAATCTTAAAGGTCACATTTTCCCCCCCCTGCAGAGGGAGTTGGGGTGTGTGTGTGTGTCTAAAATAAAAGGCTTCTCTCAAATTAACAACCACAAGGATGTAAACATGAAAGCCAAACGGAGCTGTTCACTACCAGTGTGAGCTGTGCCAAAGAAGCCCCTGAGGGCTTTCTTAGGAAAGAAAATGTGGGCACAAGATGTGGCATGCTCTTGTGGCTGGCTGGGAGGGAGAGGTCAGGGTGCCAGGGGATGGTGGCAATCATGCCCTGCGTGAATGGTGACATTGGATTTGAGCAGCTTTGTTTGTGCCAGGGCTGGCGCTGGTCATCCTGCTAAGCTGGGGGGGAATGCAGAAGTCACGGTGGCTTTGAGCTGCAGGGGCAGGAGGCCTGGAGCTGTGAGACAGTGGATAGCATTTCACTCAGCCAGGCGCTGGGTGCCATCCAGCTCCTAGAGCTGGTCGGCTGCCTTTGTGGGCTTCAGTGAGAATTGGGTCAGAGCCCTGTCTGGGGAGAGGCTGGTGGAAAACAAGCAAAAAGCAAATGTAGGTGCTCAGAGCTCATGTCTGCTTTGTGGCTGAATCACAGCCAGGTCTCCACTCCAGAGGTTTACGTGCTTGGTTACGTGAGTTGAAGTACAGCAGGGAGTCAGTCTTGACCAGCTTGGTTGTGCCAGGAAAACGCTTTGTAGGTGCAGACTACACCGGGACGAGAATCTTTCAGCTGCTTTAGTTTGTCTAATGCAGGGAGAGAGTTTAAGTGCAAAAGGGCAGCACCTCTTCACTTCTTCATAAATTGTCAAGTGTCTGAAAGACTGGGTAGGTTTAATGCTTTCTAGCCCAGTCCGGCTTGAGTGTTGTTAAAGCTTGCCTCTGAGATTTTTCTCCTGTGGTGTGTTGCAGGAGAGAAGGAATGTTTTGGGATGTTGCATGGTGGCTGCTGCTTCTTTGCCAAGGTTTCAGAAGTGAGCAAGCTAAAAAGCTATGTTTCAAACTGGCCCGTGTCTTCAGGAAACACAGCAAAACTCCATATCCCAGCAAACTTCTCTGACTTAGAGATTAACTTAAGCTCGTTGAAGAGAAATCTGCACAGATTGCTGTATATGTAGTGATGTGATTCTTAAGAAGCTGCTGAGTAAAAATTGTTGGAAGTGAACACTGGAGAAAAGTACCAAATATGTCTGCTGAACTTTATTCCTCCTTATGTGGCCACTGCTAGAGACAAGATACCCAGTTAGATGAACTTTCAGTCTGGCTCAGTAAGGCCACTCTTTATTTTCTGCATCTACTTCAACTTTTTGATCAAGGGCCTCATCCCCTTTCTGAAGGAGATAACCAGGCACAACTCACTGCAGTGTGCATTAGTGGGCATGTTCATAGCCCTGCCCCTTTGGGTGGTGGATGTAGGCAAACAGGGCAGGTCTAATTCCAGCATCCAAGACCTGAGAAAGTATTTTGCATGTTTTTACTAGCCAATTTTCTAAGGAAATAAGTTTAATGCGAATGTATATTGTGTATGACCTTGTGATCCTGCTTGCTCCTCCATCTCCTTCCTTAGGACTCTTTAGCTGGTTCCATCTTAATTTGTGAAAGGAGTAGACTTAAAAGATAATCCAATTTCTACAGATATAATGAAATTTAGAGCTGGTGAGGAGACATTTCCCACTAATGGGCGTAAATCTTGGAACTTACTCAGACACAAAAAATCACACAGGGAAAAGTTGTTAGGAAAAACTCAGCCATGGGAAAAGCTTCCTGGGCTCAGCAAGCATGCCAAGGATACCATGTTTCATTAGATCTTCTGCTTTTTTTTCTTGTTTGTGTTGTTTCCCTGAACCTCTACTGATCCCAGTTCAAGTCTCAAATGGAAGCAGAATCTCAGAAAAAGCAGGAAAACATTTTATTTTTTGACTGGTATTACAGTAGATCTTAGATGCCCAGAGATCAGGATCCCCTTGTTCTTGAGTGCTTTTCATCTCATACACAGTAAGAGACAATCCCTGGTCTGAAAGGTTTAAAAACGTCAAATGCAGGCTGATGAGTGAAACTGGATCAGCAGCTCACACTCCTGATGTGCATCCCATCTTGAGGGCTTTGAACTTGCTTTCTCCTCCTGATCAGGAGTCCTTGGGGCCATGTGGTTCCAGCTGCCCCTCTAAGAACACCCCAAAATCTTGTCCAGGTTGTAATTGAGCTTATGATGATCCTGGGGATACTCTCATCCAGTTAATGTTTGAAAAACTAGATGCTGAGTATTTGCCTCCATGTCTAAATCAAAAATGATTGCCAAAGTACCTCCTTTTGCTTCACAGAACTTTTATTAGATGACAAATAGTCCACTTTTATCTTCTGTGGGATGGGAAAGGAAGGGAAGTGGCAGGTTTGAGAAGATACATTTGTGTTTTAAACGGTATGGGTACTTTAACTATTGTCTACTTTGTTGGTCTGTTGCTAAAGGGCAACAAACTCCATTCCTGTTCCCAAATGTTGCATGGCTGGGAGATGAGATCACGGCTGTCTGAGAGTCTTTTGCTGATACATCACCTTTGTTTAAATTCCTAGGATGTAATGTTTCCTAACAAAAAAAAAAGTACTTGAAAGAACTACTGGTGGCCCAGAGTGATTGTAAATGTTGAGTTTGTCTCAAGGCAAGTTTGAAAACTGGGCCACAATTGCTCAAATTTGAAGTTTTGCTATAATTTCAGGCCTGACAAGGACTTTGTGGGGTTTCACTGAATACTTAGTAAATGGTTATAGAGGGAGGGCTGCAAAACAACTAAGAAATAAATTACTTATTTAAAAGCCTGACCTTCAGTGCTACAGTGAAGAATTCTAAACTCTTCTTGCTGAAAAAAGCAGTTTTATTTAAATTGAACACTTCAAGGAGAATATTAATCTTCATAAATGATAAACTGTTCTAGTACCTGAAATACTAACCCCAGTCACATAAGCACATGTCAAAATTTGAAATAGTTCTAGCCAAGACTGCCAAAGGGCTTTTAATGCTTTCTGAGTCAAGCCCTCGTAAGATGCTCCAAAGTGAGATCTGTAAAACGGCAATTTTCCATGTGAATAAAAAAATGAGAGGAAAAAGACCAAAAACTGCTTTTGTGAAGCACCACTGAATTTTAAGAGATATACAGTGAAGAAGACGAGTCTGAGATCCTTCTCTTAAAGGATATGCTGGCTCTGTAGAGGAAAGAAGGAAAAACTTAACGCCCAGATACTATGAACCATTGTGGGGTTTTTTGCCATTATTTGAATCTTCAGTTTCAAGCAGTCAGGACAGCTGATACTTTCTGCGACACATCTCATTTCATCAAACACTTTATTTTCTTCCTATCAAAGATTTCCATGGGAAATCTCCAGCCAAAATGTAGTATTAGGCATGATTCTTCCCTCATTTCCACTGCACTAATGTGGTCTGAGTGTCAGGGCTAAACCTATTTTTTGTTAAAATCTCAGACTATCAAGAACTGTCCTTTCTGCCAGAGTGGAGCGGGAAGCAGTTTGGAGAAGTCTGCATGCATATTTTCATATGAGATGTCATGCTCAGGGGGAAGTTTGGATCCACAGGATATGGAGGCAAGGCAGTCCACTTCCCCCATGGCAAAGCTTCTCTTTTTTCGGAAAGTGTCCCTCCCCTGTGTCCTGGCAGGACTTGGGTCGTGCTCAAAATTCCATCCTGTCCCTCTGCTTCCTGCCCTTTCACCCATCACCAGAGTGATAAAACACCAGTCTGAAGGCACTGTGGAACTGATTGCTCTGTTATACTTCCAGAAATTAAAAGTAATGTTGCAAAAGCTGGTTTTGTGAGAAGTTCAAAGGGACCGTACTGATGCGAGTTGCCCAGCATGTCAGGACTTTCGGTGTCTGAAATCTTTTATGATTTGATGAGAATTCCAATCTCAATGCTTAGATTTTGGTTTTGCATACACTGCTGTTTAGCAACATGAGAAATGGTCAGAACTGTCATGTTTACAGTGACAAAAATGTCCCTCAAGGAACGGATCCTTCAGATCTGAGGTTTTGGATTGATAGGCTCAAGCTGGGAAGTTGGACTGCTGGCTTCATGGGAGCAGAGGACACTGTGCCTGGGAGCAGATCACCATTCAGATACAAAAGAAGCTGCTCACTTTGAAGAGCTGTCCCCTGAAGTTTGCTGTGTTGTTCTGGGCAGCCTGCTCTAGGTGACACTGCTTGAGTAGGGCACATTGATGCCCTCAAAAGGTTCTTTTTCACCTCAACCATGCTGTAATTTAGCCTCTTGGACTGTATTTCTTAATCTGCAATGAATTAATCTGGGTGCTGGAAGCAGGATATCTCCAGCGGTACCACGGAACTACCTTTTGTTAACCTTTTTATGTTCTACCTACCTAATTTGTATGTAATTTCCATATTTCCTCATGCTGCACTTCAGTTCTAGACCGGCCTGTAGGTAGCTGAGCAGAGATAGGAGGTGATGTTCTGCAAACATATCTGGCAGCCACCCCTTCCAGGCCATCCCTTTGGAGCAGCTCCTGCCTGTTTCTCAGTGCCATCCTGTCTGTGGCCCTGGTCGGGCTCAGCATGCCAAAGGAGACAAAGCCTCCTCCTGCATAGCTGGGGCATAGCTCAGCCACATTCTTCAATGACTGTTTTTCCCCAGTGACCTTACTCTACAGCCCTGGTGGTCAGTTGACTATTATGCTGCGAGCTTGCCCGCATTCCTCCACCCACTCAGGCAAGCTCTGCTCACTGGGAAGGGGCGGTGAGGCAGGGAGGAATCCGATAGTCTGGAGACTTATTCAAGGGAAACAGAAATTTCAGGCCTCTGGGACTGTTTTGCCCATCACTTCTCCAGCAACAGGGAGGTTGGAGTAGCTGTGCGAAGAGGGTCTGACCGCTGTGGTTGCCACACACCCTGCAGTGACAGGCATTCCCGTGGCAAGCCAGCAGGCTCCGCTTGTTGCCACACTACTTGGCCCTTTCCTCACGCTGAGAGGAAACAACAAGGAAAACAGCCTGGAGAAACCTTCTCAGAGCAGTTGCCACTTGTCATGTTTGTGGGAGCCTTGCAGTAACAGGTTTGGATCCTCAGCTCCTCCGCTTTGAATGCTGTGAAGACTGCTAAGCTAAGGATCTTTAAACACTGTAAATCATGCAGCTTGTCAGTTTTGAGAACCTTTTAATTTTGACCACTTAATGTGCAGCTTCTAAAATAACAGTTTCAATTTCTTATATATGTGTGTGAGAGAGAAAGAGAGACTAGACATGAGCTAGATAGGGAGTTGCAACGCAGATGATTTTTCAGCTCTGGAGCCAACTCAGACGGATTACAGTGGGAGAAAGGTTTGTACAGTAAGAGGAGAAGGTTAGAATCCTGCTAGTTTATTACTGCCGTGGTTAGATTAGAAATGTTAAGGATTTGTGAAGAAATGACTGTCAGGAAAATTTATGATTCTCATCGCTCACTCAGCCACTCTGCACATCCTGTATATTTTCTGACATACTTCCAACAGCATAAATATTAATAGAGTAATACTGACATTTAGGCCTGATCCAAGTCTCATTAAATTCAGTGGAAATGCTCCCATTGTCTTCAGTGGAAGATGGATCATGGTCTTGAAAAGGAACAAAGGAGGTGAAAATACCAAGTGGGGCTTCGTGGGGCTAAATAATGTTGTTATCAAATCAGAACTCCTCAGCTTCCTGACTGAGCATTTTGCTCTGTGACCTTTAACGTTAAATTATTGCCAAAACAGGAAGAAGAAATTAAGGCTTGATAAGGGTTGAGATGGTCACAGATTTTACCAGCCTCACTGATGGAATGTGACAATTTCTTCAATGGGAATGAGTTGGGCATGAATTGTTCATCAGTCGTTTTGATTTATTCAACCTTTCAGCCTCATAGTTTGCAGTGGCAGGGATTACTAGAAACTCAGCAAAAGAAATTCTTTCTCCCACTTAGTTTATAACCTCTGCAGGTGCATGAAGAGTTACAGAGAGAGGATTAGGTATTACAAAATGGCTCCATTTACTTCATTGACGAGATAGCCCAGAATTGGCTGTGTGGATTCCATGTGAGAATCTATTGCAAAAGCTTTTTTGGCATTGAAATATCTCTCTCCTTTTCTAGATCAAAATCTTTCCCCCAAACCTTTCTGCTCAGCAATTAGTTACAGCTGTGTTTTGCAAAGCCACCTAGGGAATTTGGGTGTCCAGTTCCCATAAAGTTTAATGTGAATTAGGTTTCCAAGCATCTTTGAAAGTTCAGCTGAGTTAGGACTGGAACCTCTTGGTTTTGATACAATTCTGTACATGGAACCCCTACATCTCTGGATGACAAAAAAAAGGATATTTTGAGTTTTTGTCATCACCTTGCAGAGCACAGGCCTCAGTGAAACAGCTACATTGGAGTTTGGAGGACCTGCAAAAGGTACACTTTGTGTCAAAAGAAGCAGAAGTAATTTTTCCAGAGTTCTTCTTGATTGTTAAGACCAGATTTCCAAGAGAGTCCATCTTTGCAACAAAATACATGCCGGGTTTCCAAAGGCTCCTTTTATGAAACCACAAATGTTGCATCTCAGTGCACTGAGGTCTCCTGAAAATCTGGTCAAGGATGAAGGGATGCAGAAGACTCGGTACTCAGGAGTACCTGGCAAGTTGCAGGCCAGAACAAGCTGTAGGGTACATTTTCCTGGACAGCTTATCAGTGAATGTGTGAACTTTGCCAACTGTGGCCACCCCCAGAATTTCCAGTTCTTCCTCTTGTCAATTAGGAGGTTCCTGTCTGATCTGTGAAGTGCAAGTACAGGCAGACAGCCTGTCACATCTACTGCTTGAAGAAAAAATATACAGGGAGTAAGAAATAGAAGATCCAAGTGAAGCAGCTCAAGCTCTGCAAGGGTGAAAATCTGACTTGCACTATGCACCACATGACATTCTCCTTGCTACCAACACCTACAGAGGTGATACCTTCTCTATTGCCAAATTACGGCTTAGGAGGACAGAGAGGTGGGGAGGAGAGAAACAAGAGAGAAGCACTTTAGTGCAACTAGCTGGTGCAGAAGCCTCATGGAAAGAGATTGGTTATTTGAGCTGCAGACTTCTCAGAAAAGGAACACTTTAGAAATATTTCCTGTAGCTACACCAGGGGTCTGCAGATCTTAGCCAACAATCTGGAGCCACACTGGTAAACAAACATGTACTGAAAAAAAAAAACCAACTCAACATATTTTGAGAAATAGGTCCAAGGCAACTTGGATGGCTAGCTTTCCAGTGCTAGTACTCAGTGGCCACAAGAGCAATAAACCAAAAAGATTCCCCTCTTAGTTAAAACCAGAAGCAGCTGTTTATGATCAGTCCTGTTTGGAGCCTCCAACACTGTGAAACTAAACCTGCAGTGACCTGAGTGAATGTAAAGATTTTACGGGGCCACAAAGTATATGCATGTTTGCAATGCTGTAATAGAGAGGAGAAGCCCAGCTGGAGGATTTGAGCCAGTCTCCCCACATCTTCTGTTTAAAAGTTAAACTGCACATTAGCCCTCAAAGAACAGGAACAGAATGCTGCATTTTTTGAACTCTTGTCCTACCGTTTGCAATATTGGTCTGCCAGGCTTTTTACTTTTGCTGCATCTCTACCCCTTGAGCCCTGGAGAGTTCATGGGGTTCCTTGTGTGCCATGAAATCAGCAGGTACTGAAGGAAATGGTGTTGGGTACTCAGGGGTGGCTTTCTACCCAGGCATGGCCTGAGTCAAAGGATTTTATGGTGCTGTTTGGTGAGATGGAGTACACCAGAGAAAGCAGAAGACTTGGACTCCCATTTTTGTCATTCTTGATGACACCAAGCTATCATCTAGTGATACTTTAGAGGGAAGGGATGCCCTCCAGAGATACCTTGACAGATTAGAGACATGGGCTTATGTGAACCTCACGAAGTTCAATAAGGCCAAGCGTAAGACCCTGCATCTGGGTCAGGGCAGTTCCAGACATACAGGCCAGGTAATGAGTGGATTGTGAGCAGCCCTGCAGAGAAGGACTCAGGGGTGCTGGTGGATGAAAAACTGGACATGAGCTGGCCATGTGCACTTCCAGCCAAGAAAGCCAACAGCATCCCGGGCTACATTAGGAGAAGTGTGGCCAGCAGGTCAGGGGAGGTTATTCCCTTCTCTACTCTGCTCTCATGAGACCCCACCTGAAGTATTGTGTTCAGCTCTGGGGTCCCCAGTGAAAGAAAGACATGGACCTGCTGGAGTGAGTCCAGAGGAGGCAATGAAGATGACCAGAGGGCTGGAGCCCCTCTCCTCTGATGACAGGTTGAGAGAGTTGGGGTTATTTAGCCTGGAGAAGGAAAGATAAGCCCCTGGGGAAACTTCATAGCAATCTTCCATTACCAAAAGGAGATCTACAGGAAAGATGGGGAGGAACTCTTCACCAGGGAGCATTATGAGGGGTAAAGGCTTTAAACTGAAAGAGGGTAGATTTATATCAGATATTAGGAAGAAATTCTTTACGATGTGGGTGGTGAGGCATGGGAACAGGTTGACCACAGAAACTGTGCATGCCCTATCCCTGGAAGTGTTGAAGGCCAGGCTGCATAGGACTTACAGCAACCTGGTTAAGTGGAAGATGTCCTTGTTCATGGCAGAGAGTTTGGAACTAGATGATCTTTAAGCTCCCTAGTCCAAACAGTTCCATGATTTTGATGGCCTTCACATAAATAATGATGGTTGGATGCTGTTGACCAAATCCTACTTTGGTCACTTATGTTATCAAACATTGTCTTACCCTTTAGCCCTGAAGAATATCTTATTTGTCCCCTGAAATTTTATTTTAATTTTTTCAAAATTCAATTTTTTTCCCCAAAACCTTTTCAGAAAGTTGGGGGTTTTTTTGTTTTGTTTTGTTTTTTTCCAGAGTGCTGCTTAATGTGATCTGGAGGTTGTCAGGTGGGTTCAAGTGCTTGTAAGCCTTAACCTACTGTGGGAGAAAAGGTAAGTGTGTCTTAGGTAAACACACGTGTCTAGCTGAGGGACATGGTGCTTGATGGCTTTTTGTTCAGCTTTCCTCCACTAGGAAAAGTCCTTTAGTCCTTAGAAAGCTAAGATGGAGAAAAACAGCTGGAGTGGTGTAAGGAAAAGGTGCTCACTTCATGAAGGTGAAGCTCAGTACAGCCCAGTGTGGAGGTGAGCCGTGGCTTCGTTTGCCGTGCAGCCCTTTTCCTCTGCATGAAACAAAAGTTCCCTCTCCCCATCCCCCTTTGCACTGTTTCCTCTCTTCTCTTTTTTTCTCTTCCCGTCAAATATTTAAGCAGATATTTCCTTTCTGGTGGTGTGCCAGGGAGCATTCCATCTCTGCCCCCTTTGAAAATAAAAAGGCTGACCCCCATTTCCATAACCAAGGAAGGGACAGGTAGCCTTTGTTTGTGTTCCAGAGCATGACTGTTTTTCTTAGGTTCACACCAAAAGAAGAGAAATGATGCTGTTATTCAGAGGAAGAATTGGTCAGTGACCCCAGCAAATGCAGTAGCAACGGCAGCAAAATGGGTGGTATGAGCTGAACGCTTTTTGGTGATGAACCTTTGGCTTTGGCCAATTCCTTCTCTTGCCCTCTTCCTCTCCTCTCCTCTCCTTTCTGTCTCTCTCCAAGATTTCCCTATTTTCTTGCGTTTAAGGCACGTCAAACCCTGGAATAGCCCTCACAGGCATTAGTCACCAGTGATTAAAATAGCCACTAAGCAGGCAAGAGCCTGCAATGATTTGTGCTAAATTGGGTGTATCACTGTTTGTAGCAAGGGTTGCTAATTTGCAAACCTCCCTTGTTATTATCGTTGTTTTTATTAATAGCGCCGAGGGGCTCCAGCTGACATTAAGATTCCATTTCATCCTCTGCTGTACAAAAGTAGGGAATAGAAGATTTTGTCACCTCGATGGGCACTGTGAAAATCAGGAGAAATGAAGGACTGGCTGGTCCATACAGCTGAAGAGCAGAGGTCCAGTTGGAAGNTGAAAGAAAGACATGGACCTGCTGGAGTGAGTCCAGAGGAGGCAATGAAGATGACCAGAGGGCTGGAGCCCCTCTCCTCTGATGACAGGTTGAGAGAGTTGGGGTTATTTAGCCTGGAGAAGGAAAGATAAGCCCCTGGGGAAACTTCATAGCAATCTTCCATTACCAAAAGGAGATCTACAGGAAAGATGGGGAGGAACTCTTCACCAGGGAGCATTATGAGGGGTAAAGGCTTTAAACTGAAAGAGGGTAGATTTATATCAGATATTAGGAAGAAATTCTTTACGATGTGGGTGGTGAGGCATGGGAACAGGTTGACCACAGAAACTGTGCATGCCCTATCCCTGGAAGTGTTGAAGGCCAGGCTGCATAGGACTTACAGCAACCTGGTTAAGTGGAAGATGTCCTTGTTCATGGCAGAGAGTTTGGAACTAGATGATCTTTAAGCTCCCTAGTCCAAACAGTTCCATGATTTTGATGGCCTTCACATAAATAATGATGGTTGGATGCTGTTGACCAAATCCTACTTTGGTCACTTATGTTATCAAACATTGTCTTACCCTTTAGCCCTGAAGAATATCTTATTTGTCCCCTGAAATTTTATTTTAATTTTTTCAAAATTCAATTTTTTTCCCCAAAACCTTTTCAGAAAGTTGGGGGTTTTTTTGTTTTGTTTTGTTTTTTTCCAGAGTGCTGCTTAATGTGATCTGGAGGTTGTCAGGTGGGTTCAAGTGCTTGTAAGCCTTAACCTACTGTGGGAGAAAAGGTAAGTGTGTCTTAGGTAAACACACGTGTCTAGCTGAGGGACATGGTGCTTGATGGCTTTTTGTTCAGCTTTCCTCCACTAGGAAAAGTCCTTTAGTCCTTAGAAAGCTAAGATGGAGAAAAACAGCTGGAGTGGTGTAAGGAAAAGGTGCTCACTTCATGAAGGTGAAGCTCAGTACAGCCCAGTGTGGAGGTGAGCCGTGGCTTCGTTTGCCGTGCAGCCCTTTTCCTCTGCATGAAACAAAAGTTCCCTCTCCCCATCCCCCTTTGCACTGTTTCCTCTCTTCTCTTTTTTTCTCTTCCCGTCAAATATTTAAGCAGATATTTCCTTTCTGGTGGTGTGCCAGGGAGCATTCCATCTCTGCCCCCTTTGAAAATAAAAAGGCTGACCCCCATTTCCATAACCAAGGAAGGGACAGGTAGCCTTTGTTTGTGTTCCAGAGCATGACTGTTTTTCTTAGGTTCACACCAAAAGAAGAGAAATGATGCTGTTATTCAGAGGAAGAATTGGTCAGTGACCCCAGCAAATGCAGTAGCAACGGCAGCAAAATGGGTGGTATGAGCTGAACGCTTTTTGGTGATGAACCTTTGGCTTTGGCCAATTCCTTCTCTTGCCCTCTTCCTCTCCTCTCCTCTCCTTTCTGTCTCTCTCCAAGATTTCCCTATTTTCTTGCGTTTAAGGCACGTCAAACCCTGGAATAGCCCTCACAGGCATTAGTCACCAGTGATTAAAATAGCCACTAAGCAGGCAAGAGCCTGCAATGATTTGTGCTAAATTGGGTGTATCACTGTTTGTAGCAAGGGTTGCTAATTTGCAAACCTCCCTTGTTATTATCGTTGTTTTTATTAATAGCGCCGAGGGGCTCCAGCTGACATTAAGATTCCATTTCATCCTCTGCTGTACAAAAGTAGGGAATAGAAGATTTTGTCACCTCGATGGGCACTGTGAAAATCAGGAGAAATGAAGGACTGGCTGGTCCATACAGCTGAAGAGCAGAGGTCCAGTTGGAAGAGAAGGAGAGGGAAATGGCAGACCTGAGAAAGGGGCTTAGGTCCCCCTGGCTCTGAGCAGGTTCTCAGCTGGGTGGCTGCTCACCAGCTCCCTGCTGGCAGCAGGGGACTTGGTGGCCTGCTGGTCAGAGAGAGCTGCTGCCAGGAATGGGTGCTGTGCTGGGAGTGGAGGGGGTACTTCTGGGAAGCCACAGAGTATGAAAAGATGGAAAGAATTCAGAAACACCAAGCAAAAAGGCCACTTTGCTGGGGATTTGTGACAATAAACTCAATTGAAAGGCTGGAGATTTCACCTTGGTCCAGAGAAATACATCCAAACCTGCAACTGCAGTTGTGTACTTGCCTTTCCTCACCTATAGAATGATAACAGTAGTGCAGCCTCACAGGGACTCTGTGTGGTTCAAGGGTCCAATTTGATACATGTACATGATCTTGGACTGCTCCCGATGACCTGAGTGCAAAGTTCATTTGCTAATAAGGATGACTAATGTAATATAGTGACTGAACCTATTCATTAATTACATGAGGTTCCCCTATAGTCAAAAGTATTGTTAGTGGTTAAGGTTTTCACTTCTAGCAGTTAAAGGAAGCTGTAAGGATTTACCCCAGTTTGGAGCCCTTTAACTCCAATAGCAAAAAAACCCCCAGCTCTGTGGTTTTTACTGCTCAAAGTCTTGGGTGCTGTCCCTGCCAATGGCTCATGGATAATACATGTCTTTGATGCAGAACAGAAATTGGAAATCTTGTAAGAGCAACTTGGGTCAGGCTGTGAGTGTATCAGAAGGGTTTTTCCCTCTGTGTATCTGCTTCCAGCTGAGAGGAAGTAACAAAAAATGTGTTTAAAATCAATGGAATTAGACAAACTTCTTTGACGCATAATAAAGATTTGGATTTTTGGAGTTTTTAAGTGAAGTTTTGGCTATGATTTTGTTTTGTCTGCAATAGTCACATATCTCTAACTGTATAATAAACTACAAGATCTAAGCAGGATTGCTAGAGGTCTGTGTTGCTCTGCAGCGAGCAGCTGCCCACACTGACAGCAACAGTGGTGGCTTTACAGGCAGGGCACATTTTAAGTTTTGGTTGTTAACTTGTGTGTTAATGTGTGGTGAGTTGAGTTAAGCAGAGAAATCAACCTGCAGTCAGTTTTAATACAGCAGTACGTAATTTGAGGCAGCTGTCACCAGATTAAAACTGTGAGCATTTTGCTCACAGTGAAGGGGATCCCTGGTTTGGGAAAGCTGCTAATGAAGCATTGAATGCTGTGATATCATTAGTCTCCTTGCCATTGACAAGGCTTGAGCGCTGAACTTCTAGTAAAGTGTGTTTTTGTAGTGCGGGGAGAGTGTGTGGGAAATGTTGTACCAAGCAGTGAGTGTGGAAAGTCAAGGAAGTTGAGTGATGAGGTTTAGGAAGGCTTCAAAGTGGCTGTGGATGGATGTGCAGCAGAAGGATGAAGTGAGGGTGAGCTGTGCAAATTACTCTCAAACATCTCTTGTCTTCAGCCAATTTATTTTGGTTTTCCTGAGAAAATGCCGTGGAGATGGAGAAAGGACATTTGGCTGCTGGATTCTCCAGCAAGGGGTGTGGCAGTTTGGTAATTCCAGGGAGCCAGAGGTGAGAGTGGCACTGGTGGGGCTGGCTCGTCCCAGCTGCAGAATCTGGGGGGCAGTGCTTTCCAAGGCACTGCCCTGATGTGCTGACGCTCTTGCCAGTTCGTCTATTGTATCTTGGACTGTCCCCTTGGGGTTTTATCGTGGTTGGTGGTTTTAGCTCTCACTTGATTACTGAGAGGAAAGGATGCAAAGAATCTGTGAAGCAGCAAAGCTACCTTTCATTTTCAGTTCCAAAGAGACAACCTCAAAATATTCTGAGAATCTGCCCTGGGGGAAGGAAATCTCCAAACCTCCTATTAAGATACCACCACAGCACCTCATCTTAGGGAGCTAAGAGCTCTCATTAGATCCTTCCCAAGCCATGTCTGAGCTACAGGCTCTCTTCCTCAGATACTCTAGATGGAGGGGAGAGGAGGGGGGAAAAAAAAAAGAAAAACCCAGCCCAAGTCACTTTCCGAATGCCGTTCAGTCTGCACTGATTATATAACATGATTGATAAAGCTGAGGAGTGAGCTGAGGTCAGAGCCCCAGGATGCCAGCTCCTCATTCCATGAAGGAGCTTTTTGTGTGTATGTGTATGTGCATGTGCATGGAGGACGAAGACTGTGTTTGTTTCTTGAAAAACCCTCAGACACACTCCAAAGAATTCCAAATTTAAAGCAGTGTAAAATGCTCCATCAAACATGTTTTACAGTCTTGACATTGCTGCCTGTGAAATCTGCTCCAGTGACTCTTTCTGAGACTTTTAGAATAATCTCTTGATTGTGCTTTACTTGCTGTTGGGCAGAGTCATCATGGAAAATGGGACAGTTGTTTTATAGTCCTGTCTGGATGGGGAAACCTTGGAGGAAGACTGTTTCACCCAAGGTCACTCAAAACATGTAAAATATATTCTGCCTCCAAAAATAAACAAGATAGATACATATGGCTGGGCTAGGGGATGAAGCAGGAGTTAACGAGGCCTTTGGGGCTGAGGACTCGCTTTCAAACCGAACAGAGATCACAGCGCAGTGGTCACAAAGAGATGTTTTCCTGAAGCTTTTCTTGTTTCTCCATAGTGCCCAGGAGTGGGACCAGTCACGGTGGAAGCCAAAAGGGAGATTTCTGTAGATCAGATGGGAAATCACTGGATGCCCTCAGAACTGGTGAGTTCCTAGAGTCAGTAGCCATGCGGTTGACTTACACAGAGCTACTGCATCCTGGCCCCTTGCCAGTTGTCTGCTGTTCATGTAGTAAAGGGACTCTCTGGTGGCCTATTAAGGGCAGTTCCATTGTATTTTAAACATTTTTTTCACCTACTTTGGATCTTGTATGAAATACCCAAGACTAGGACTTTCAAACCTGCCCAAAATACTAGGGAGCTGAACTGCCTAATGGTTCAAATCAAACTGGTTGATTTGGTCTAGGTGTGGTACTGGTGTAGCAGAGTGGAAATGCACTCTGATAGGATCTCATCATCACTATGCCCAACAGGAAAATAAACATTTCGTCTCTGTCTCACTGTTTATTCCAGTAATATCTTGACTCTGGCTTAGCCTTTATGTAGCAGCACAAACCCATTATTCTGTTGCATTTCTTGCTTTCTACAAATAAATAGAATGGAAGGGAGAGGAAGTATGGCCAAGTACTATAATGTTAGGAGCAATAAGACAAAATTAGACATGGCAAAATTGCAGTTCTGTCTGAAGGAAGAAGAGTTGTGATGTGTAGCACTTCACCAGTGGCTAGGACTTAACTGTACTGGGGCTGTGCTCATAGAGAGACAGTTCCTGCCTTGAATCATTCACAGTCCAGAGAGATGACAAGTGAGATATGACAAGCAATCTTTTCATTTCAGAGGAAGAATTTGGGTACACAGGGTTAACTGTTTTCCTTTGTAAGTCAGCAGGATTGTTGCTGCAGCCAGGAGTGGAGTTTCACTGTAAGTTGTTTGGCCAAAATGTGTGTGGCAGGTTTGTCTCAGTGCCTTACCCATCCTTCTGCAGTCCGGTTCTCACCTCTCAAATGTGATTGATCACTGTAAAGTAAAGACACCTCTAAAATGAGGTAACCCAGGCTTGAGCGTTGTGCCCGATCTTGTGGGTTTCTATGTTGTCTCTCCTCCCTTTGTGTGCTCAAGCACAGTCATACACATGGCACTGCAGGCCAAAGACTGTGGATGTGCTATAGCTGGCAGCAGACTGTCATTCCAGGGTGGAGACACCCTAAGCCACCCTCAGCTCTCATGAACAGGACATGTTCTGGAAAAGCCTGTGAAATATGGGTGCAGAAGTGTGCAGGATGGCTCTCACCTTTGGGGCCAATTCGACCCTGACGTAGAGTGATTGTGGTCAAGTCCTTATGGCAGGGGGCAAGCTCTGAGCAGCGCAGCTGTTATCCGAATAGTTTGGGACATTTTCGTAGAGAAGTGTCTGATGGGAGTATGGAAACTCGGATCTTGTCTTTCAGCACTAATGCTCGCTCCCGGGTTGGCTGGCTTGAGCCTGGAGCCAGACTGCAATCGCCCAAGTTATTTCCGCAATGAGGAATATATGCAGAGTCAAGCAGAAAGCATCTTGGAAGAAATGAATTACCAGCCAAATATAGATTATTTCATTTCGAGGGACGTCATCAGCTTCTCAGTCGTTCAGCAACTTTTAATGACTATTAATGCCTATATTTATTATAATCATGCATGCTAAAAGCCCAGCCTGTATTACATCTTTATTGCTCATTCCTGGCATATAATGTTAGACAGGGCAATGCATTTTCTTTTTTCTTTGAGGCACTGAGTGCACAAACTCCTCATGTATAAGTATTTCCCGACAGATTTTACCTCCTTTTTGTATAGCAATAGGCTAGGAGAGGGTAGAGACACTGGGGTCATTTTCAAAGGGGGCTAGTTTCTTTTAAATGCATTTTCTGGCACTGATTCAGCAAACTGTACACATATTTATTTATGATAGCTTTGATGGGATTTAAGCATGTGCTTGAACTTAAAGGTAAGCTTTGTATTCTGCAGAATAATTGTCCCAATACCCCATTTGAGGGTGCAACAGTCAAATAGCACAATTGTGCACTCTCTTGGGCCAAAGTGGTATGGAAGAAAATCACAGCTAAACTCTACTAATTACAAGCCCTGCATAAGTACAGCAAAATTCACAGGCTCCATAATAAACTTCTTAGAAATCTTGTTGAAAATTGGTAGTCACCAAGTGATAAAATACGGAAACTTTTTCTCTGATAATGTTAAAATGTGGTGGTTTTTCTTCTGAAATACTCTTGCAGAAGCACTAATGAGATAAATGTATTTATGTCATGAACAAAATGCCTGATGAAAACTAATCCGAGAGATGGAGCAAGTGATTGAAGAGGGCCAGGATTGTCCCCATCTGCTTTGCATCATTGAGCTGGGCAAAACATCAGAGCATATTGGTGAATCTGGCAGACGTCATGTTGTTTTTATGTCATCCTTATTCTTCCAAGGCCTGATCCAAGCCTCACTGAAATCCATAGAAATGAGTGGACTTTCCTTTACAGCGAGCTTTGAATTGGTTCCTTCCTCGCTCACTGGTAACGTCAGGAGCCTGCGATGGGTCTTGGAGGCATTTTGGCAGAGCAGTTGGGCACAGCCGTGCTTTCCTTTTTAATCCTGCCCTCTGACGATCTTGTTATTGATGTATGGTGATGGCTGGAGTCCCGAGATAAAATGAAACAGGGAGGATAACAAACTGGAAAATGCATACTGATTTAGAAGTTAATGAGACCATTCCCAGAAGTGCTGAAATTCAATGGGATTTAGAATCCCAAGGACCCTATTATTTTGGAAAATGGACCACATGCTTTCAAGACATTTGGGCAGCTCTGAAAACTTCATCCATCACTTCTATGGAGAGCAGTGTAGACCTTATGTAATATCACAGGCAACAGCCAGAACTGCTGAGAGTAAAACCCACAAAATGGCCTGATCTTCTATTGTTTCGGAAGGTGTGAATTCCTCTTTTCCTGATATTAAGTAACTTTTGGGTGTTGTCCTTTTCTGTTAAAAGAGGAGTCTGCTGTATATTGCAAAAAGATGTTTATAAATTCCCTCACATGCCTGTCAATCCAGACATCCCTCCTTATTCCCGTTATGTTTATTTATATAGACACACAGAAAACTAACAATCTTACACTTATTAATCAAGGTGATTCAGCCATGCCTCCCACTGTCTTTCTCTGATTCCAATCTTATTCCAAAATACAGCCCTAAATATCACTGGGGTTACTCATAAAACACAGTGCTGCTCTGCATGAGTAAGACTATTTGAATCTGGCCTGGAGTAAAGTTACTAATTCTCAGTGAGAAGCAGAGCTAGACAAAGATTGCAAAATATTGTCCACTAATCTGTTCTTGTATTTTTAAACATATTTTTTGGTCTCTGTTCACTCGTGGATCTCTGAGCTAATGAACTTGCTGACAGGAATGTTCACCATAACAACCCATTTACAGCAAATATTGCAAGATCTTTGCACTCTTTCCTTCATTCAAAATAATACCAGTCTCCCTCCCTAAGAAATGACCTTCCTGTTTCAGAGTTTTGTCATTAATTGTGAATATTCACATTGGTAAGATGTTTTGTTTGTTTTACTAAATCCTCTTCCAGCAAGAAAACAGAACTAAACCAACTGAAGTAGAATTGAACAAAGAAAGACTTCTGAGCTCCGATGCCAAGAGAAAGGATGGTCCCAAAGCTGGAGCTGCAGGGAGATGTGGAGGTCAGTCCTCAGTCCATCAAGGGCTATGCTGCTCTCTGCCTTGCAGCACACTGAAATGTGAACAGCTTCCAGGACCTCAGATACACTGGGGTGTGCATGAAGGATGCATAATACTGACAAATCATCCGCTTGTGACCCAGCTATAAAAAAAAAAGGTGTAGAAATGATTTAGTTACAAATTCTTTACCTAAAGATGTCCTTTCATCTGCTGGTGGATATTTTCTTCGAGGAGATTATTCATGGAGCAAGGTTCTAAAATAAAAATTGAGGAGGATGGAGCAAAGCTGGGCTTTGGTGAATACATCTAAACCCTAGACATATTGCAAATAAACTGAGCTTGTTCCCAGGCAACTCCCAAGTAGAAAATAGGCACAACTGTTCCGAACGATTTTCTCTACGATTTGTTTACCTAGCTGTAGGGTCTTCTTCAGAGTCAGGCAGAATCAAAGGAGAGACAGTTATTGACCTCAGCTTGCTTTGAATCTGGCTTGTAATGAGAGCTATACCCACACCAAGTTTCAAATTCCAAGCAGCTTGATGTGGCCTTTTAAAGAGAAAAAAATGGTTAGAATTTTTATTACAATAAGATAATGCAATTTTTCATTCTCTCCTCATTTCAGAAGGTCTGAAGGGATTTTACTCAACTTCCTCTTTTACCTTCAGGCAGAGACCAAATCTGAGAAATTGCAGCCCAATTTTGGAAACTTTTCAGGATGTGAAAATCAGGGGCTCATGATGGGAAAGCTGCTGTTCAATGCACTTTGTTGTTATGAGTGCTTCTGGGAATCTGCAGCAGACCAGGTGCCCCTTTCAGCCTCACTTTGTCCTGTTTTCTATTCTTCCACTATCTGATCAGAATGATTTAAAAACAAGAAAGTGTCTGATCAGAACAATAGGATGTTTTGCCCTGTTGGGACTAAGATTGCTAGAAGGTAGTCAAGACCTGGCCTTGCAGAGGCTGGGAATTACCTAGCAGCTTCTAGAGTGTGACATCCAGCAGAAAAACATAAATATTTACACTGCCTGAAACTCGGCAAAGTCAAATGCATTCTTGCTGTTACTCTGAATTTAGCAGCCCCAGACAAAACTGCAGAGGCAGCTCTGGGAGGAGGAGAGAAATGACAGCTAAATTCAGGGGTTCTTCCTTTAGGCAAAGTCCTGAAGCTGTTGTCCAGGCTTTTGATGATGCAAAGTGTAATAGAGTTAGTATTGATCTGCTTTTGCAATATTCAGTGTTTCAAAGAGTGTGGTGTGCCCTTATCAAGAGCAAATGTGAGCCTTATAAATATCTGAATGCAGCTGGTATTATTTTGAAGCCCAATTTAGGCACCCTTGTTAGACATTTTGGCAAAATTCATCAGCAGTATGGAAAAGAGTCCATAGAAATGGAAAATTTTGCTGTAAATTCACTGTTGTTACATCCACCAATTTAGAAAAAGTCAGCGCAAAGGCACAATCCTTAAAATAAATAAAAGAAAATGTCTCATAGCTGCCGGCAGGCACTGGAGCTCCCCAGCAGAGGCTGCCTGGGAGCAGCACAAACTGTGCACAACTCCTCAGCCCCAGTAAACAGCAGCTTGGTGTTCTCCCTCCCCGGGAGAGATGTGCTCTTTGCCATCGGTGTAGGTTGCCGATGCTTCGATCTCTCCCCTGGCTATAGACACCTACTCCTAATTTGCGATCCTGTGCTACTCCAGGAAGAGCTGGAGGAGACAGAAGGTGTGAATGGACAGCCAAGACCGAGCAGAGCCAAGGGACTGGCTTGGCTCTGGAAGGCAAAATGCAAGCTGAGCCATTGGAGCCGGCTGTACACAGATGAGAAGGAAAATGCACAAAGTGATAAATAACTTTGCTTAGGCTGCCAGGAAGGGCTGCCAGAACATTCTCGCTTGGCTATGCTCTGACTTGGCTCGCCTGCTGCCGCCAGCCCCCCTCCTGCACAGACGGAATGCCGGGCCAGAGCCACGCATGCATCTCAGGGCCGGCTCACCCCGTTCACCCACTGGCCAGCCGGCCCCTTGGGCAG
Organism: Aleadryas rufinucha; assembly: GCA_013397815.1. Classification (NCBI taxonomy): domain Eukaryota; kingdom Metazoa; phylum Chordata; class Aves; order Passeriformes; genus Aleadryas; species Aleadryas rufinucha. Next base: position 211,445 of record VZTH01001897.1, read on the forward strand.
CCGTCTCTCCCCATGCCTCTCCCATTTGGAGCCCACCCTCTGCCTGCATGGACACCCCAGAGGTGCACCTGGCAGGAAGGCACGGAGAGAGAAAATCGTGAGGTGTGCCATTAGCTTGGGTTGTTTTTGGAGGAGCCACCTCTCCCATTGCTTCTCCAACAATCTGGATGGCATCTGCCTCCAGCATCATCCTACACTGCCGCCTCCACGGGCAGCAAAACCCCTCTTTCTCCAAGGGTCAGCTCCACACCCTTTCCTTGCAAACACAGGTCACACACACAGGTGATACGGATGGTTTCATCAGAGGTGATCGGACACCTGCATTCTCACCCGTGAGTACGTGGCAGTTCGCAGAGCAGCCTCACATGAAGGGCTGGAGTCACAGCAGGGGGTGTGCGGAGCAGGGATGAACCGCCAGGGCCACGCGCGGCAGCACGCAAATCAAAGCAACGCTTCCTCCAGTGCTGCGTGGTGCTACCAACTTCATGCCTCATTGGAGTGGAAGGAGAGATGGATATTTTAGAGGATTTATCGGGCAAAAAGAAATGTCGGCATTTCTCAGTTTCAACTGGCAGCTCCAGCTTGAGGAAAGCTATTGTTGCAGGATTTCCAACGTCTCGTTGCCTTTCTGATCTGCGGTGCATATTGAACATATGTCTCTGTTTAGTTGCCCATTATTTACCCGAGATTTTTTCCCCCCTTGAGAGATTACAGTGAATTCAGGGCACATGAATGGAGTAATTTATCATTTTCCAATATAGATTGTCATGCACTTATGTATAGTGAAAATAATTTGTTGTCAAGTTATCCAGTTACCACCTCATTTTATATGCTTCATAATAAGCTATTTGTAATGATCCGTGCTTGTCAGAAGTCTAAATAACCAAGATATTGCCATCTCACTACAGATAACTACTAAATATTTCCAGCAGCACTGAATCATCCTGATCCCTGGGAGAGCTATGTCCACATTTTTACAGAAACAGTTTGCTACCAGAAAATCCCTTTTCAAGAGTGTCCGCTTTTCTCTTGAAACCCTATAGACTTTGGAAAAATTCATTTTGAGGGGAAAATGCTATTTTATTGGAATTTTTTTTTGCTTGTTCCAAGTTACATTTATTTTCCTATTTGCCTCTTACTGCCATGTATTCCTTTCACAAAGGGTATGTCTTTCTGTGTGACCCTGCTCATAGCACTAGCACCTTGAAGGTTGTGGGCATGTCCTTGTGGTACTTGCAAGCTGTTTTTCTAAAATATTAGAATGCCTAGAGTATTCTGATTAGTACCTCTTCACCCTGCGTGCCACAAAATGCCCAAGGATCCTTGCAGTCACTGAAAAGAGTGAGCTGCTCTTAGAAAGTGGTTCATCCCGCTCTGGGATCCCGATGACCCTTGGCTGTACCCGTCCCACCTCCTGACAGCTAAGGCTAAGGTATATTAGCCTCCTGCTTAGAAGAGGCCCTCAATTAGGCAGATCAGTTAGGTGCATAAAATGGCTTAGGCTGAACCTGGCTCAAACACTTCTTTTGTGCCTCTGCTGTTTGGTGTTAAACCATTTCCCTCTCTTGCAAGCCAGAGACCCCAGCACCGCTCCTCGCGCTTCAGCGCCTGCGTTCTAATCCGCCAGCCTGATGGGGTAGCTGCCCTCAGGGATTTAAAACGTAAGTTATTTCTACTGTTATTTTATGGCATGACTTGGCATGGTGTGACATCCCTGTTTGGCTTGAACAGGGACCAGTGGCTTGGCCTGCCTGACAGACTATAGTCAGAGACTAATGACTGCCTGCATACTGCTAGGAGGAACCCCCTGGGGCAGCAGGGGGACCGCTGCCAGCTCTGCTCTGAATTAACATCTTCACTAAGGAGCAGGCAGGGAGATTAGGCAGCCGAGGAAAGAAGGACGAGTAACACCAACCCCCCCGGTGTTCCAGCTGCCTTTTGAAAATATCGCGAGTAGGCTGTTCAGGTCGATCAAACAGATAAATAATCAAGAACCCACACCGTCCCCCAGGGGGTTTTAATGTTTCAGATGGATGTAAACATGGCAAGTTGTTATCAGAGAAATTGCAGTAGCTGAAACTGGACTGAAACTGTTTGTACACAGAAATGATCTCTAGAGGATACAGTTAGGATGTTTATAAAGTGATGAGCTGCTAGCTACAATTTCTGTGGCTTCCTAAACAAAAATGATGGCCTTAGGTAGAAAAATAGGCCCTGCATATTCTCAAGCCACTAAAACAAGGCTGCAGAATAAAACAGTAGTGGAGGAAAAAATGGGGGGGTTTTGAGAGCTTCTTTGAAGCCGCTCTCTGGAGGAGGAACACATCAGAAAAAACCCCAGGTGACAAAAGAGCAAAAAATTAACACAAGATAAACCCCAAACTTGAATCTTTCTGGTTTTCTAGCTCTTCTTTTGCAACTGTATTTCAAATCTTGTAATAAAAAAAAAAAATAATGCTTTGTTCCATTAGAATAACATTGTTTTTCTTCTTTAACCTTGAGTGGACTTTTGGAGGAATTCAGATAACTCTGGAAAGCAACAGGAACACTGGGTTTTAAAAAATATTTCTGAAACCAGAAACACTTTAAAGGGTTTGTCTTTGCAGAATACATCATTATTCAATTTTCTGAAAAATGGGTCTTTTGAACTCTTTTGAACTTGCTGTTGTTTGTTATTGGTTTTTTTTGGTTGGCTGGCTGGGTTTTTTTGCTTTCTTGGTCAGAGAAGGCCCAGATATTACAGTCAAATTACATAACTTGAAACTGGAGAGGGACACACGGCCCTCCAAAGGTTTGCTTTGGGAAACCTGGTGTACATTTTTGAAGAGTAAAAATGGCAATACAAGTTAACATAGGAGATAAACCAGGAATCTCCTGTTGTTTGATCAGCTGTGCAGCACTGGCACAAAACACCAGCTCAGGAGTGTTGTGGCTGTCTTGGGCATCAGTGCCATCAGACAGGAAAACAGACTTTGATTGGAAACGTCTTCAATAAGTGCCATGTAGAAGCCTTTTGGATTTGCTGTCTTGCTGATAGTTCACAGGAAATCATGCTAGGCCTCCAGCAAACCAATGCTGAGCCTTTGCAATATGGTGTCGTGGAAACTAGGGCTGTTTTTGTCATTTTGCTTCCAGTTTTTTCTCTGTGCATGGTCCACTTACTCCATCAGCTATGGGTGTGGTTACCTCTGTCTTTTCTTTGGATTGTCTGACCAGGAAGTGTTCCTAAACTAAGGATTCAGAGCTGGCAGTGTTTTGTAACTTCTTCAAGTTATGCACATCAAATTATGATACTTAGGAAGCAGATGGCTTTTTTACCGGTGGTAGTTGGGCTGCTGCTCCCAATTTACTCAGATATTATTCTTGCTGACTGCTCACATGTCATGCCTTCACCCAATCCAGCCCTCCTTGCAGGGTACATGGGAGGAGTGGTGTTAGGGATTCTGTAGTCCCCACCTTTTTCCCAAAACCTTCCTCAGGGAGGTATGTACTGTAGGTAAGATAAAGGAGAGCTGCCACACAGCTGTTCTGCACCTATGAACCCTAGTCAGTCTCTGTGTATTTATTTTAAAACTGTAGCATTGTTTTAGCTTGACTTGTCTTCATTTTCAGGCAGAAGTGCAGTTAACATGACCTCTGTTAAAATGAATGTGGGTGTTATTCATATATCAAATTGCACTCAATTAATGAAATCACTATGAAATAATGTCTTGAGTGATAACAGTATGAACTGGGGTAGCCCCAAACTGATGTGAAATAACCATAGCAATAGTTAAGAATTCTGTGCTGTTGCCGTGGCTACTAGCCTATTTGACTTACCATTGCAATGGAAGAATATTAGCCAGGAGACAACTCATTTCTGAGACTCCCACATGACAATAACACTTTCTGCCAAACCTCCCTCCCCCCCACCCCGCTGGATTGAAACAAGACAGACATCAAAATGTTACTATTGTTGATTCTTGCAACGTGTTCCAAAGGGGAAACTAGATTTTAAAATGTCATTAGAAGGGGTATTTGAAGAGATATTTGAAAGTTTTCACATAGGTTGCTTTCTTCTTTTTTTTAAAAAAAGTTTTTAAATAAATTGATTAGTTGTATATAAGAGAGAAATTATTAGCTTTCTACAGAAATTCTTTGTATTTTCAAAAATATAAACTATCCTAAACAGAAGTATTTTAACCAAACCCCTTAGTATATGTTCTACAAAACAGCACTGTGGTGCCCTTTTGAAATTTGGTCTGAACATTTCCCTTATCTCTCATGCATCTGAACAGGTGATCCGAGGAGCTCTCCCAAAGTGCACCGAGATCTGGCGGTTCTTTAGTCCCACTGCTAAATGGTTCCTGTTAAATTACACCCTAGAAAAATGTCCAGTCTGCTGTAGTAGTTCAGAAGTCCTTGTGGTTCTGGTGGCTTTTTCCACTCTTGGTTCAAGATGCCTCGGAGGAAAGCTGCTAGCAGAAAGGCACCCAACATAATCTGAAAATAATGTCCTTTGCATGTGTAATAGGGAACCCACTCAAACCACTACCTGCTCCTGAAAATCTAGACCAGGATGTTTTCTTGCCTGTCTGAAAGGACTTTTCTTTCACGAACAAGTCACCAGTGCTTTGGACAGCAGCTACGAAGATTTCCTCACATGACATTTGTAGAGACAATGTTGAATGCATGCAGTTGAGTATATGTAGTTAATTTTTTTTGGCATAAGACCATGTGCATCACTGTAGCTATAAAGCCTCACAAAACTGCAGGGCTGAAGTTCCAACAGCAGCATTTTAGGGATTTGAAAAGAAGAATGAGAATAGCAACGTGTCCCAGTATCCCAAAATTTTTACCACAGATAAGTGTTGTGCTTTAGATGTTTTGCTTGGCCCAGTTTGTGAGATATAGGTACACAGCCATAGAGTCCTGCATCCCAGCAGCCAGAGGGCTGGAGTTTGTACAGAAATGCCTCCAGCTCATGGGCATCTGCAAGGCAGCTGTTGGAAAAGACAGCAGTCTTCAGCTCTCCCTTTTCTGACTGCTCCTGCTATGGAGACCTGTAGCTGAGGTGTTCTTTGGTCTGAGTGAGGCTGAAGCAGGTGTCTGGTGTGGAGGCAGCAGCAGAAGAGCTGCAAAAAACCTCCTCGATTAGCTGCTCAACATATCTGGTGCAACTTCTCAGGATGCCCAGATCAAGAGCCTAAGGACAGCGAGTACATTTGGATGACTCACTGAGGTGGGACAGGGTGGAGAGGCTAATCCCTGTCTACTCCTAAACAGTACAAAAAGGAAGATCCAAAACAAGCAAATCATCACCAACCTCCAAGGAGTCAAGGAGACGTGCTGGTGGATAGTTGGTGTCTCTCCTCGTTCGTGTCCTCGCAAGGGCTCCTGGACTGGGCACTTGGAACACACATCTTGATGCCTGCTGATGGCCTGGCTGCTTGGACACGGTGAGTGTACAAGTGTGGGGAAATAATTTTTACTTTAAAATGCAATCATTTCCCCCTCCTTCAAGATCCTGCAGTGAACTTTGCTGCACTGTTGCAACACTATTTCCTACATTTGTTCAAAGAGGAAAAGATAGTTCGGGAGCCTGCTTTAACCCTAATGTGAGTCAGTCCAGTGTGCAACCTCGGTCACATCCAGTGGTGAATCCAGACCAGCACTCAGGGAGCTTGAAGGAAGGGAGTAGTTCAGGAGGGAGCTGAGAAGAGAGGATCTGATAGGAGGAGGATAAAGCTGCTCCCAGCCCTTGAAGTGCCTGCAAGGAGGTGCGAAGGTGAGAGATGCTTAAAAGCCGGCGGTCAGCTCTCTGTCCCAAGGATGGCTTGAGAAAACTGGGATGCTAGGGGTGGTTTCTGCTACAGCAAAGAGTGTGTCTGGAGCCTGCTGAGGAGGAAAGGCAGCTTGCATGTAGATTTGTGTTGTTGTTGTATAGCTGAATGAAAGCATAAAGCATCTCTCCCCTCACCCTGCCTCCCCTCCTCTTTCTGTGTCCCTTAATACATAAAAATAAGGATCCTTTATGTGAATAAAAGTAGAAGGCGCCTCCCCTCAGCATGTTTTAAAAAAGCCAAAAATAGTCCCAAAGTCTCAACCAAAAGCGAACATCGCCAGAATTTCTGTGGAAGAATGTCTGTAGCTGGATTGTGGGGGGGAGGAATTCAAATTCTAACACGGGCTGCCTGTGCAGCTGAGCATTTCTCCTTGCCCCTAGCCCGGCTGCCTGCCCTACCCGCTACGCTGCCGCGGGGGGGCTGACCCAGCGCGGAGCCGGGACTGGGCTCTGGCCGGGCGGGCGGACCCCGGGAGGCAGCAGAGCCTCCGCTGTGGGCTTCCCTGTCCTTCGTCTGACAGTTCTTGGCAGCTCTGGCCCAACGTGTTGTTAACAGCAGTCCTAATTAATGGGGAACATGTGTGTGTTGCAGAAATCTTTTTTTTTTTTTCCCCTTCGTCTTCTGTTTGGTGGAAATACCGTAAAACTGTTTATATCCACTATAAAAGGGGCGGGGGAGGGGTTTACTATCTTCCTATCCCAAAGGTTTCCTTTACCTCAGATCAACCCATTTTGGGAACAGGCACTTCTCTAATCCCTGGGTGCCTTTTCCTAATGCTTTCACACATCTGCACCCCTCTGTCCTGCATTCCTGCCATACCATCATCTTGTCCTAATGAAAAATAGGAGACTTCAACCCTGCCAAGTCCCTCTTTTTTTTTTTGAAGACAAAATCCTGTTTATCAAAAAGAATTTCAGAAGTTTGTTGATTTTTTCCATTCATTAACTTAAATTTTTGAAAAAAAAAAAAAGAAAAAGAAGAAACTTTTGTTTTCCCAACTGTTTTCCCTTCTTGAGTAATAAGAAAACAAATGTTTATATACCATCTGCCACTAGCATGTTTCACAGATGATCTGGCAGACTCATGTCTTCAGTTCACCCCTAGCTCAAAAATAAGGGTCCTATGTCATAGGTGACTTGCTCTCCAGCACAAAGAGTGTTTTGGTTGGCTTAGGAATAAACACAGGAAGAGGAAAGCAAAGCGAAGCGTAGATCTGTCCTCAGCTGGTGCTGAACACTGAGAGGACAACTGAGCCCAGTGCAATGCAGAACTTCTCTAGTGCCCTGTGAGTGTTGGTAGGGCTCAGGGGACAGAGGTACAGTGGGGCAGGGCTGTGCTGAGGTAATGTACCCCGAGTAAGTTGGACCTTGGAGCCCTTTGTGGTGCCCTGTTATGCAAAGCACGCAGACCCACACAGTTTATTGCAGCCAGGCCTGGAGCAAGGACCACTTCCAGACCTCCCCAGGGTACATGGTGATGCTGATGCCTGAAGTGGCTACTTGGAAACAGAGGCTGGACAGGAATGAGGGAATAAACGTGATATTTGTTTGAAAGGACACACCTGTAAAGCTGTGCGCGGCCCTTCCTTGATGCTCAAGCTATAGTGACGCCTGTAGGAATCTTTTCACAGGGGGTTGAGTAAAACCTAAGACATGGGAAGAGAGCCCTGATGAATCTGATCTTCTTAAGGGAGGCAGATATTCCTGCTCCCATTTTATAAATGTTGAAGAAGGAGAGAGGGACAAAAAAAAAGCCCAGCTGGTGGAAGTTGGTGGAGAAATCCATAATGTACACCCATCTTTTGAAGCTTCTTACTGCCAGGATGAGGAGAAGCAGCTGATAACATTCTGGATTTCCCCAGGATCTGTAGAGGCTTTCACAGCTCCAGTAGTAGGGCATCATCCTTGGGTGGGTTCTCCTGCAGCTGGATAGATGAGGTGGGCTGCAGGCTCAACAAACAGCACAAGGGCTGTGGAGTTGTCCTGTGGACTTCAGGTTGTGTGCATGCACTGGTAACTTGGAAAAAACCTGTCATATCCTGACGAGTCTGGAAGGAAATGTTATCCTAGACTGTAACCAGGTTCCTGAATGTGTTTGCCGAAGGTCCTGGGAGACTGCATATCAACAAAGAACAGCTGTCCAGTCTCTTCTGGAGAAGGACATTTCTGAACAGAGAGGTGGGCAATACCTGTTATGGAAAGAGTGGCTTCATCCAGCTACTCCTTGAGCTTTGATTGCCGTGGTAAGATTTTAGAGACGTATGGAGTACATAGGAGGGGAGCAGAATGATGAATAGCAATCAGTATGCAGTTTTGGCTTAGGGCAAAGTTAAATCTTACATTTTCCAGGAGAATGTTGTTTCTGGTGGTTTTGGTGTTTTGCATTAAAGAACAAGTTCTGAAATTCCATAGATAACACTTTTTCCTATATTTGCCCCAAAAGGGGGAAAAAGGAGAAGGCCATTCGTAAAACCTTGCCCTTTGTTTCTTGTGGAAGACAGCAGAAAATTTGAGACCAAAGCATCAAATGTTTCACTTCTCATCAAACCCATGGAAATGTCATTTTTTCCAGGTTTTCCAGGGCCACAAATATGTTCACATAAGCTGATACTACCAGTACAGCTAATGGGCAGGTCCACAGCCAGCATTAGTTGGCACTGCCCTGGGGTATACTTGTTACCTTAGCAGCTTGCCAACCAGGGTATCATTTTCCAGATGATTTGCATGGAACTATGACAATTTGTATCCACTGAGGATCTGGCCAACTGGAGTGATACCCACCCAGCAGGACTTGCTTTTACAGAGCTTTACCCTTATCTTCTAAACCAACCTGCTTGAAGTGACTCACCTTTGTGTCAGGTCCTCAGCTGACCTGACATTTCCTCCATGAAATTATATATTTCTATACATGACATTTCCTCCATGGCACTGCACTGTGTGACTTTGTGACACATCTGGCAAAGCTCCGCTGGGAGGGTCCAGTCTTGGTGAAACTCCAGCAAAGGAACATGGTATTTTGTTTTGAAGGATGAACAGGAAAATAAAGGAAGAAAAGCAAGCAAGTGGATGAAACTAGTGGAATCCTAAGATGAAAGAAGAGATGGGGTCATTGCTGAATGACTATAACAGACCTCGGCTGAGGTTACTGATCTGTGACAACCTCGAAATCTTATAGATACTCTGTTTTTTCCTCACAGTCTGCCAAGACCTTGCTGACACATTCAGCATAAAAAAACCAATCAGCATATGCTGGTTTCTGGATAATCCTCCTCTAACATATTTAATGCTTTAGCATGCAGAAAGAGAAGGCTCCATCTTTTTGTCTTTTATGAGAAGCCAGTTAGTCCTTCTTACCCGCTTTGGGTCCACAGACTGAACCTATCCAGTTCCCATCCTCTGTGCCTTCAGGCAAGGGGAGCTTTTCTAAGTGTGCTGTTTGTGATGCCTTCAGGGCTCATCCCACCTCTGTTTAGGGATTTCTTATCTAGTAAAGCCAAGTCTCAACATTTTCCTCAATTTGTTTAATACTTTCTCATCAAGAGCATGACAAACATTCGGTCCTTCAGCAAACACTCCCTTCCCCTGTACAATTTGTACTTTCATATGCATGCAGTCTGTATACAGCTTTCAAAGAAATACCCTTAACCAGCATGACCCGTTGTTTTCTGGACACTGGTTTCAAAGCAAATAGTGTTGCCAGCTTCAGGTAGCATAAACTGCATTGGCTTTTAGAAGAGCAAGGCAGGAAAATTTGCTGTAAAGTTGAAAGTACCACTGGTGGCCTGAGAAAGCCACAGCATGCTAGCCCTCAAGAATGTCCACAGCCAAGCCTAGGTTCATCTCAACGAGGGTAAAAATCCAAAATGGGTAGATCTGGGGAGGCGTACCCGAAGAGGAGAACAAACCCACCCCTTCTGGATTTTCCCAAGACTGAGTGTGTCAAACCGTGTGCATGCAGAGTTGGCTTCTCGTCAGCATCCCACCCAAGCCTGCCTGTCTCCCCTGGTGCTTCCCTCCTCTGTCAAGGTACCTCTGCTGCAGCTGAGGAGAAGCTCAGTGGGGTGAGGGAGCTGCTGTTCATGGTGCCATGCACACCAGGGGTTGTGCTGTAGCATTTTCCCACCAAGTCTGGCTTGTTTCAGCTGTGCTTGTAGCTATACATTCTTTTTTTTTTTTTTTTTGCTGGACACTGACTTTGAACTCCACATTATTTTTCTACTTCAATTCTCTTGACAAATGACTGTTCAATCTAGGCCTCCCCGTATCCCCTCTCTGTTTCTCTTTCTCTTGGATCTTAGCCACTATTGGGGTTTTAACCAGGGTCTTTGACAGACATCTTCAAAGCAACCTGTTTCCATATTCAGCTTGAGATCAGTTGGAAGTTATTCTGTGACCAGCCTTTTTTATGCAATCTCTGCTTTAGAGCATATTGCTTATTTGTTTCTTCTTTGTGGGTAGAGAAAAAGGCATTCCTGTGATTTCTGGCCTGTGGTATCAGAGCTAGATTTCTCCCTGCCAAGCACCTCAGGACTAGCAGCTGTCAGACATAACTTACGTCAGACATAAGGTTGCCAGTCTGACTCCTCCCACAGTGATCCTATAGCTTTCTAGGTACAGCATGGAGTACTATAAAAACTTCCCATATTTTTAGTATTTCAGCCTTGGTAAAATATCCAACTACTTTGTGCAGCCACTAGCTATAGCTTTTTATTTTTTTCCTTATTCCGATGTTCAGCAACCGCCTAGCACTTTCATGGTCTTTAGATAAACCTGTCTCAGCTACAGCTCCTCCAAAAAATAGCAACAGACCTTGCAAGGGCAGCTCCCTCTTTGAAAAGAGAGGTGCAGGGCCCCTTTGAGAGCCTGGCACATCCCATCTGGACCTGATTAGGGTGGTGGGAAGGGGTGGAACATGGCATTAATAAAAGGTGAAAGAAGCACTAAGCAGGGTTTTTGGATGCCTGTGTGATCTCCCTTGAAGGATGGTGTTAGGGATGGGGTAGAGGAAGAAAGCAAAAGAAGGTCTTTGCTGGCAAAAGGATGAGGGGTGGTGCTGTGTCAGAGGTGTTTCTCTGAAAGCTTCCACAAATCAGGGCTGAGGAAGACTACAGTCAGTAGAAATATTAGTATGTTGTCTTCCTAAATTCATATAGGCAGGTGAGAAAAGGTAGGGAGGAGATCTCCAGAAAGATGCCTGTCTTCCTCTACCATGAGAGAAAACATATAGGGAGACTGGATGATATAAAGAACTAAAAATAAGGAGGGGCTCTCCCATTATGTCTTTTATGCAAGTCCCCAAGGTGAAGGCCCTGCAGGCCGAGCCACAGAAGGTAATCTCAAGGCACAGTACTTGAGGAAATTGTTGTAGGGGAGAGCTGAAGTCACTGCTGGCACAAGAGACTGCAGATAAATTTGGGAGATAACAGGAGATATGAGAAAAGTCAGAGGTGTATCTTAATGCACACGAATTGGGAGTTCAGTAACACAGGATACTGAAGTACCATGTTGCTGGACGTGGGCTGTCAGTGTTCCTCTGCAGCCCAGGGGTAAATCAAACTCTCTGATTTCCTGTGCTTAGAGGGAAACTCGGGACAGATGGGCAAGAAGGGTGAGAATTGCAGTAATTCCAGCAGTTTTGGAAACCAGGTGACCTAGGAGAAGTTGAGAGAAGGCAAATTTCTGAACCTCTAAAAATCTATGTGATTGCTGATTTTCCTTCATAAGTCTGATTCAAACCTGCTCGAATTGTGTTAGCTCCTGTTATTTGTAGTCTGTAGCCTGACTTAACAAAAAAAAAAAAAGGGGGAAGGAAAACAAACCCTGAGGAGAAGAGGAACAGACCCAAATCCACAACACATCAAGTGGCCATGTAATAGCACATTGCAAATAGGTTCACCATAGGCTTGCAGATGACTTAATAGTATAGAGCGGCCCACAATGCTCCAGTGACTCATTGCATTTGCTATATCTGTTCAAACTCACCACACTGAGTAAGAGAGATCTGCCTTCAAAAAAACCTCTAATAAATTCTGCTGCTTTGAAACATCCCTGGTGCTTTCGAGAGAATCATGGCATATTTCATGCTCTGAGAACACCTCAACCCACTCTGTGGGGCTCTGGTAGGACACGCAGGCAGTCCAGCCTCCTTCAAGCCAGATTAAAACACACATTGAGCCGAAAGGGACTTGGGAGAGTTCTCCACAATCTTCCTGAGATGAGCGAAATAGATGATTTGGGATAGGAACATAGTTGAGGTGTATTTCTCATCTCCTCCTGCTAGCCAGGGGATGAGAGTTGCTGCATTTGTTGGTTCTGGGCACTGAGCAAGAAGCTGTAGAGCAGTCCCATGCCAAAGATGCCCCCATGCCTTGCATGTGTGAACCATCACCAACATCCAGCCTGTTCCCCTGCAGGGCTTCCCACTGCATTGCTTGTGCTTGATTATGTTGGACTTTGACTTTAGTAGGGTTGTATTGATACAGCCTAGTGCAAACTAAGGTCCTAAATTCCCTACCTTCCTCTCTGCCTCGTAAATCCATTTACATGTATTTATTGGATGTATAGCAGCAACTTAGTGCTGTCAATAAAATAATTGCACTGGTAGCATTAATGGAAAGAGCACAAGTCATGTCAGTCCCACTGTGCATGGTGCTACAGACTCGTGCACAAGAGCTAGGATGCCCTGATCTACAACATCTTGGCTGTGGAAACAAACTTCCTAAAATCACTTTCAAATGGAATGTTTTATTTTTACAGTTCAGCCCAGACTCACTTCTGGCAGCTTGCTTTTTTTCCCAGTGAACTCTTTAGATGCTCAGCTGAATTAATTATCAGAGCTTAACTCAGGTTCTTAGTTTTTACTAATTACCCAAATTGGCAATTTCTCTCTGATGTCAGCATGGGCTTTGCCTGTGGAAGGACAAAATGAGGCCCTCAGGGTACAGTGCTCCATAAGGTTCAGGAGAGGGTTTTTTTTATATTGCTTCAATGAGGGTATGTGAGAGGATTTGATAGAAAACTTTCTAGCTCAGCTCTCTTCAGTTACTTTTTCCACGAAAGGTAACAGATGGTCATTGTGACGTGAACGTTATTCCAATATCCACAGAGGAGGAAAAAGGACCAGCGTGATCCAAACTTACAGGTTAGTTTATTTTAAGTTATTTTGTGACGTCAATAGGCAGTGATATATATAGCAAAATATTTTTCCTCCTTACTGCAGGGCCTTTAAAAGGATATCTTTGTTGTCTTAGTTGCCATAGCAGTGACGAACGTGGATATATATCCATATGCACATGTATACATGCAAGGAGGGATTCCCCAACCCTGGGGTTGATTGTGTTGGCTTCTGTGTTTGTATTTCCTTTTCCTTCCCCTGCTTGAGGTGCTCCAAGGCACTAAGACAGCTTGTGAAACGTCCCCAAGTTGGAAAATGAGTATTTTCAGTCAACCATCTTGAAGCGTGGGCCTTATCGTGTTTTGTAGGGCTCTGTTATTTAGCGCTTATCTCCAAAAACAAGTAGCAAAGGCTGGGCAGAGCAGAGCTCCCTGGCATCCTCTGGTGCCAGGTGATTGGTGTGTGAAGGAGATGACAGAGATTTTCGGTGTGATGGGGCTCCATAAATAAATTAGGAGGCTATTAGTAGTAAATGAGCTGTTTACTATTTCGATGGGTTCACATGTGCCCAGATTGTGCTGAAAGGCCTTTGATGTATTTAGCTCATCCTCACCTTGGAATAGATTTTTATCTCCGTGCTCATGTTTCTAAACTGTTCCTCCCTTTCAGCAACCTACTAACATACTCCAGAGGTATTCCCTCAGAGGTGTCTGTCACTGTTCTTCCCTGCATTTTCCCTGCCCTTTCTCTGCATCCTTTAAACAGCGGGACTGTGATCCAGACCTGGAATGGCCCCTGAGTGCAGCCCTTGGGAAGTGAAACACTTGCAGAATTTCTCGGTCTCCTTCTGACCAAGTTCAGTTGTCACCTAACTAGAGACCCGCCTGTGCTGGTGAAGGGAAACCATTAATACACAACACCACCCCAGAGAGCAGAAATAGGGGAATCTGAAAACCTGAATCAGCCTATTTTTTGGTTTTAAACTCTTGCTTGCTAATGTTTTTATTTCTCCAGTGATTTTTATATAGGGACTTTTTCACTTTACCTATCCAAATCTGTACTTCTGCATGCCCATAGCCAGCCAAAAACCAACTTTTCTCTTTTTGCCTGTTTTTGTTGTTACCAACAAGTAAGATGCTGGAATGAGAACTTGGCTGGCCATTGTGTTGATGACAAATGAAAGAGAAGCAAACACAGCTTGCTTGTCTGCAGCTACAGTGGTTCAGCAGGGCTGGCAGTAGTAAAGGCACATTATTTGTTGATAAAACACACAGCACCAAACTCTGAGAAGGAGCCGAGATGGTATCTCAGTGCAATCATCTGCCTGTCCTGCCTGCACCTTTGGAAATCCCAGCTTCTTGTGCTGGCTCAGCCCGGAGAAGTCATAATGGGGCACAGTTCCTGCTGGGTCAGGTCAGGAGAGACGCTCCATGAGGGGTGTTCTACCTCATAGGTAGCACAGGGCAAATCACAGTGTGTCACTTGCAGCAGTGATGTGCACGTGTGTGCACATTCAGGCTTTGTCAACGCAGCTCGTGTGTCCACATCCATCTTTACACATATGTATGTACAACACACACATATATGTACAACACACACACATATAGATGTATAACACACACATATAGATGTATAACACACACATATGTGTGTGTATGTCCATGTACATGTGTGGAAGTGCCATGCAAGGAGTGAAGGCACCAAGTGCCCCGGTGTGCAGGGCAGCTAAGTGGTGCTCTCTGAGTTTTAATCCTACCTTCACCAGTTCTCAGCAGGGTGACCTCCCTAATACTGTTTAATCTCCTCCCCTTTGTGTCACTTCCCTGTTGAGGCTGAAAAGTCTTCATGCTCTCCTTCCATGTGTGTGTATGCCCAGTGCCCAGCATGAGAGGCCTTGCCCAGAGATAATTTAACAGCTTCTGAGGATGTTGCTGCCTGAAGCATTTGAGGAACAGCCTCTAAGGAGATTTTGGAGCAGAAGCAGGACCTGTGCTCTTAATGGTACAGTGGCTCCTGGAGTTAAGGATCCTTAGAGCAAAACAGGGAAGAGAAAGGTCGCATACTCTGTTGTAAAAGTCCTGCCTCTGGCACAGCAGAAATTCAGCCCCTGTGAAAAAAAGAGGTGCTAGTGTCACACACAGACATTCTCTTGGTGCTTTGGGCTACGCTGGTCATAAAAGACCCTGTGACTGCATGCAGTGCAGTACTGCTTGCAAAAAGGTGCGTGCGTGTTGCTTGCAAAAAGGCTGCAAAGTCAAGGGATTGCCAGAAAGCTCAGCAGCCCTCTGAGGTCAGGGATAAACCCTCACCTTACTCAGTCATTTGTGACAAATGCATGCTGGGGCAGAGGTGCACCTCGGGGCAAAACCCTCGTATGTCTTGTGCTTCAGGAGCAAACCTTTGCATCGTCACTGCTAAACAGTGCCTCCCTGGGTCATAGTCCCTTTGAGGCTAAATGTTGGGGTGCTTCTGGTGGATGATGGGGGCAGATTGTCCTTCACAGTGCATGTATGTCCCAGGAAGGGATGGTAGAATCCGGCATGGTGTCTAACGAAGATCTGTGGGAAGGAGTGCTGGAATGCAGCATGTATCAAATTCTCATAATTATGGTGGTAGCTAGAACAGTAGGAGACAGACTTGGCCCATAAAGCTGGCAGCCTGAATAGCCAAGAGGCGCAGCATGGCAAGGAATGTGGAACCATGGAGGGGAAACGTGACTTTCCAAGGTTACACGGTGGGATGGTGGGATAGCCAAGAAGAGTGGCCTGACTCCTAGGCCACTATCTTAGCAACATGACCGCATTCCCCTCGGTAATAAGAGCCACGCTGAACCTTTGCCAAGAACCATCTTTGCCCTGCTTTGAATGGTCACCATTTTTGAGGGTTTTTGTGGGGGGAAAGGAGTTGAACAGTGAATAAACCCATTCTTTTCTACTTCTAGAGGTATTAAAAGCAGTAGTGTTGGAAACCAGCAGTATTATTGGTTTTCTTAATCAGTCCAAACCTTCTGGGAGGCAGAAAATCTTCACCTCTGCTGGTGTTTCTTCTAAAGCTTCTGTCTCTGCTTTGAAGCATCCCAGTTGCTGGGTGCTTCTACAAGACATCTTTTTGCTTTTTGGTTTGCTTACTAGACTCAGTGGTGGGGAAACAGGACTGTAACAAACCTGGCTCCTTACCAGTTAAAAAAGTCGCTTTGTAAGTCAAAGCCCTCCATTATGCAGCAGCAAGTAGTCCTCATCCCTCCCTCCCATCCATCCATCCATCCATCCATCCATCCATCCATCCATCCATCCATCCATCCAATTTTACTGACTTGATAATACACAGCAACGATCTCTACCATGAAAGTAAAGCCTCAGACCCTCAGTTACTTTTACATGAAGATAAATAGATTGGTGTGGATTTTATGGATGTTAGGGACACTGGTCCAGGCTCTGAACAACAGAGCCCATTTAATTTCAAGAGCTGAATCTCCGCAAAATGTTCACAATAAAGCCCCAAACTAGGTGCAATAAACCTGACACCAGCCAAGTCTGCAAACCCAAGCTGAATTGCAGGGAAGCCCAGGGCCAGGTTTCCAGTCAGCTTTGAAGCCACAGTTTTAAAGAGGCTCCTGATCAGGATTTTGATCTTCTCACAGGCTGTGCTTCACGCTATTTCCACCAGCCAGGATTTGAGCTCACCGTTGCCAAATCCCAAACCTGCTTGGGATGGAGCAATGGCAGTGTCCAGAGGCAGATTTTAGCCATTCCTAGCACGCAGTTCGGTGTAGGACTGGTGCCCCAGGGAAGGTGCTCTCAGTCCAGCCAGCAGCGTGGGCAGGGCTGAGTGGCAGGCAGCTTCCCCTATAGATTGTAATGGTTTCATTTTCACTGGGTTTCAGCACTTGGCATTTTGGGCTGAATTTCACGCCAAGTTTTAAAATCCAAGAGGCCCACAGGCCTTGTGGACATGCAAAACCACCAATGTAATGAAAATTGGTTTAAAATTGATTTAGTTAAAAAAAAAAGAAAAAGAAAAAAGAAAAAAAAATTCAAGCCACCATGTGGAAACATTTAGAAGAGTCAGTTATGAAGTTTAACCAAATGGAAGTAAATGCCTTTGAATGTGTCCATACAAAGCACTGGCACTGGAGAAAGTAAACCTATTTACCATGAATTTTAATTAAACCGGTTGAGCTCTTGTTTAATAAGCAGTATTGAGTAGATTTTAGCAAAACACTGATACCCCTGCTTAGACTTCCAGAAATGCGTCAGTCTCCCAGTCACATTTGTAAGCTTTTCCAGACACTTCACATAATTTTTAGGGGGGTGGGCATTGGTATTTCAGTCCAGGTCCTTGAACATACTTACTAAAATGTCTAAGCACCACTGATTTCTAAGAGGATCTAATGCCTTTGAGGATCTTGGCTTGCAGACCTCATGCTCATTAATCTGAGGAGAGGTTTCTGCCCTTCTTGGTCAGCTGAAAAACTGTGACTGGACTGCAGGATCTTAGATGGCTTAAGTCCAATAGCAATTTATTTTATCTTTAAGGTTTTGAGGCTATGAAGGACTGTAATCAAAACACATAGGGCAGGGAGATGCTCTGTAATCCCAAGCTCTCCAGCTGCTCATGGGCTTGTGGAAATCATCTCCAGGCTTGGCACTTAGTGGTCCTTGCATGATGTCAAACCTCTTTGGTCAATGCAGGCCATCAGGTTGAGTGAATACCTTTTTTTTGGGTTGTTTCTGTGCAGACTGGGTAATTTCCCATTGAATAAAGAGCACTCAGCAGTCCCTGTACTAGGTTTCAACACGGCAAAGAGCCAGCTTCAAGTTTCCAGGTAGGTTGTCCTGACAGCGGCATGGAAGAGATTTGTGGCTGATGTTGCTGAGCTCTCACAGCAGCACCAGTGATCTTTGTCCCACAGTTGTTTTGTTCTCTGTATTGTGGTTTCTTGTTGGGTTTTTTCCCTTGCTGATGTTGTCCTGCAAACCCTACCTGCAGTTCTGCAAACGCAGGATGCTTCTGCTCTCTGTCTTTCCCTTCAGCATCTGCCCATGCGCACAGCTCTGCACATAAAAACAGCAGTCTCAGAAGGGATGTGATCAAAAGGCTTCAGAAGGGCTCTGCATGTTGTGAAATGTTTTGAGGCTCAGAGCCCAAAGAGGGAACTCCATCATGAATTCCCCATGTATAACTAATTTGGGAAAAGGGATTAAAATGGGACAGAGCCTCTTGCTTTTTCTCCCCACTCCTCGATGGCCCCTTTCAGAAAATTAGGGGGCCCCTCTCCAAAGAGAAACTGTTGAAAATTGCACACTGCTTTCCCTTCCCCTTCCTCCTGAACATAGCCAGAACAGCAATATACATTTCTGAGGTTTGGCAGCAGCATCTGAAAGCATGTTTTTTTGCCAGAGAGGACTGGCTGATGGGGGCCAAAGTGCATGTGGGTTGGGGGGACACTTGGGGAAGAGAAGGGAAGGCACCTGTACCCTCTCTTCTTGCCACTGCTTTTACAGATCTTATTCCCACTGTTTCCCAGTTGATACCTGATGATCATGTTTATTCTCTGGATTGTATAATTGGCTGCTGGAATGAGACCCATCAGGCGAGATTTGTGCCTGAACTTCAGTTTCATAACAAAAGTAGAGACAGTTGTTCTTGCAACAGACCTCTCTTGGACTGAACAAAAACATGTATGACCCATGTGCAGTCCATACAACCGAGAAATATGTTTGCTAAGCTTGTCCAGAGCTAGTGATGATCCTGTTTTATGTTAAGCTTTCCTCTGCTGTAACAGCACTGCCTTCCTCCCCCCAGCTCCATCTCTGTCCTCTTCCTGCCTGATGCAGCACCAGCCCCAGCAGCTCGCTGAGAGCCCCCTTGGTCTGCTTTGGTTCTGGTTGCTGCGATGTCTGGACTGGTATCTGGTGCTGCAGTACACACACATGTTTTTAGCACCATGCTGAAGTCTAATGATGTCATCTCTTATGGCTCAGAGGAAGAAATTTCCATTTCATTTCAGAATTTTTATGGAAAGATTTGAAAAGTTTGGAAGGGGGTGTGTGGAAATTTTGATGCCCAATGAATCTGAAACTTCATGTGTTTTCATGGCTTGCAAGCTCAAAAGCTCTTCCTGCACTTCCTCCTCTGCACCTTTCTTTTCTTTAAAAGGAGAAGGGAGAGGAAAAACAGAAGAGGAAAATAAAAGACTCTCTGCCCCCTCCTGAACAGGGCTTTCAAAATATCATAAATGAAACTTTCTCTGAGCATTTTGTTAGTGTTGAAAACAAAAGGGATATTTAGTTAGAAAGAAATCTTTATTTGACAAAAAGTGCAGACTATTTCCCATTATTAATATTAATTTATGAGCACAAACCTGTCTTTTTTTGTGCATATTTGATGTGGAGGGCCTAGGGCATGCCCAAAGCCCATGCAGCAGCAATATGATCTTACAAATGTTTCCTTATTGTCTGTCATCATAATTAAGAGAATAAATACGTACATTTAGCTTTACTCTGCTAAACTTCCACAGCCAGTCCACAGCAGCAGGGTAGATGGAGCTACCCCTGCTGACCCCAAAGTTCAAGCCCTCATCAGAGGAGCTGCAGCCATCAGCGTGGGAGAGGAGAGAGGGGCTGCTGTTATTCATGTTTTTACATGGCTGGGTTCCACTTTGGCAGATGGGAGAGACTGCAGTCTGAAAGCTGTGGGCTGATAAGTGGTTTTGGAGAGATAAGATATGAAAGACTCAGTAATTCTGGAAGAGAGTGTTGAGTAGTTCATATGTGTAAGTCCAGATGTTCAGTAGAGGGAGCTGTTCCAACCCTTCAGCTGAGAATGTCTGCTTGCACGTGTATGGTCTGATGTGCTCATGGCACTGGCCAAGCAATGTGGTCCCCAGGAGCAGCAAATGGAGCACTGTGGAACCTGGGGAAACCACAAGGTTAATGCTCAGGTAGTGTCCCATTTCCATTCTGCTTTGACAGATGTATTCCACTGAGAAGGTGAGGATGTTTTCTGACTGCAGAAGCTGCACACCGCTTGGTCTCAGGGGCAGCCTTGCTGGTCCATTAAATGCTACCCACACGCAGCTGGTGTGGATGCCTAAGTCTTCCAGAATACACAGAGGCTCAGTTATAGACTCCCTGATTTCTCCCCTGAGTAATGAGCAAGGTATAAAGTAGCTCTCCTCTCACATCTGATGGAGCTAAGGTGACAGTGGCCACTGCAAGGCAGGAAGAGAGTTTATCCCTGTCTCTAGTGCCAGGCTTTGGAGCACAGTTCTGGTATTTGGGTATGTAACCTGCTTACCAGCAAAGCTCTGTGAGTACACCTATTCCAGAAAGTGCTTTTCCTGCAGAGGGAAGGCTTGTGTCCAGAGCAGCTGCACCAGTTAACTGCTCTTGAATGTGAATCATTGCTGAAGGAGTGCTGCATTTAGCTAAAGCATATCTTATCAGCAGCCCATGTCTCAAACATGCAGTCACAGGGTAAAGGCTGTTTGAGTCAGAGAGAGACTCAGGGCCAGGTTCCCAGGAACTGTCAATTGGGGATAGCTTCCCTAAAATGGATGTAGCTGTATTGATTTAAATAGGATGGGAATTTAGCCCTGAATATCCTGCAAGTACATGAACTGTCATTGGCCACAATTTTTCCAAGGAGGCACATTGTTTTTTATTGTGAGTGAGATCATTGCAGACAGGGAAATAGATAAGCAGCTGGATTTTCCTTTGGGCCATGATTTTTGGAATAGATGCATTGGTTCATCTAACATGGACTTGCTTAGTTGGTGCTTGAATAGAAACAGAAAACATCCGTACTTAATGAAGCTTCTTCAGAACCAAACTCCCATAATTTATCTATTTGTCTCTAAGAGGAAATTGTATGTGGGGCCCTTGGATATTTTAATTGGTAAGCATCACCAGGTTTTTCATGTGTGCTCAAGGGCAGGTTATCACTCACCTTGAGGATTTAAGTGAGGTAGTGGGGATCCCTCTCTTCTCTGCAGGGTTGGCTATCACCCAAGGAGGCCTTTCCAAGTTTTGCCTGCTGCTTGCATGCACAGCCTGCTGCCTCTGCTGTCCCCACTGGCAGGATGGTGACCCCGGCAGGGTGTGTGGTGGGCAGTGGGGGGTGATGGCCTCTTGAGCATGCACTGTTTTTGTGTTGGTCAGTCACGTGTTGTGTAGTGGCTACTCTTCACCCATGGGGATGCCCTGCTGAGAGCCAAGCAAAGCATGGTAGGTTCGTGTGGGAAAGAGATGTGTCTGCAGGAGCTAAGGCAGGAATGGTTAAAATGGGGCAGGGAAAGACCCTTGGCTTGAGAATGACCTGGTTGTTGGCAGTATGAGCAGCTTGTGGTGCTGTGTCATTGTGTCCCTGTGCAGCCGTCCTCTACCTACCTCCTAAAATCCTCCTCACCTGCCACAGGCCTTCAGGCACCACCAGCAGCTCCTGCAAGCTGCAGCCACAGAAAAGCATGACCACAGCACTCTTCTGTTCCACATTACAGCCCAGGATCCACCTCTGTTGCCATTAGCGTGCATTCCTCTCTCTGATTCACAGTGGCATCTCTCTCTGCTTCTTATTCATTACCCAGATATCTTGGCGAGCAGTAGCCTGTTAGTGGCTTTGGTCACTTGGCACAGGCATTGGAATCTCATGGTAAACCCAGAGACACTTTATGGAGGTGTAGTATCTTGGTTTTGGTTCCCATTGCGTTTTTCTAGCACAGAGGCCAAAAACACATCAAAGAAGCGAGTCTGGCAGCGAGCACCAACCCTAAATTCATTACACTCCAATTAGGCTGTTAAGAAGAGATAAAAGAAGCAGCAAAACTGAATGTCCTCCTCAAATTCTGTTTGCTGAGGTTACTTCTCTCTTTTGTGGTCTGAATCCCTGGGTATCTTAGTCCAGCAGCACCAGTGGTGGTGTGTGCTTGGGGACAGCTGAGGCATCCTTCTCATTAAAGCCTTGATTGGATCAAAGTGCTTTAGACAGTCCCCAAGGAAGAGGGAAAGGTTTCTCTTTTTGTGCCTCCCTTTGGGACTGACAGCTTTTTCACTGTTTCACCTCATTGTCCTGGTCCCCTTCTTCTCTCTGCAGTTTGTGATGGATGTGGATTCCTCGCTGCAAAGCATGAAGGCCGAGACTTTGGGCAGCTGGGGCCATGGGCATTGTCTGTGCAGCATCCTTTGCCTGGATGGAGTGTCTACAGCTGTCCCTTGGTCAGGGTCATTCCTCTGAGGACAGGAACAAAGCAACAATTACTAAGCTATAGATATGAAGAAAGAAAATCAGTAGCTTGGTTGCAGCTTGGGGATTTGGGTGATGAAACAGTGCATTCCAGTATCCCCTCTCAATGGCTTATTAAATTGGCAGATCTCTTTCAAGTGTGTACCACTGCTTCCCATGCCACCAAGTACAGGAGCAACCAGGGCTTGAGTGGCAACAGCACTCATGGAAAAGGCTGCCCTTGCAGTTAGCTCCTGGCAGAAGTAGTTGCAAATAAAGTAATCTTTTTTATATTTACCAATATTTTATTTATGACCTAGATGCCTGAATAATGGTAAAGTCTTTTAGAGAGAATCAAAAAAAGTTTTACAAACAAACAAAATTGCATCTTTTAACAAACACAGATTTTTGCTGTCGAAAGTAGTGGCAGTTTTTCTCCACATCCTGAAATGTGAAAACTCCCTGTAGTCAGACAGAAAAATGAGGATTTCCCAAAACGTTCATGAGTGATTCGTCCAGTTCAGAAAACCTGATAAAACCTGTGAAAATTTCTTGAGAGCTTTATGGATAACACCGAGTCTATCCTCAAATGGATCTGCCTTTGATGGGTAAAGAATATTTCTGCTTGCTAATGTGTGCTAAAACTGCCTTTTCATAAAAAGTGGAAAACATCACAGTCGGGCCATGGTTTCTCTATGGGACCATCTGGGATGTCCAGAACTTGACTAGGACAGCGAGGTAAGGTCATCAGTGGTCCTCAGGAAACTCCTGCATGTAAATGATGCATCCAGATAAGTCTCTCTTAACTAGAGGGTGTGTGACTGTGCCTTAGCTCCCTGACTTTTTGTCAGGGCACAAGCCATCTTCTCCTCCACATGTCCTAGTGGTCATGGGAAAGAAACCTGTGCACGTGGGCTAGTCTTCAATCATGTCCTCTCTCCTGGATGTCTCTGGTGGCGATGACCTCAGGCAACACCACGGCATGAGTCTGCAATGCTGTTTAGATATAGCCTCAGTACACCCATGTCTGAGTCAAGGGACAGTCGGTTCTTTCTGAATACTCTGTGACAAAAAGGTCAGTGCATCAAAAAGATCCAGTGCATTAAACATGTTGAGTAACAGTTTCCTTAATGGCTGGGACAACTGTCAGTTTGTCAGGTCTTATTAAACAAAGAAAATGAACGATCCTCCTCTCTTTTTCTTTCTCATCCCTTCCTTTACTGTAGCCTTGATAACAAAAGCTGGCTTTGTCTTCACTGGGAGAAAATGGTGTGGCACATGCTAAACTTGTGCTAAGTAACAGGTAAAACCAAACTAAAGCTGTAATTCCAGAGAAGTCCCAGGAATTGTATTTTTTTTGCCTCATTTTTCAGATCAAGAAAATGCTGTCTTTGGGCTGGCCTGTTAGCTCATCTGAAAAAGTGCAAACCATCCTGTCTTTCCAAGGTATTTACTTGGTCTCAACCACACTATTTTGTTTTCATTAATCTTAGCTGATGCTCTTTATTCCCAGTAAAGATCAGTGTCTTTTGTCCTTCTGGCTGGAGACGACAGAGAGAGGGACCACAGATGCCAGCAGGCGTGCAGGTGATCCTTCTCCCTGCAGACACAAGCAGCCCTTTCCTCTGCACCACAGGAGGTTTGTCAAGAATCCTGGGTTAGCCCCTCATCCCCAAGAAGTGGGGAAACCTGTGCTCCCAAATAATAGAAAGCAGTTGATGTCTTTGGGGGAGCCAGCATCAGAAGTTTCCTCTTAGCTGGCTGACAAGGGAGGAAAAGGTTGCAGGAAGCCAGGAAGCCTCAAAGGGATCCCTCAGCACAGCTCAACAGGGATTTCCTAAGCTCACCGCAAAGCCACAGGGGAGGACAGCTGTTCAGATGCTTTTGATTCAGCACACTGTGGTCCAGATCCCACTCCCTACATGCTTTTTCCAGAGGAGCACTTAGCTTCTCCACAGAGTGTAGAGCCTACCCTGGCAGGCCTCGCCTCTGTGGCAGCGTCAAGGCTGGAGGAAGGGGGCTTTGAGGTGCCTTTCTCCTCACTGAGGAGGGAGCAGGGTTCAGAAATGGGATTGAACACTTCCTTGGACAGCTTGTGATACGGCAAGTATGTCAGGTAGGACAGGAGCTGCTGAGTAGCTGATAAAGGGGAGAGGAGGGAGAAAACTTACTGCTCCTCTTTGTGCCTAGGGCCCCATGATGAGCTAATATCCAAAGGCACACTTTTCTTCCTCATGCCCTGATCTTTGCTGTGCAGGGAAATGATAACTGCTGTGAACAGGCACCAGAATATGTTCTGGGTGGGTAGGGGCCCTGGACCCTCAAGTGGCCAGGGGCATTTCCCCATCATTCAATTTATCTCTGGCTCTCTGAAAGTCTGCAAGATAGGAAAGAACTTCTCTCTTCCACCCCATGATCTTTTTGTCTTTGGAGCTTTCAGCTTTGTTGTCGTTGTTTGTAAAACTGGTCTCGGAAGGATGTCCCCTCCACATTTACACACATGATCAGTAAAGACTTCCAGAAGAAATTTGGGTTTGGCTGGAAATTGCATTCAAAACCTCTCCTTGTGGAGGAAGATGAAAAGATTCCTACAGAAGGTTTTCACCTCTTCTGCCAGGAACTGTAGTTCTTTGGATTCACTTGAGTGACCCATCAACTTCCCGTACTCCCTGCTCAATCCGTGTCACTGTTTTCCAGCTAACAGGCATCCAGTGCTCCGAGAAAGAATTGTCAGCTGGGATACAGCGATGTCAGGGACTAAGGACAACTGCTTATTGGTAAGGCATTTCGAAATCTGTGCCTCATGTTTTGATAGTCAGAAGCTTCCTGATAGGCCCCTGAGGCAACTCTTCTTTCACTGCACGTGCCTTGATATAGCTGTGCCCACAGTTGGGGAAAGAGGTACCAGGGCATCTCCTGCCCTGCCAGCAGCAGCCAGTTTTAGCCTCAGCAATGAAATCATTAAGCAGGTGGAAGTCTTGCTTCTTCCCATTTGTAATGTCTATGCTAGAATATTTCATTAATGAAATCACTGATGTTTATTACCTACTAAATGATCTCTCTCTCCAACAATCTCTGAGGGTTATTACCACAAAGACTTGCACAACAGATGTTAAAAGCCACCAGTTTAAATCAACATATACTTTTATTAAAAACAAAACCGAATGGGTTTTTTTTTCTAATCTCTGCATTCCAGTCACTAAAGCTGAGATAATCTTCTGGAGAAGCTAATGGATATTGTTAATATCTGGATTGAATTTATAAAGAGCTAGGAGAGAACAAACAGGAGAGCAGAGACAACCTTCAGCAGCAATGAAGACAATCTGCTGCGCTTTGCTAGCAGAGCTTTTCTTGTGCCAGCTGTTTCATCCATTCAGGATGATGCACAAGATGAAATCAGGTATTTGTAATTGTGCCTTGCACTTCTTTTTTTCCTGACTCAGGATCCCAGATTTAAGGAGTTAAGCAACTGTAAAATTAAGAGTGCGTATTTGTTATCAGCCATTTTTCATTCCTTGTGGTTTGCTACAGAAATCTAGACAGGCTGTTGTTTGTGGTCAGTTTAATGCAATGTGAAACTTTTGTAAAGGTGACTAAAGGTCTGACATCTCCAGTCGAAGTTTATTTTTTTCCCCTGCTCATGAAGGGAGCCAAGTCCAAGCAAGAACAGCCCAAGTTCAAGTCTTTCTAATGTACTGGTGTCTGCTGAGGATGAAGGATTTGCTTAATTGCAGGAGTGACATGAGGAGCAGATGAAAAGCTTTGGATCTTGATTGCCTTGAGTGGACCTCGTCACTAGCGAGCTCTAAAAAACCAGCAATACCTCATGAAATTGAAACAATTGCACTTTACAGTGCCAGTGTTAGTATATAATCCATGCTAATGTGAATGGTGATACAAGATAAGCAGGACAACATGAATGATGGTCCAGGTGTGGTCTTGCTTTCCACTTTCTGCAAAAATAAGGTTTCCAGTTCAGAATTATTTATGTAGGGGATTTTCTTAACAGATCTCCTGTGAACTGACATGTTTCCAGTTATTCTAAACTCAGAAATCAATTCTAGCATGGAGACTTCAGTGGAAAGTTTTGTAATAAAACACATCTTGTGACATTTCATCAGGTACTGGAGAAGAACTTTCTCCAAGAGACTATTTCCCTAAAGCTTTTTTCCTCACTTTGGGTAATTTTGTTTTAAGACCTGCCGTGAGTCATGTCCATCGTAGTGGATTAGGAATGGTGCCTTTGGCATGTTTCAGAGTACTTGGTTTGGAAATAACGTTATGGTTTCTGCAAACAGTGTAAACTGAAGATGTGCAGAGCGCTCATTCCTAGAGCTTCAGAGCGCCCCAAGGGATGGCAGGACTGGCAAACCTGCCTCCCTGATTTCAAAACAGAGAGGAGGCAATCGAAACCCAGGGTGCTCTTCCCACCCCACTATCCATCCGTAACCATCTCCCAGTCTGACTGCCCACCATTCGCAATAGCCATCCAGTCTGCCTCTCCAGGACCTCCTTCATTGTCTTTACCTTTCTTAGATTAAATAAGTGGGAAACACTGCTTTTCCCTTTTTGTCTTCTTTTCTTTTCTTTTTCTCCCCTTCTCCCTTCTCCATTCCTTAGCAGAGGAGATGATGTCACTCTCTCAACAGATATGTGGGAGGTTCGCGCTGGGATTTTCCTCCCTGGGATAACGCACAGTGTTTACTGTCTGTTGCCTTTCCGGTGGTCTCCCGGCCTCCAGCAATGGGAGTCACGAGGGCCTTTCCCCCCCGTCCCATGGTCTGTGGTATCTGTTGTTTTCTGAGCGCTGGAATCTTTGTCCCCGTTACGTAGCCCCAAACCTGACCTTGTCGGAGACCACACACGGGTGTCTCTGGATGAGAGGGGAATGTATGGAATGTTTTTCAATGAGCAGTTTATGAAATTCCTTTCCTATATGTTTCAGAAATTCTTTAAGTTAAAGAGCACAAACATTTCTCCAAGGAAACTAGAGTTCGCAGGAGCTCAAATACAGGCACTTGTTTTTAAAAACATTCTTTATTAAGAAGGGGGGAAAAAAGGAGGGGGTGAAAGAGAAAAGAGAAGATGTAAACAAGAAAGCCTAATTCCCCGCTCTGTATATGCACAGGCAGGAATAACAGCACAGTGGGGCTGCACGCCTCTGAGGCCTGAGAGCAGGCTGTGTCCTGCTGCCAAGTGACAGAGAGCTGAACTGACCCTGTGTGTGCCATGGGGTGCAAGGGGTGAGACCCACAGAGCCTCATCCTGACCCACAAAATGTGGGGAAAGAGGAAACAGGCCAATGCTGATTGTAGAGATGCCCAAGATAGGCAAAGGCAGTGCTGAGGGCAGGGGGATGTCTTAAATTCAAAAGACTGTCTTGAAGAGAAAGCATATGGCTTTTAGGCATGTTTTCCTCAGACAGTGCTTTATATATTCACACATTGAAAATAGCAAGATCAGGTATTTATACAAAACTTGACAGAGGAAACCAGGGCCAAGATCTTTTTTTTTTTTTTGCATGCAACTGAAGTGCAGGGGGAAGAAGAGGGAGGGCTCTGGCCAGGGCACCCGCTGCAGTGCAGGGCTGAGTCCTCACGGGCTGGGGGAAACCAGCTCTGCCGTGGGTGTGTGCTCCAAGTGCTGAGCTATTGTATGATAAGGTGGCACCACCTCTTCCTCTGTTTGTGTTTTGGAAGAAAGTGGAGTTGCCGTTGCACGTTTGAAGGGCCCTGGCATCGGTGGCCATGCTCCAGGAGATCCTGGGGAGGTATGGCTGAAGGTGAAGAGGGGAGGTGGGCATGGAACTGCATGTCGAAGCTGAGGTGCTTTCGGGCATTCTCCAAAGCAGAATTACTAATTCTGAAAACTCAGTGGTTTCCAGGGACTGAGGAGGACCTTTGTCTGGGCCTTGCATACCTCAGTCCCACTTTAAGTACCTAGGTCCCTTTTTGGAGCTGGGCCTAATCTGCTAATTCAAATCCAGCTTGCATGCGTCAGAACTGTAAGCCAATATAGAGTTGGCAGGAAATGGCTTTCCTATCCTGTGAACATTTTCAGGGTTTTTTTTAACCAAACCTGGGTTTAAAACTTGGGCCAACAGCCAGAATTTTAAAAATTTTTGCAAAATGAAAACCCAAGTTCTGAATCTTTTCCTCTAACATCAGCTAAAACATTTGATTTCAATATTGATTTCTGCTTTGTGTTTTTTCTTTTATTACCAGTGGTTTAATTTTAAAAACAAAAGTGGAATTTAAAACTGGAAGGAGTTGGTTGAACTCTCTCGCCCCATCAAAAGTCTTGGGTTTGACGGATTGGCATATTCTGATCTGAAAAGCACTTCATCAGAAACAACCGTAGGCTGATGAGCTGCAGCTGTTGGCATCTGATGGCAGTGGTCTGTAATAAATAAGTGTGTCAGTGTAGTACAACAGATGAAAAACATAGCAGCTGGTGTACACTGGCCATCTCAGCAGAGACACCATCTCATGGACACAGGAGATGATTTTCCTTCTTATGAGGCATAGTTTCTTATCTCCTGGTTGAGGAACAGGTGCTGTGACTCGTAGTATCACTGTATGAATCATGGTGTGGTGGACAAGGTTTGGATCTGGGACATTTCACCACTGTGGGCCATTTAAGCAACAGATCCACAACAGTATCTTTTAACAATTTGCAGTATGGCTAGGACTTCTCCTGCTGTATATAAATTTGAATTTTATTTTCTGTGCCTTCTTTTATGCCTGGTGCCAATTCTTCTCCCCTTGGTTCTGATCCAAAGACTATTGGAATCAACCTGAGTCCTTCCAGCAGCTTCAGTGGGCTTTGGAGCAAATCCTTTGCATGCTAAACAACCTTCATCTCATCTTTCAGAACATTCTGAGTTGGAAGGGACCCACAAGGATCATGGAGTCCAACTCTTAGGTGAATGGCCCACATGGGGATCGAACCTGCAACCTTGGCATTATTAACACCGTGCTCTCACCAGCCGAGCTGATCTCAGGCACTTCCTGGAAAACACACATCTTTCACAAAGCTTGTAAAGCACAGCTGATCCCATGTAACTTTTGCATTACTTTGCAATAGACTTTCAGCCAGTGAACTGTATGTGGGTCAATTGGAGGAAAACCAGGATTCACTGATCAGTTGCTCTGTCTTTGCTCTGTCAGAGCACACAAGCAAGAAACTAGGTTGTTTATTAGTACTGAGGATGAGTTTAAAAGTGTGATAAGTACCATCTAGAAACAGGTCTTGTGTCATAACTCTTTCGCTGTCATATGATATTTTTGAAGAGATTTGCAGTTTCTTTCCCCGTAATTATGAGAGACTTTTGGAACTAGAGTATGGAAATGTAATGAAAATGTGTGGGTGTGGGGTGGCTCACTTCAGTGTCTTCTTGATTCCAGTGGCCAATAAATAAGACATATCTTGCAGTTTAAAAAATCCTGTGTGCAGTGAAAGCCAGAGAGGTGTCAGATCTGTGGTCTTCCATCATACCAGGTGCTGTCTTTCCTTGGAGGGCAGGGAATGCTGTTGGCTTGCCATACAGCAGCTCTTATCTGTCCCTGTATGACACTGTGCAAACAGACTCATTCAGGCTGTGCTGAGAGAGTTTTCCACCATGTCTTTTACATTATTCTGCACCCTTGTCTGTTGTTAATCCCACAGACACTCCCTATGTGTGCCATTTTTTTCCCCTCTCCGGCTCTCTGTCCCTTCTGTCTCCATGAGTGCTAGTCCTACAATGACATTTACTGACCCAGAACCGCCTTTTGGGTAGCACAAATGACATGCGAACACAAAATAATGCCCTGAAAAGACTAGAAAACTGGGGAATATGTATCAGATTCAGAAAGGCTTGTTCAGGACTGAATGTCAGGTTGAAGAGAGAAGCCAGAACTAGTGATATGGTCACTTTCTGTCTTCTCAGTCCCCTTATATCACTGTCCCCCAGGTGATGGTTCACCTTACCATGGTCAGTAGAAATATGAATCTAAGGGATTCTTATGCCAGCCTCTTGCACCTTCATGGTGTGTTGAGCGTACACATGAAGCTGATATTCCTGCCTTGGGTAGCTGGTGATCTCATCAGGTGAACCACAGACACTGGGGTGGGGAGCAGAGCGGCCTCCAGGAGCAGGAAAGAGCAGGCAGCTGTCGTTGGTGTTATGGATGGCTGGGGTTAATTGTCCCTTCAACCAAAATTGTGGGCATCTGTAGAGGAGGAGGAGGTCAAGGGAAGGTGTGGAGAAAGATGTTTATTCAGAGTTTCCATAAGAAATAGAGCTGTGGGGAGGACTTTTAGGAATGGGAGGAGGGCATGAAGAGGGTAAGGAGCCTGACCAACCATGTGGAAGTAATGGAAGGGGCAGAGAACTGAGACTGACAGTGTCTGGGACCCTGGTGAGTTTAAGTTCCAAGACCAAAGTAGAACATCCTGGAATTATTGAAATAAAGTATAGTAACTGATCTAACTAGATTTGCTGGCTTGTAAAATGTTTGCAGGTTTAGAAATTCTCTCTTCTACATGGCAGGAAGTGGGGAGAAGGGGGGGAAGGGGCTGGGGGCTGAAGGGGGTGTGAAGAGAAATCCGAGATACTGAAAAAACCCACAACCCACTGATCTCAGAGAATAACATCATTTTTGGGGGCAACAGAAATCTTTGTTCTCACTGACCTCCTACCATACAAAAGTTAAGCTTGTGGGCATTTCAAAAGCAGGAAAGGCAACTGAAAAAGCCCTGTCCAGACTTGCCTCTCCTCTCTGTCCCAGTTTGCTTTCAGATCTAGCCAGTTCTGTCCTCAGTACAACCTGTGTCACTGCAGTGGGTTTTTTGCTGTCCAGTGAAGTTGTGAACCTGAAGAACAGTGACTTTCATACAGTTGTCTCTGCAGTTTTCCAAACCAAAAAAGAACAAACAGAATGAGACCATCAGCCTATCTAAGAGTAGTGAACACAACTTCACTTTTAAAGCCATCTGTCAAACAGCTGGCTTCAGGAGAAAAATTTACCAAGCAGGAGTGTGAAGGAACTCATGGTTGTTGTTTTGTTTTTTCCCTTCCTTTCATCTGGCTAGGATTAAGTATTTTGTTTTTCTCTTCTACATGCATCAACATGCCACCATGGGACTGTATTACTTCATACACAGATGAGCAAAAGTGAGAAAAAAGAGTTACCATTGCTCATATGGAACATCAGCTGGGTTGAGGTAGAAACTGCTCAGGGCTGAAGCAGAGGTGTGAGAAGCACAGCATTGTCTCCTAGGGAGGGGAGTGAAGTCAGCAGCTTTCTCTGCTTGTTGGGGGAGAATGTGAAATTTCAGGTCATTCCAGAAGCACGAGGGTGAATTTAGAGAAGTGTTAGAGAATACGGAAGGGAAATTTCGCTCGCTGATTCAAGGTTGGCTTATTACAAAATCATGGGAATCAGGGCTAGAAAAGAAAACATGTTCTATTAAGTCATTCTATCCGGTCCCTGCAACCAACCAGTGTATGCTTCCTCCCATGGGCTTTTCAGGCAAGGTTAACCCTTAGAGAATAATGAATGATCATTGCTGAAGTACAAAAGGAAATTGATTTCTGGATTTCTTCCCCCCCACTCCTCTGGAAAGGTATCCTTTCCTCTTTCTGATTCACATCTCCTCTGCCCTTCCCACCCTGCTGAGAATCCTAAGACACATATCTTCTCCCAACTCAGGAAAACAGGTTAAGAAATACTGCTATCAGAAAAAACAAAGATTTAGGAGGCGACTTCAAAGATAGATGGTCAGAGAAGTTCCTAATCCCTTAAGAGAGATGTTTCTTTCTTTTCCTACTCTAAAGAAAGCTCCTTCCTGCCCCCCTACCTGCCTTTGCAAACACTTAGCAAAGATGATGATTTACCAGTTGTTATCTAACTTGGAGCTGTCGGTTTCCTGAGGACGAAGGCCCAGTGCACAATACAACAACAAGGTCTTACAGTTAACTGCAAAGTCCCTTGACACTGCAGCATTCCAGCACAGCAGGCTGGAAAATGTGTTGCAGCTCTGTATAAATTGAAGGGGGGGTGGGGGGGAAGAGGAAGAAAGAAGAAGAAATGTAATGAATTAAATATGGAAATGAATAATACACTCAAGTACAATCTCCTCTGTGTCATCTTGGTATTCAATTCCATTTATTTTATGTTGTCCCTGCATGCTGGACTTGCACAGATTTATGTGTAGTGAATGTGGAACTGTTTTGTTGAGATTATCCAAAATAAAGCTGGAGGCTCAGCCATGGAGGAAGAGAATAGGAAGGGTTTGTAGGGCTTGGGGAGGCTTAAGAAGCAGCCCAAGAACAGAGGGAAGCATGTAATACTGGCATTTGTTGCTGGGGTGATTGTAAGGATGTACCAACTGCCATTGAAATAAATGCCTTTAGGTTTTGCTAGACCACTGGTTCAAACAAAGGAGAGAGCTCATCCGTCAGAGCTGCTTCTTCAGGCTGACATTATTTTAGTGTTTATGAGGATATCTAAATCACAAAATGAAGTTTGAGGTTTTTAGAAGAATGTAGAGCTTCTGTGGTGCAGAAGACTGAGCCTGGAGTAATGGAGCTGTCCACCCTCATCCTCCATATGTGACTTTTACTGCTTCAACATAAAGATGTGCAGCTTGGTTTTTCTCCTCTTCTTAATATCCCATTATTTCTAGTGTAGGCTTCTTTTTCTTTGATCCCTAGGTAAGAACAGACTGTGGTGAATCTCTGTATTTTTCCTCTCGGGTATAGTTAGGTTGCAAAATGTTTTTATAGGAGTTGCTGTGGAGTGAATGTTTTATGAAGTATATTGATCCAAGAACAGGTTAACTTTAGCTGATGAGTTTCCATGCATCAGCTGCTCTGCAGTAACTGTCCAAGCACATGCTTTTAAACCTAAGCACTCCCGTGTAATCATGTGTGCCAAAGTGCTAAAATGTCAATTTGTGTCTGACAAGCTCCAAATGTTTTGTGATTTCATTACATGTTTAGTATTAACTACCCACACAGTGAGGAAATCGTATCCTGCTTGGCAGTTGCATTTGTTCAACATCAGCCTGAATTCTCTCTGAATCTTTTTGTGCCTATTGGTGAAGGACTTGAAAAGTCTGTAAGGAGTCTTTTCCATGCAAAAGTACCTACACATAAAAATATCAAGTCACATTTTGACTAATTGCAGCAGATTAAAGGCTTATGCTCATAGCATTGCAGGACTTGTTTTCTCTTGCAAGGTCATTTTTGTGGCTTTACTTGAACGCTAAGATGTCCATATCATTCCTGAACTGGGTATGCCAAGACTGAAGATATAATTCTTCTAATGAGTTTAATAGTGGCCAGCTGGGGGACAAAACCACTTCCCTGTTTCTACTTGGTAAAGCCTTTTTTTTTACGCCAGAGTATCATATTAGTCATCAAACACTGCACTGCGATCTCATGCTGAGGTGGTTAATTTTGATGTTCTTTATGCACAGATTTGCAAGACAGATTTTTCACCCAGAATGCAGGGCCTTGGCTTCAGCCCTTCAAACTTCAGTCAGATTTCCCTGCTGGAGGTGCCATCTTTTCTTCATTGACTATAGAGGAAGCCCAGGCCAACTATGCTCTTACTTCAAATGCCTTTTAGGGGCAGGAGATGGGTAGAGTTGAATCTCCTCCTTTATTGCCAGGTGTGATTAGTTTCATTTGCCTCTAATAAAATGCACATATTGCATTGTGGTAATTTAAGCAGGTACTTCTTGTACCCCGCTCCCCAGTCCAGCCTGTTCTCTCTCTTCCTTACTATCGCAGTAATTAGTATGCTATCTGCAAATCTCACTATCAGAGATTTTGTGTCATCTAGGTTATTACTGAAAATGCTAAACCTTATTGGACTGATAACCAGTTTTTGAAAGCATCTTGCTAATAGTGCTCCCATTTACGATAATGCCTCACCGTTAATAACTATATGTTGAAAGCTGTCACTGAAACACATGTTGGTAGGTCCAGTACATGCCTTACTATTTCCATACGCTGCAAAGTATTTGTGTCTTAAAGAAGATCTCATGAGATATCAAATTACATGCTTTGGAGCAAAACAAATATACTCTACTAATGTGATTGCCTTTACCAAGATAAAGACTTGTTTCTTTGTTCAAAGAAAGGTGACAGTCTGTGCTTCTCATGAGTACCAGAGCAATTCCACACCTCTATAGGTCTATTTCTAAGAGACGTTGAATTTGCTGGCAACTGGGGTTTAGCAAAAGTCCCATGGCAAACCTCTGGAACTCAAATTTACTGCCTTTATTCCCCTCAGGACATGTTGGCATTCATGTCCTGTTGTTGTTGGCCAACATCTCCTTAGTTGTCCATATCTTGCATTTCAAAGACTGTGACCCTTTCTTTGAGGAGGTATCATATTTCCTTGAAATCAAAGACTGTTCCTCTCTCAAGGTCTTGAAAAGTTCAGCCCACACTTCAGATACTTGTGTGATCTACCACAATTCCCAAAGCTGAGGGATTTTCTTATTTACTTACAGATACTCAGTGTGGGATGGGTTGGCAGAGGACAACCTGGGAGGGCAGCTTGCTCCCGCTAATCAGTGCTGGATGTATTTTACCTCGTGTAGAGCCATTACAGTCCTTCAAATTGATGCACAGGCAATAAGGAGTTATCTATGTGTCACTTGTCATATGTTATTGCTCTTGGGACCCATCTTCCCATCTTCTCAGGGTTTGCTTGCCTCTCTCTGTCATGTTTAATTCTTCTTGCTAAGGGCCTTGGGACAGGGACCTGTGATCATTTTTTTTCTCATTGTAATTGTAAGGGCCCATAAAGTCGCAGACCTCCTCTAGTACTGAGTAAATAATAAACAATGCTAATTCTTTTCACTCAAAAAACTCAGTCTGCAGATTCTTAAGAGGGAGAATAGTGTCAATGCAATCGCAAAAGCGCACATCATCACCAGATGGAAATCAGTACATGGCATCACTGTGAGAGTTCACATGGTAGCATTTGTCA
Source organism: Aleadryas rufinucha (assembly GCA_013397815.1). Taxonomy (NCBI): domain Eukaryota; kingdom Metazoa; phylum Chordata; class Aves; order Passeriformes; genus Aleadryas; species Aleadryas rufinucha. Next base: position 246,597 of record VZTH01001897.1, read on the forward strand.
GTAATTCTCTTCCAGTCTGTCAACACAGTACTCCATCACACAAACAGGAGGAGCATGTTGTGGGTTTATGTATTTGAACCTCTCTGGGGACACCACTAATATAAAAAGCATTGCCACCAGAGGCTTCTTCTGCACTTAATGAAAGGAAATACATTTTCCTTTATTCTCTCCTTGAGCTTGTGGGGGCGTGGGCTCACAGAGCATAGCTATACTCTTCTTTTGTGCATAGCAGCACTGCATGAGTTACTGGCAACTGTGATAACAGACTCCTACCCCTGCAGGCTGCGCTAGGACCAGACTCTTGGTTCACATTGGCAGCACCTTTACAGAACCTTAATACCAAGCGTGCAAATCCAGGCACTGGAGCAATGGGATGATGTTGCCCATGCATAGGACCTCCAGGCCTTGCGTGGAGCTCCCGTGCTTCACCCCTTGGAGGAGAAATAACAGCAACATGTAGTGGCCCATTTGGTCACAGCAAGGGCACAAGTGCTTGGCCAGCCATGGGCACCCAGCAATGGGGAGACGTTCTGGCAGCCCACAACTTATTAGTCAGCCATCTTTCTCCATTGGTCTCCAGTGGGGGCTCTCCACAAGGTGGCAATGTAACACCACACATCCCACCATTTCCTCTGGCACATGACTCCTGGTTGAAGTTTCCCTCATCCCAAGAGTGGTGCCCTTGGTTCTGTGCACCCATTGCGGGCATGGCGGCAAGCCCAGGTCAGACTGAGGTGAGTACAGGTGGTCTTCCTGACGGCTCTCTGCCAGGTCTTCAGGGACAGAGAGCCAAGTCTAACTTTGTGGCTTTGACACTACTTGTTGGCCATGGGAAAAGACAAGGCATGAGCCTATGGAGTCACCAGGCTTGGAGAGCTATGGTCATGCTCTCTGGGCAAAGTGGCAGACTTTTAAGAGACCAAATCTGGTATCTTTGTCTTACTAAATTGTACTTAATTGAAAAAGTGATCCTGCTGCAATATGTAGGATATCTGTGAAGACAAGATGACCTTGACATGAATGAGCAAGCCAAAAAATGCCTGTCCTAGCTTATACCTGCTTCCCATTAGTTTAAAAGCAGCCAGGAAACATGTTAGCTGAAAATGAGATGTGATCATTGTTAGGTTGCTTATATCTGCTTAAATCTAGCAGCAGTAACAAAAGAAATACAAGTGATAGATACATAACACTAGCTTCCTTCTACACCACACAGGATTTTGTGAATTATCCCCAGATTTCAGTACCTCCCCTCCAGCTTCTGTTCTGTCTCTTACAATAAAGATTTGCTTGCCAATTTCTTTGAACAGGGGAAGCGAGCCAAGCCAGTCTTGGAAGGGGTTGAGCTGTGTTTGTTGTGCTATGTTTTGGGAAGCCCTTTTTTGATATGTGCCAATGTACTTTGTCCCCCTTAAGTCTCTTTATCCTCATGGTGGGGGGTCTCTGTCCTTTAGCTGATGCCTTGAGAAATCCTCTCAGAAAATCTGGGGCAGTTCAGGATGGAAGTGGGAAGGATGCTTTGTCAGCTCCTCACAGAGAAAGGACTCTGTCTAAAGCTGAAGTGTCCTGTAGCTACTGTGCAGTTGTGTTGTCTTCTGAAGCACCAGGTATTGGTCATGGATGGCAAGAGGAGAGCAGATTAGATGGATCCAATGAACTCATCTGGTGTGGCAGGCTTTAAGCAGTTTGAAGCCTACAAGGGCATTTCCATTTCCAAACCACAAATTATTTCCAGAAACTGGGAAACAAGAGGAGGGAAACAAGAGGAAGGAAAGCTTGCACATGGCAAGCTCAACAGAGAAGAAAAATCCTTTGCAATGAAGTCATTGGACAGAAAGTAAACTGCCCACAAGCCCTTTTACCAGAAGAGTTTGGATCAAGAATCCAGTGAATAGGAGAATTATACGTAACATGCAGTATATGAACTGTCTGGACAATAAAGAAGTATTGTCCATGGGTTGGTCTCAAAACTTCCACTGAAGCCTTTAATGCATGAGTCAGTCCCAGAGAAGATTGGTATATATTACCAGAGCTAGGTTAGAGGAAAGGTGGAACTTTTCACAGAAAATAGTTAACGCTTTGCTTAATCAGGCTTGCTAAACTTTGCTTAACTTGTGCAATGATTTCTGGCTCCTCCATATGGCCTTCACCTTTGAGTACTATTGATTAACTAATACCTAGTTTACCATATGATCTGAGTTCCTCTCAAACACCTTTCTCCTCTTTATTCAATGGAGTTTGTTATTTTAACCCTTTGACTGGGAATTTACTCACTCAGTAGGTGGCTGGTACCTCTTCTGAAAAGCTTTGTGTTAAGGAAGCAAGTGAGAGAGGCTGAAGATCCTGTCGATGAAAGCCAAACTCTTTTGAACTGTTTAGGCTCTGAACTCTTTGTGTTATGGTAGGATCTAGTAGGAATTCTTCAGCTAGGAGAGGGGGGCCTGCTCTGAGACACAGGACCAGCACGAAACGAGAGGGCTGCTCCTGCTCTAAAGAGCTGCAGCCTGAATAGAAAACACAAAGAATGGGAGGAAAACTAGAGGCACAAAGAAAAGAAATTACTTGGACAAGATTGAACAGTAAATCAGTGGCAAAACTTCGAAGAGTTCCCTTGAGTCCTAATCTGGTGACCTTTCCAGTGGGGCAGGCTGCCTCTGGCTTTTCACTGAAGTGTGCAAAGCGTTGGCTTTTGATTTGCAAATAGATTAGAGCATACAGCACCTTATGCCAAAAAACTTCAGCACGAAGTTAACATTGCCTAATGGTGTCTTGTATTGTTCCAGAATGCATAGAGGATTAATCCTCAGCACAATATGAAAAATTAATGCAAATTTAAACTTCTGAAAAGTAGGAAATATTGGTACACTGTAAAAATAACCTTAACTCTTCCCACTTTGAGAATTGCTGCCATATTTGCTTGTACAGACTGAATCTCAGGGAAAATTCAAGAAACAAGGCACATGAAAGCATCCAGTACAGATTTATATTGTCTTTGTCAGAGCATATCCCATCATGAAAGACAGAACAGGGAGCAGAGGGTTCTCTTAAATTTCTTCATAGCCACTTCCTTTAAGTTCATAGACTTTAAAGCCAGGAAGACCTCCCTAGAATGTCTGACCTTATCTATAACAACTTTCAGACTCCTTTTAATTCCTCTGTATTGAGCCAAATATACTGAGATTGTCCACAACATCTTCAACAAAGGCACACGTTCAGGTCTTGAGTGTCGGAGTAGTTTCAGACAGAGAACCTATTGTCTGGGGGCCTTGGCCCGGGTCCTCCCCTGCACAGTCACCACAAGGTTGGCTTGCTAACCTTGGCATGCTCAGCAGAGAGGATGCATTTTGGGATGTTGAGGCATGCTGGTTTGGGAGTGCTTAGAATAGTCCACCTAAAACCGGAAAGTGATGCTTGGTTTTATCTATAGCAGAGCTGGGATTCCTCTAATACCTGGATGAATTTAATCTAGTGCCCCTTTTCCTTTTGGGGAAAAAGGGGTCTAGTAGCGACGCAAATAGGTTGCAGTTTAGAAAAGGGTTTGGCTCTTCAGGCCTTACAATCCCTCCCCATCTATCAGCAAGGTGCTAACAGCTCAACTTCCAACATCAAGAGCAAATCAATACATTTATTTAGTCAGGATGCTTTCCCCCAGAGGGAAAGGGCTAGTAGGGGTCTGTAGATCCAGCAGTACCTGCAGAGATGCTCTCGGTGTAAGGCTGCAGGGGACCCGGTGTTGGTGGAGTGGTCAGTGCTCCCATCATGGCAGTGAGGGACTGGGTGTGGGACCCCCAAATCTCCCTTGGACCTTGCTGCAAGCACTGAAGCCCCATGTATGCTTCAGCTCCTTGCTTAGCAACACTTCTCCCTTTTCCTGTCTCATTTATTCAGCTTATGAGCAATTTGGGCAGAGCCTGGCGCTCACTCCATATGCTATGGGTGTTGCATTTAAGTGTAAGATGCTCAAGTCTGGTATGCTGTGTGTATAGACCCTGGTTTTATTGAGCTGGGAGGAAGAAAAATCCTCTTTTCTCATCTGCAGCACACCTAACTCTTGTTACCCAGTAAGTAAGAGCTGGGTAGGGAGAGCTCAGGCTCTTGTGCTATTTAATCACGTTTGATATTACAGCCCAGTGAAATGTTTATGGGGAGCCATTTATTAGATGTCTTTTCCCTCTACGTGCTCAGGTGCTTTGAGCAACTTCCTGAATTTACCCCTGTGCAACACTCAGTTGAATCATTCCTCCAGACAAGTTTCAGCCCCAGATTAATAACAACTTGAGTCCAAATATGATTCACTCTTTTGACTGGATCCTGAAAGTCTGGTATCCTCTCGCCTGGACAAGGGCAGCTGTTTTTATCTTTCTTAAAAAGAAGAAAGAGTGAGTAAGGGAAAGGAAATAATGTACAATGGATGGCAGTCAGGAGTTATTTGTGTAATGAACAATATCTTTGCAATGCTTCCATGACACCAGGACTAAAATCCAGACGCCAAAGGGAAAGTGGCTGAAAGGGGATGCCCATACTGCCTACCCATCTGGAGTGGTCCCATCTGGTTCTCATCCCTTGCACCTCAGGACTTGTCAGTCATGACATGGTTTCCTTTTCTCCATCCTGCAGTGATGCAACATCTCTATGTCATGGTGGGAACTGAGGCACAGGCTAGATGAAATGTCTTGCCCTGTGGTTAGTGGGAGGCAGACTCCAAGTCATTTATAATGTTTTCTTCACTTCCACTGGGCACATTTCCCCAGTGACTTTTTTTTTTCAGGGTAGAAGGAGGTTCCCTAATGTACCCTGGTATCTCCAAGAGACATGGACACCCACTTCTGCTTGGTCTCTACACTGTTATTTCCTAGAGGCTAAATATCTGTCCATGCCCTGTTCTTTACATTCTTCCCCAAATACCTGTTACCAGTTACTGTCACATCCAAAATACTGCACTGCTTGGACATTTGGTCTTATGTAATGTGGCATTCACGTTCTTAATAGGTTTGGGCACTTCCCTGTTTTTCATTGTGGTCTCCACTGAGCAGGTAATATGCAAAACGACTCCAGAAAATTTGGTGTCAGTGTCTCTTGGATGTTTTCTTTTCCATGCAGTCCTGCCTCCAGTGGGATTGGCAGTTGACTGAGTTCTCTACCACTCCCCCAAAAGGTCTTTGGTATATATTGTGTGTTCAACAAAGAACTTTTCCCAGTAGTGTAAATAGTTGTGCAAGCAAAGCATGTCAGACCCTGGAATCCTGATTATTTTTAATGGCCCAAGGAGCTGCTACCACCACAGAACCTGAACTTTCAAACTAGCCTGAAAAAGTCTTACCCTAATTATTGCTTTGATCCCAGTTGCTTTTGGTTGTGGTTGAGGAGGCTCATGGATGCCTCCTGAGCGGTGGCCAGGAGATGGGATGGGTGTCTGGCACAGGAGAGGGCAAGTGGAAAGGAGCAGAGCCACATTGCAGAGCGAAGGTGGTACAGCAATGGCCTTTTGACAGGGATGTGGTTTCCAGAATGTCTCTCTATTTCTGGCAGAAGATGTCAGGGCCAATGAATCCTGGAAGCTCTCAAGTGCAAGTCTGGATATGTTCTGTCTCCATGTGCCAGCTCTGCTGAAGGAAAAATGAGTGCCACAGCACTGTCCCATCCCTCAGCAGCTATTTGGCAACCTCACCCCTGCATCAACACAGCAGCTGGCTTGCCTGCTATCTGCTGACCCTTTTCTTTTCCTCAACCCTTATGCCTTGAATGGATCAATTTTTAGAATTTACAGAGATTCAGATATACAGCTGAGAATTGAATGCAGATGAAAAATACTGGAAAAACGGGTGAAAGTTGCTAGAAAGCAGCAATATTTATCCCCCATGGCCAGCGTGAGGTCAAGTAGCAGCTCTCCTGGCTCCCTTGCAATCCTTTGAGCCCCTGCTGAATATGATGCTTGTTCAAGGTCACTGAACTGGCCACTTTTGGCTCCTGGGTCTGTGCCTCAGCCCCTTGCTGATGGGTGTGTTCTGCAGCATGATCAGCCAGGAAAGAACGGGCAAACCTCACTTGCTGGCACAAGTATTTTTGTTCAGTTCAGACCCTCTCTCTTTCCCCCATCAACACTCTTGGATTCACCAATTTCTTTGACAACATCCTTGGCTCCAAGCAGTTTCAGGGGCTGGGCAGAGTCAGAATTTTATTTTGGTGCATCTCTCACCTTGAAAAGTGTTACAAAAACATGAAGTCACTGCTAGAAAGGGTTGGAAATTTTATTTCACATGGGTTTTTTTCTGTCACAAAAGACAAATATATTCAAACTGCAATTGTTTGTGGTAAATGGGATGGTTTTAACAAATTTTCCAGCTTACAAAATTGTTATAAGTCTTCTAAACCAATTTCTTTCTTATTTTTTTTTCATGATTAGAGGTTTGAAGGTTTTCTACACTGAAATAACATTTCATTTTTAAATTTGATTCATAGTAGAAGAAAGACATTAAATAGAAAGGAAAAGTCCAAATCAAATATTTCAGAATTATTTTTATCTGTACCAATTTTTGCTTTGCTTTGTTTTTGCTGTGGGTTTTTTTTTTTGGTTTTTTTTTTTTTTGCTTATGGTTTGTGAACGCTTCTGAGATTTCCTTCCAGTTTTCTTTTTGATGTGGAGAGGAACCTCAACTGAAGTTTCAAAAACTTTTATAAGAAAGGGAAAGTCTTCCCTGCCGAGCTCTAGCTACAGCTTGGATATGTCTGAAAACACTGACTGTCAAGAGCTGTGATCTGATTTTACCAGGAAGGGTTTTCTTATGTTGTCACATCCCTGTGTAGCCTCTGAAGAGTGAGTAACAGGGAGCTATTCTTGACAGTTTCCACCTGCATGACCTCTTAAACTTTTCTAAAATAGAGTATATCATGTTTTGGAGATGGAGATGTGTTAAGGAGCTTGGAGACAGCCAGAAGGATTTGTAAACAGAATTATGTGAGACAAGAGTCAATGAATAAGAATAATGACATGTAGGAAAGGATTGGGAAATAAGTTAGGGATGACTCAGTGTGAAGGTACACAGCAAACAGTCGCCCATTACTGGCAGAAAATGCACAGGGGAGTTTTGAAGCAGAAGATTATTTCCAGTGGGGACTCCAACCTCTAGAGGTTTGCAGCTCAGGGACTCCTTGAGCCAGGAGTTTCATCTCTTTGTTTAAAGGCATGGCTGGGATATCTTGAAATACAGAGTGAATACAAATAAAAATCTAATAATTGTGAGTTTTTCAAAGTTGAGTGGAACTGCTCACTGGAGCCAATGGAAAAGATCCTGTGGCACCTTGTTTGTTAGAGCATCTTTCTTTCCCCCCACTTCATTTATCCATGGTTTGATTTCCAGAACAATCATGCCAGTCCTGTGTTTTTGACTTTTACATTTGCCTGAAAAATATTTTGGGTTATTTTTTTATAGTAAGCCTTCACCCTTTCTTCTTAATGAAGTTTCACTTAAAGAAAGAAAAAGCCAAACTGTAATTTAAGTCTTTTATTCTACCCCACTTTTAACCTTATCTCTCTCCCTAGCAGAGTAGTTAATTGGAGAGATGAAGCACTGGGTGGCTTTGAGCCTGAAGAACATCATCTGCTCTTTCTTCTCCTGCACATAAATCTCACTGGTGCACCTTGCCCTTTGCAGCATGAAAAGACTGAGTGACCAGCACACACTCAGCAGAGGAGATGAGGAGGGTGTAAGTACAAATAGTTTCCAAATGACCCCAGAGAAGTGTACGAATTATGTTGCTAACAATCATACTCTACATGGCAGGGATCCTGTAATTAAATGTGAATATTACAGTTGGCTTCAAAACACTATAGAAATAAGAAATTGCTGTCTTTCGGGGAATTAGAGCATCTTTTTATTGGATGGGGGAAGAGCAGATTGGTGGCAGGCTCGTTTCATGTTTTTGTATTCCAGGCAGTTTGCCTGCTCAAGAGGAAGCTATTTATTGATCTCTGACTGCGAGGGTTAATAAATCTCTGTTCAGACTGGTTCAGACTCTGGCCAGGTCAGTCTGAGGCAGATGATAACTGCTTCTTAACCAGAGGCACTCTCTGAAGCTGCCCTGGTCTGGTCTGCAGTAAGAAACCAGGGGTTTCTTGATCTTCCCTCAAGCCTCTAGCGTTCAGGTAGTTCAGCTTAATTCACATGGAGTTCTTTTTTTATTGTATGGCGTTGAAGACAACAGGATTTTTTACCATCCCCATTCCGTTATATATCCATGCCACCTTGGATGGGGGTGACTGCTTGGCAGACAGGCTGGTTTCATTACCCCCTCTCCTCCCCTCGCCTCCTGAAGGACATCTTCATTAGGAATCTCTGTGTGTGGAAATCAGCTCATGCTCCACACAATATGCGAGAGCCCCCTGGAAGGATTTTATGAGAGGTCACACGCTCGAGCCTGCCTGTCACTGCCCACCCGGGGGTGGCCACCCCACCCTGCCGCCTCCCCGGGACTTGCCCTTTGATTCCTCACCCTGAGCGGCGAATGCCTCCACTTCAATAGAAGTAATTTCCAATTGTCTCCATGCGCTTTGGAAGTCTCTCCATCACACCCTGAACAAATACGCCTTTTTTTTTTCCCTCTTTTTTATTTGTTCTTCTGAATTCTCTGCTGAATAATCGGTTCTTTCCCCATTTCCATGTTTCTGCTCTAATCAAGGACAGATTCTTGTGAAAATAGATTGATCTTCCCACCCCGCAATGTGTGTATGTCTTTTTTTTTTTTTAATAATTTCCTAGAACTGGTAGATTTGGCTGGCCCTCGGGTCTCTTCTGCTGCAGGAGGGTTAAAGGGAGAGCTGGGTGGCCTGTTTGCTTTCAACTTTAACCATTTCATCATTCGCAGAGAAAACCCTTTTCCCTACTCCTCTTCATTAAGAGGGTCAATCTCATGTGGTGCAGGAACCTCCACTGAAACTGTGTCAGCAGCTTTGGGTTCAGGTAGTGCCTCCTACCAGCTGTGTTGAGCAGCCCTGAACTATGGTCCTGAGAGGTGCTGGATGCCTGTTGGATGCTGAGTGCCCTTGGCTCTCACTGGAGATGCCAGAACTCAAGACAGGGACCCTTTTCTCCAGAGCTGTAGGCACACCCTGAAGTATGGAAGCTCTTGATGTTGAGTTTCATAACTGAGGATAGTGTGTTCCCTGGACTTCTCCATTTCCCTGGCCTCCCACTGGGTGTGGAAAGCACCAATTCTCACCTTCCCTCAAGGGTGCTGGATGCCTGGCAGCGGGACAACAGGGCCAGATGCTGTCTCACATCTACAGGAAGGTGAACCTCGCATCCAGAGGAAGGTGAACTTCTGCAAAACCTGAGGAGGGCACTAGAGAAGTGCAGAAATGTCAAGACGGGGACTCAGCCTGCCAGTGCCTGTGGCTGCCATCTGCAGAGCCCACCTCCTCTTCTGCTGGGCTTTTCTTGGGAGGGTGAGATGAAGCAGCAGGGGAGAAAAGGGTTCTCAGACTATTTTTTGTGTTGTGGAGCAGCTAAGGTCTTATCAACACTTTCCTCCAAGTCTGATCTGTGGCTACTGAGCCTTCACGTGTACACACTGGTTGTGTGTGTGTATAAAAATATATGGCTGTATAATTGGAACCAGCCAAGAATATTTGGCTGAAATGGTGGTGAAGGGGGGCGGGGGGGTGAATCAGGGGGTGTCCAAATATACAGATTCTTTGGAGCCAGAACTCTTCATGGGAAATGTCAGGTTTGATGAATTTCCCATTCAAAAAAAAAAAAAAGAAAGAAAGAAAGAAAGAAAAGGTTTTGACATATTTTAAACATTCCAATGCAGCATTTTTAAACCATCACATCCCAGCCTCATTTTTTTTCCTTCTTGCAGAGGTTTTTGAGATCATTCTGAATCAGGCAGAACAGGGATTTGAAGTGTGGCCAATGTCCTAAACACTAGCTAAACAGCATCAGTCAGTCTCTTTCTCTCCTTTTCACCAAGAAAAGCTTCCTTTTAAAACTGTTTGAAGCTGAAATGGTCCACAGGGATATGCCAACTTTAGCCAAATAATGTATTTGACTGGATGAGGTGACAGTCACCTCTAATTAAAATGTTTCCATTGTCTGTGTATTTTAGTGACTCTTCCCACCTCCAAGATGCACCTACCATCCTACCTTATAGCAGCTTCTTGACTGAGTCCCTTAACTGAGCTGGTTTTCCCTTACTGTCCTCATTTGCCCATATCTTTCCATCTTCCCAGAAAGGCTCCCTGTTCCCTCACTAGTGCTGCACAACCTCAGCCTTGCCACAGAGCAGGAGGTCAAGGAGATGGCAGAGCTGGCGAAGGCAGAGACTACCATATACCAAGACTGTGTGTGAAACCCACGCAGTTCAGAGAGGCTCTGAGGAACTGGGACCCACTTATTGAGGATCTAAGACATTATTAGAACCACCTCCATCAGGGGAGTTGGCCTGAGGGACATGTGGCTGGTACTTTTGCCCAAACTATTATTCATGCTTGTCTAGGTAGAAAGTCCTTGCGCTGCAGCCCAGATCCTCAAAGGTTTGGCTTGACTTGAGAATCAAATACCTAAGTACCTTTGGGGATTGCAGCTTTAGTCACTACATCCACAGCCAGTTTGAAATCCACTCTGGAGAACTTATAAGTGCTTCTTTATGAGCTTTTCAAGCTGGACTCTGACCTTGACTGGCTTTGTCCTGGCGACACTGAGCACCTCAGCTCACCTCCTTGCTCTCCCTTCCCCATGCAGCAATTTCTCTGGGGGCATGGCCACCCCTCTTCCCTTCCTCCAAACCCTTGAGCAAAGCAGTCACCTGAGCCACTGTTTCAGTAGGTCACTGTGGGGTGGGCTAAGCAGAGGTTGGCAGTGTGAGCCACAGTTGAACAAAAAGGTAATGTAAATTTACATGTATGTTCACATTTAAATAATACATAGATAGCCCTATGTGTTTATATATATCTTTAAATATACATATTATTTTCATGCCAGTTTTCCAATACCTTGAACTTGTTCAAAGCAAGGCTGAAGAGCTGGAGAGAAAGGATCCATTCCCAGTGGTCTTCCTACAGTGTTCTTCTGTGCTCAGTGACACCCCGTGGGTAACAGCAGCTTGTCACTGTACCAACACCTGCATTTGGGAGCAGTAGGGGGGACACACAACATCACTGTTTCCTTCCTTGGGACGTTGGAAAAGACTTTCTCCTGTGGGTCACATAGGAGCTGCCATCTGCAAGGTTTCCTTCACTTTCCTTGCCACAATCAGGTACAAGCTCCAGAACTTCCCATTTAATTCAGCTTGAATATATATTATTGTCTTTTTTTCCTGTGCCATCCTTGTCACCCTCAAAGGCTATTTATCTTCCCACATTCTTTTGCACTGAGTTACAAAGGGCAATCTTGTTAGATATGGTGATAAATAGCAGCAAAAAATAATGCAAGCAAGAAATGATGAACTGTTGAAAGGGATTTACACTGTAAAGTATTCAAATGTTAATGGAATACTCATAGGTGTTGACAACACTTCGCAATCTTGGGGGGTATTGTGATCAAAATTTGAATTTATCTATTTTATATTGTGGCAAACTCAAATCTAAACCAAATCAGAGGTCGGAGGATTGATCTGGTACCATCTGAACTGAGAGCAAATCAAAGTGCTGCCATGCTGGGAAGCATTCCCGTGGGGGTGCCTGACTGAACCCAGCAGAGCAGAGCTTACCCCACTGATGTGCAGACAGTGGTGATGCTTCCAGGGGAGCCTGACCACCAAACCTCTGCTGGTCCCACAGCCCAAATAAGCCCAGCAATGCAATGCCAGCTAACTGTCCCTCCATACAAGAGTTGGACTCGATGATCCATGTGGATCCCTTTCCCACTCAGTATATTCTGTGTTTCTGTGATAGATCCCCCAAAACACCATCAGTCTCTGACCTACTTTTGTCTCCAACAAAACCTTTTCTATTCTTATTTTTCCTGCTCTTTGCCCTGGTTTTCAGCTTGCTTTCCATGCCATGTCTCTGCATGTACATTCAAGGCTTATACAGCTTTTATTGACATTTTCTTGTAAATATGGGTTTGGGCTGCAACCCACCCATTACACATTTCAAAGGTGCTTGATTGACAAGTCTCTCCAAATCAACAGGAAAATCGGCTGCATGCTCCTCTTTTATTTTCTTCTCCAGAGATCTGCTTGGGCTCCCTCCTGTGCTGTGCCAATGCTCAGGCCTGCCTGCTCCCCACAGACATTTAGGGGAGCTTTAAGGCTTCCCTGCATTGATTTTTAGATCCCAGGAGCTGTGTGAAGCAGAGGGCTGTCACAGAGCATTGCATCTTATGGTGGGGATGCACAGGGCTGCCCTGGAGCTCTCCTGGGAGATCCATGGAGAAGCTGGCCATGCCAGGGGCCATGCAGCCGTGCTGTTGGCACGCATGCAGCCACACCAAAGAAAACACTGCAGCCAGCTCTGTCTCCAGAGCAGGAGAGCATCCCCTGAGCCAGCAGAGGCAGCAGCTCACATCTGTTCAGGCGGCCACACGAGCTGCACAGCCTTAACACTGCTGCTTCTCATTTATTCACCTGCCTTTTTTTTCTTTTCCCCCCTCCACCCTCTTGCAGACGGATTTCCCTCAGACAGGACCTCCCCGCGGCTGTCTCTGCGCGTGTTGTTCCCTCTGCTGAGTTCTAGGCACTGCGTAGGGGTGGGCTGAGGGCTGAGTTTGCCCGAAGGGCATTGCTTTGTACCTACCAGATGTGCTGAATTTCTCGCTCTGACTCCCTCTGAGCAGCCCCCTGCTTCCTACTGACCTTGCTGTAATTTAGATTCTCAGCCTTTTGCCAGTCCCTGCAGCTGATTTATTCTCCTGGTGTTTAATGTTGGATTTGCCTCTTCGGAGAAAGGTTATAACCACCTTGGAAATACTTGAAGAGCAGACCTTCTCTCTTTTTTGTTGTTTTTTTTTTTTCTCACTCTTTGAGAGCAAGCTCCTGTTACAGTATGTGGGAGCCTGCAGTTCCCAGCTAGCAAATTCTCTGCTGGTCAGGTCTTTATGTGAGCATTTGCGTTCTGTCATTAAGCCTTTAGAGATCTTGCCAGCCACTGGTTTGGCATCCAGTCATTCTCAGCAGGACTGGTTGCCTGTATCCTGTCTTTAGCTAATGCTCTGTCAACCACAGGGGAAACTCAGCCAACAAGATCTCTATCGGCCTTTCAAGGACCAACCGTTCTGCCATGTGGACTGAAGTCGTGCGCTCTGGCCTGATCTATTTATTAAAGAGCTCTGCCAATCAGCAGACGTTGTCAAAAATAATGTTCCCCCTTATCCTCTCCCTCCTTCCTGGAAAATGTTGATGTGAGTGACAAAATGTTTGTTTTCGTTGACTTATTCCATGGAAATTTACAGGTTCTGTTGGAAAATGAAAGATACGTTTTCAGCTGCTGAAGATCTGTCACTTTAAGGGTTTTCAGATTTCCAATAAAAGAAAAATAATTGAAAAATTTCAAGTAAAGGCACTAATCACTGTTAACACATGGATTTAACTGAATCTCAGATTTCCATCAGGACTGCTCTTTGCTTGGGTTGACTAGTGATTGAATGGTTCTCCCATCACAGAGGTGCTCTTGTGGGATGATGCTGAGGCTTGCTGTGGCACACATTGCCACCTGCTTTTCTGGGCAGTATTGGCTACCTCTTACCACCCCCTTAGGACACATTGTTGTCCTGCATTGCTGGTTGACTTGGCACATACGAAAATGGTCTTCTTTCTTGATGGAGTCTGCTTGCTGTCTGATCATTTAGATGGCCTTCAAGCATTGTTTCAGAAGGAGTGTTTTTTGTTTGGAAGACAGGTGTAATTGTGTGGCTTAAATTCTTCTTTGTGTGGCAAAGATCTTGATCTAGTTACTATTTCTTTCTCCCAATGTGGACTAGGTGTAGTCATATAAGCTATAACCAGAATCTTCTTCATTCCTTTGTGTTTGGGAGACCATGTCTGAATGCAGAGGGAGCTCTCCTAGATATTTCAGACCCGAGACAGGGGGTTTCACTTCACTTAGTCTTTAGACGTGTAGCAATCTGTGACAAAGCCAAGCACTTCACACAGGTATCTTGCATTTTGATGACAACATGATCCTTTCTTGCTCATCTCAACACATCTGGTCCTGCCTTCCCCTCCCCTCCCATCTTTACCTACTGTAAAGGTGGGAGGGGAGGGGAAGGGCTCCCAGCTGTGTGCATGCACATGTGGGATCACATCTTTGTTTCTATCCAGGCCATGGGCTTCCTACTTTTTGGACCAGAAATTGAGGCATTGCATCATTAGGCTCTGCTCTGTTGTACAAGCATGAGGGAAAGTGGAGAGGGTTGACCAAATAAAGCCTGGAACTGCTCCATTAGTGAGATGTGCTCACAAAGCCACTGTGATCACTGGAATTAAACTTTAAAGTACTCTGAGCAAATGCTGAACTAGCCCAGCTCTGAGAATTGCTGTGTGTGCATGTGTGTGTGTGTGTGTGCATGCACATGTGTGAGTTTCAGCCAGATGCTCTGGCTCAGCCTCCTTCAGCTTGGCAGAGGGCTCTTTCCAGAAACTTGGGCTTGTTATTTCAATGCCTGGTAGATTCCTCTGAGCTGGCCTCCAGTTTGTCTGGCAGATACCAGCCAGCCATTTAACCACAGCTGGATTGGTAGGAGAAAGCTTTGGAAACCAAAGAGCCTTGCCCATCCTTGTTGGCTGGGGGAGATGAATCTCTCCCTCTTGCCTGCCCAGCTCTGGAGGTGCTGTCACTCCGACACCTCAGCTGTACCACATACAAAATCACCAAACAGCTGGTAGGGCAAACACAGGAAGAGCGGGTTTTCCTTTGGAGAATGCCACTCTGTCAAAACTCCAAATATCTTGAAATATTTTTAGGATGAAAAGTGCTATTTTTAAAATCCTGAAGCAGCTTTTTAAAATGTGGTGCAATAGGTAATATGATATATAAAGCAACTAAGTCTAACTAGTCTTGTCCAGATTTAAAAAAAAAAAAAAAAGAGGTGGATTTTTTCATAGAGAATTTAGTCATATTCAGGTTTTATCCTGCCTTTGAGGAGAAAACCCTTCTGATCTTGAGTGAGTTCAAATTACAGTATCTTGCTTTTTTGGTAAAACAAAATATTGGTTCACAGTGAAACTTAATGGGAAGATTTTTCTTCAGGATCAAACCCTATTCATGCTGCACAACTGTGTCATTCAGTTGGAGTTCTCTTACAAAAGCCCCAGTCCCTCACCTGGAAAACAGGAAAAACCCCATGCAGTTAATGTGACCGATCATGAAACACGCACATTGAGTCAAGCATGATATCAATGAGGAAAAAGAATGATCCTGTGGGTAGGGCAGTGGTCTCAGCCATGAGATCCGGGTTCCCTGTTCCCTGCAAGTGGTCCCTGTGGCCATGGCCCCATGGCCTGAGATCATCCTTGTTAGATAGCGATTATGGCTTTGGCAGGGGCTCTCAATGTGCCATTAGTACCGATCAAGTGCACCCTGTACGCAAAGTCCCAGCCTGATGACGAAGGTGGCCAGAGGTGATGAAGGTGACTTGGTACCAGGTATCAGCTCCTTGATTATAAGGAAACATGCAAACCTTTTTCCTCTTGGCTCCTACTGCATTACATTTTCCTCTTGTCTCCTTGAAGGGAGCCAAAAAAATCCCACAGTTAGAAGTCTGCTGGAAGCTCACCAGTCGAGGGTCTGGTGGCACACAAGACTTGACAGACTTGGGAGTGAATAGGAGTAAACCCAGCAAGGGTTAGGTGAGGCCAGCGAGCTTTATTTTTGAAGCGGCACAGAGAGAGAGAGGGAAGAAAGGAAGGAGGAAACAGCTGTAAGGACATTTTTGTTGCTGACTGGTCCAAAGGAATGTGTATAAACAGCTTTAGATGTATTTTCCTGAGCATGCTAAGTGTATTTACTCCCTGCTCTAATTGGTCCTGCCTCAAGTTAGCCAGGACTAAGAGTTCCCATGGGAAGTACGCCTCACTGACTCAAGCGGTCTGCAGACTGGCTGGTGTTCACAGTGCAACCTGTGTTTGTGATGGCTCCCGAGCTGTCCTTTCTCACAGCCTCCTGCCGCAGTGCCCAAGGCCAGTGCAGATTTGGCCCTGCCCGAGGGTCCACAGGCCAGGTGGCTTTACTGCAGGGCAGCAGCAGGGCCTGGCTGGCACCGGTGCTGGATCTGGCAGCACAGGAGGAAAGGGCTGCGTCTCCCTCCCGGGAAGGCTGGTCCACATGGCTGAGGCAGAGGATGCTCGAATTTATATCATGAGCTGGCCGCAGCTCAGTTCTTCACTCAATCCAAGCAAGTTGCAGGCGAAGGCTCCATGAGCAGGGACGTTTTCCTGGTGTATGCATTGCCATGCAAGCACCAACAACCAAAGGCATTTTTGCACTTGCAAATGCCCCTGGATGCACACAAAGTGTTTGTTCCCAGTAAAACCCAGACAGACACTTTTTCTGAAGAAAGTGCAAGCAGTCAGCGAAAAAGGGGGGGAAGCATAAACCAGTTTCTCATTGCAAAATGTCATTTTGATGGAACTGACATTTTTAGCAAAGCCAGTATAAATTTCAATGTTTTGTTTTGTTTGTTTTAAAAAAACAAACACAGAAAATATCCAAATATGTAATATTGACATTTTCAGAACCAAATGTTTTCCTATTCCATCCTAGCACAGTTCTTAAAATTTGAGTTAACTTTTTCTTAAAAATACTACAAAGAGACCAAAGGAAAAAGAAGGTTTAAGTTCTTCTGAAGTATGTGGGCATTCCACAAATATTATCTTTTCATTCTGACTCAACACTTGAGCCCATCCATCAAAGTGAAAATGAGATGCCCTCTTTTTGGAAATGCATGTTTTACTCCACTATCTAAGCCAGTTAGTTGTGAAAATGTTTCTGAAGAGCCCTGCCCATGACTGGTGATCTTTTTGGCTGCTGGCATCCTCCAGCCAGCAGGCACCTGTAAAATGCATCCTTGGCAGGGTACCAGCACAGTTGCCTTTCCTGTGCAGGGAGCGTCAAGGCAGAGGCAGGTTACAACCCAGGCTATCACCTTGTCCAAAAGAAAGAGAAACCAAAAATTTCATCCAGCTGCTGGATTTATAAAATTTGCTTTCTCTGAAGGTGCTTGAGGGCAAGAGATGCTGAGGAAGGGAGATATTTGAAAGGGGGGTTCCTGGATGCAGAATAATACAAAAGCACGACGTGGGATCTGCCACTGCCTTTCTGGTTGCCAAGCCGTGGAGCCAGCAGAAGTTGTTGATAGGAAGGGAAGCACTGGTGTGGTTCTAACAGTTTTTAAGCACTGTATAAACACCAGTGATAAGGATTGATTATGACTGCAATTCTCCTTCATCTGTTGTATTGCTTTGGATCTGCAAAGAGAACCCAGAGTGAATGAAAAACTGAGCAGTGGGTTTGAGTTTGGTGGCCTTGGATGCTGTGTTGGGCTCAAGATCTCCAGCAAGATTTTTTTCATAGACATGGTGAGCCTCTGGTTTCCCTTCTCTTTCACTTCCACCTTTCCTCCAAAGCTCTCTTTCCTTCAGTGTTTCCCAAATCCCACCAGCCTCTGATGTGTTGGACACAGCTCTCAGGACTTTGCAGCAGAGCCTCCTTATGTGCTCAGGAGGTGATGCCAGTCACACCCCTCATTCAGAAGAAAACATTGCCCACAAATTTACCAGGACCACTGAAGGGAAACAGTAGCAAAGGAGAGATGGAAAAATCAGCCTCCAGAAGAGACCAGATTTCTCCCACCAGGAAAGCTGACCTTCAGGGGGTGCGCTGTGTAAAGCACCAACAACACGCGGTGTCATGCATGATACACGTGCCAGCTCTCCAGGAGTTTTCCAGGAGGATTTCCAGTTTCCAGGAGGTTTTCCAGTTTTTATCTCATCTAGAAGTTGATGTTCTGAGCCCCAAAGACCTCTTATTCAGTCCCTCAGGACAGCGTTAGCAGGGCTTGCTGCCCACGGCCCAAAAATTCTCAGATTTTACAGCTGGCTGGAGGGGTTATGACAGCCTGGAATAAGTCCAGCCTGCTTTTGACTTCTTTTTTCTTGAGCTAGCTCTTTCCTGTGTTCTTTTTTTAATCTTGCTATCCATCCCATGACATCTCTCTCTCCCCCTTCTCCTGTGGCCCCTCATCAGCACCAACTCCACCCTTGCCTGAGTGCCCCAGTTAGGAAGGGAAGAGGTAACTATGTGCCAGCTAGTACCTTCTTATCTAGTCACAGTATGTTCCCCTAAGGGAATTTTTGGCCTGGGATTGTGTGTGTGTGTGTATGTGTGTGTTTTATATGCTTTATTTTTATCACAGAAAGGATAGACAGTACATTGTGTCTTCAGTCCAGGAGGTTACACACTAGATAAGAGACAGACAGATGCACCACAACTGCTGCAGCCCGTGGAGTTGTGTTCCTGAGATAGCACTGGGAATGTAACAGGTAAACTGCTTCCAACCCCCCACATTTGGGCAGTGGATTTTGTGTCAACAAATCCAGATCCAAGCAGAGATTTCAATGTTGATGTTCCCGCAGGCAGAGAATAAAGTCCGCAGTGCTTCCTCCATTTCTGCCACACTTGTACCTTCTCATAGGCCCCAGTCTCTCATCTCCCCCATCCTATCCACTCCTCCTCTGGCTTCATTCTCACCCCCTCTGTCCATCTCCAATTTGGATGTGTTGTGTGGTTCAGTGATCTCCTTGGGCTTCTCCGAGAATACGTCCATATTCAAAAGGAAATGGGAGATGTGTGTGTTTAGGCAACAGTGGTGTCAACAACCTCATAGTAGCACCTGTTAACCAAAGCTGGGAAAGGAAATTAAAAAAAAAAAAAAGACATTTTGGTATTAAGAGCTAGAATCAGAGATGGTTTATCTGTGCCTACTTCTTGCATCTTTCTTGAACCATCTGGGCTAATTATAATGCTGGAGACTGTATACTCATTTTTAAAGGATTAAGGGTGAGCCACAATAGTAGGTGATGCCCACTACAGTGATCACCCCAAAAGGGTGATCCCTTTTTTTTCTCTCGTTTCAATATCAGTGTCCTTGCCACTGAGCCACAGCTGTGGCAAGTTCAAGCGGGCATCCAGGATCTGCTTCACCAGCACCATCACCCCTCACAAAGCTCAGGGGCACACAGCCACTTCCATGAAGCTGTCTCTAGTTCAGCAAGGGAGGTGTTGCAGAGCCTTTGAGTCATCCCACAAACTCCTGCCCTCCTTCACCTCCCCCCCAAAGCCTTTGTCCTATGCTGTGAAGGTTAACAGCATGTTGCAGCATCACGGTGCTGCTTTGGGGATGGTGATGCTGGGTTTATTTTCTCAGGAGAAACAGATAAACGTGGCACCAGCTACTACCCAACACTAAAGCTAAATTAGTAAATTTATTGTTCTTTCAAACCTGAGGGATGTGACAGGGACTGGTTTGGATTTTGATCCAAAGCTTAGCAAAGCTGTGACCTTTGTATCAGCCTGACAATGAGCAATTGTGGCTGTGCTGCCCCAGCATCCATCAAATGCAATGATTTAGTGGCTTGACTGGCATAGCAGAGATAAAAGTCACTGTAACTAAACATTGTCACAAGATGGATGTGTCCCACTTAGAAAATATTGTCTTAACTTAGGCTTTAGTTTCTGGGTGTTTCTGTGAGGGTCTCATCCCAGTGTCTGCATCCTTTGCAAATATTACCCAGACTTTAATGAATGTATCTTTGTGAGGTAAGAGCAAACCATCATCCTCATTTCAGAGTGAGGGAAATAAGGCACCAAGAGATTATCAGCAGAGTGTAACCACTCCTTGTGTTACCTAGCACAAGCCATATAAATTTCAATTTTCCTGATTAGCTTTTTTGTAGCTCTTTATGCAGCATGGCTCTGGCTAGCCCCAGGTCCAGTCCCAAAGGCTGACAACCTCCGCACATCCAATCTCTCATGTCTTGCAGTCGGCAACTTGAAATGAGCTATATGCAAAACACATCTCAAATCTCTAATTCCCCAACCTGAGAGGGCTTGACATTGCCTTCTTGGTGTCCTGATGCTTCTGTTCATGCCACAGATATTCACTATATGCTTAAGTTTAAAGTAAAGCTGACATCACCTCTGCAGTGTTATTTTCAGAGACTCCTGTGGTAAGGCTATTACACATATCTTGCAATTAGGCCATTACACGTATCTTGCAAGATTTATAATCATTGGCTATATCAAAGAAATATATCAAACAAATATCAGATTAAGTTGTACCTATGTCTCCCTCTCCTTCCACAAAACTCCACACTGATTGTTCCAGTGCTACTCATGCAACACAACTGTGGGGCAATGCATTCTTGAGTTTTTAGATGAGGAAAACCAGAGCTGCTGGAGCCCAAGTCAGCAAAATCCATGAAGTTCTTACAGCCTTCTCCATCTACATGTGTCCTCAATCTCAGCCATCTGCTGGGAGTTTGCAGGTTGAGGAGATGGGACAGGAGGATGGTCCCTGCCTCATCACACTGCTGGGTCCAGTTTGAACATCTCTGCAATGGCTACACTTCTGTTTGAGCCCTCTGACAGCTTCTCACCTCCACCTCTGGGAGATATGGGCAGAAGGGACAGATTTTGTTTTGAGTTTTCCTTCCTACCAAAATCCCCATTTCTGGTTCAGCTTTTGGCACAGCTTCTTGCTGGCTAATGATCAGCTTGGACCCCAGAACACTTTCAGGGTACAAATGAAATTCTGAGCAATGACTTCTGTCACTCTTAATGCCTGAAAGCTAGTCAGAAGCATGTCCCAGGTCCCCCAGCCTCTCAAAGACCCTCCTCACCCACTGTGAGCTTCCCTGTGGCCAGCTCTCACCATGTGTCAGGGCTTTGCTGGGGCAGCACTATGGAGCTGGCAAACCCACAGCCCAGGTAAGCCTTTCTCCTCCAGCACTTTACAGCTCTGGGACAGTTAAAGCTTGCACATTCCTGAGGCTGAGCATCCCACAGTGGTTTTGGGAAAAGGTTATTCTGCCTGTTTCTAGCTTACTTTTATATTTCCAGGACTCCCAGCTGTTCTGCATGGCCAGAAGGAGGGCTGGGGTCTGCTTCTTCCAATATGCATGGTGGGACTGGGTCCCTGCTCTACCATACAAGCAATAATTTATTGCTCTCCTTGGTGAGGAGAGACTGGCTGTGTGCCTGGGCAGTGGGGCTGGGACCCAGTGGGTGCTCCTGCCAACCAGGGTGTCAGGCAGGGTAGCAGAAATGCTTTTGTTCCAGCTAAGCGGTGTTGGAAATGTGTTTTCTTTTCATCCTCTTTCTAATTTTGGGCCCTGAAGTCAGTGCCCAAAGCACACATACACCCGAGTCTGAAGTCCAGCAGGCCAAGATAGATGTGTCATTATGGGGACTGTACAAACAGGAGCAGGATGGGAGGGAAGAGGAGCCAAACAATGGAGTCTCCCTTCTTTCTGCCCAATATTTATCATGATTTTCATGTGTCTGTCCCTGGCTACCCTCAGGCACGTCCATGGCAGGTGGGGCTGAGCTGCACCTTCCTTGTTTAAGCCAGATCTCCTCTATCCACTCTATTTGACTGTTTTTCCCCTTTTTAAATTCATTTATCAGATTTTCCATGATGGAAGACAACCCAAGGAGCATCACTGTGGCTGCAGCACAGCACACTCCTGCCTGTTTCCAGGCTAATGTCACTGCACCTCCCATCATCTGTGCAGCACAAAAACAGGACCAGAAGCACAAAAACAGGACCTGAGTCCTCCATGGGGATGGGATGAGGAAACAGCCTGCCCATCCACAAACTCAGCCATCCCTGCCTGAAGGATGTGGCCCCAGGACAGGATGCAACCAGGCAAGTAAAAAGCCAACAACTGATGAATATTTTGCAGACAGACCTGAAGACGTTTTTAAGTTCTAATGGAAAATGATATTTGATACTTTGCAAGTTAGTAATAACATATTTTATCTATGTGACTTTTTCTGCAAGGCCGGTGATGATATCACATTATTGATGGTATTCTTTGTACTCTGACCAATGTCCTTATTTGCACCATTTCCCATCTCTTATTCCAATCACTGATGAACTACTCATTCACCCACATATTTAAATTGACAAGAATACAGAGCAGTTGGACCTTGAAAATCAAGGGGTTTGTGTTTAATATATTTTCACCTGTGAAGCAATACAGTGATATTTGCTGAAAGTGGATGCTTCCACAGGGAGTTTCCTCTCTCACAGTTCCCCAAAGAAGAGACCCCTACCCACCATCTTTCACCACCTTGTGTATCTGCACAGGCACTGGGTACTGAACAGAAGTTGTGCTTGCAGCCTTGCACAAAGTATTATATTCAGCGCACAAAAAAATTTTTAAAATTATCATGTCCTGAGAAGTTCCCTAAACATTCTTAAAATAGATTTTTCCATCATTTAGGGTCTCATAGAGAACCCTAGCTGATGAGGTCTGGGAATCTGCTGTTAATTTGCTCATTAGGAGGTGCTTTTACAGCAGCTTTCAGCACTTGTGAGTTTTGTACTCTTTCTACAACACTCACTAAACTGCCAGTAGCAAACTGCACGAGGAGACTGATGCCCTCTTGGAAGATCTCATTGACCCCCTAAAATCAGCACTAAATCCAGACTCCCCCATGGTCTCCTTCTGTCAATACGGTGCCAAGGCCAGAATCAAACACTCTCATGTCCCCAGATATGACTGAGAAGTCCCCATGACTGAGAACTCCTGGGCTGAGAACAGATCTGAACGAGCTTTTACCTGTCTATCCCAGGAATGCATCCCAGTGCCCCTGCCAGCCTGCGTGTGCGCCAGCCCTGAGTCCTGGGCCGTGACGTACACGGAGGAGCAATGTGGCTGGGAGTGTGGTGGGGAATGCCGAGGATGCCACAACAGGAAGCACAGAGACATAACATGTCCAAGTGGGGTAACTGAGGCAGACGGAGCAGGAATGCGATTATGTGACCCCCGCGGGATTTGGCTGAGACGCCAGGGAGTGCTGAGCTCATTCCTCCGTCAGAGGGAGGAGGAGAGCGGAGCAGGTCTTGCTGTTTGTGTTTTATCAGATAGAACCAAACGGCATCAGCAAACATTGCGGTTTGGGGAAAGATGGATTTCAGCACATTCCCCAGCTGCTGGTCGGTGTCCCAAAGTACAGCTAACAGAGGGAGAGAGAGCAAGTGAAAGTTCCCAGGGGCACAGTGGTGTAGGAGAGGGAGCCACCTGCAAAGGCTTGCCAGGAAGCCAGCAGATGCCAGAGGGTCAGGCTAATTCAGTGTGCAGGCTACAGGGCCCTTTTATGAGCTCATTCTTCAATGTGATCCGGAGTTTTCCTCTGAAAGAGTTTCAGGTTTTTAACTTGAAAATACCACTTTCTCCAAAGCAAAACTATCAGTGGAAAAAAAAATTGTTCCAGTGTCAGCAAATGCAAATAGTCTCTTGTCAGTGGTTTCAGCTCTGGGAAATCCTGCACCAAAAGTATTTCAGGTTCAGTAATAGTATTATGAATATAGAGAATGTGAAGTAAAAAGACCTTGAGACCCTTTTCTGTATTAATAAATCCTCTGAGTGTTCTTTTCTAGGTTTTGCAGGTATCTTATACATTTTATGTGAGGCTCTGAGAAAACAAAACTACCAGTCCATTGATGTAATATGGTTCGCTCATTCTTCTTCTTTCTCAGCCCAGTTTGGGAATATTCCCATCAGCCCCTTTGCATTTTATGCACAACTTCCCAAGTTCCATCACTTCATTAGGAAACAGCCATGTCCAGCAACACTGGCAAGAGTAGGAGCAGATCTGAGGTGCTCACAGAAAAGCTGGGAACAAAATTTTCAAAAGTTTGGAAAACAGTTCTCACAACAACTAGTTTAGGCCAGTACCTGAAGCATCCCTCCTGGCAGATCAGAATCAATAAAGGGGACCTCATCAAAACTACTTTACCCCCCAGATATATTGCCTTTGAATGACTCCTGCCTTTCCCAGGTTGCACACTGCTTATAGGTTAAATCAAGGTAGGTTTTTTCCCTTACCTGGAAATACTGCAAGTCCTACATGGGTATCTGAGCAAGAAGTCAGACTGCTTCCAGTCTTCTATGCAATTCAGAAGTCAGGACGTTTAAGTTTCTAAACTATATGGACCGTGTCAGAACTCTGAACTTTGCTGGAATTTCTGAAATGGTTGATTATGGGTTTCAGTTCACATCAGAGAGGGGGATTCAGGTGATTCTTGGTGCATTTGGTGCATTCGTATTCCTGTCCTTGTCCTTCCTGCTTTTAAACTGCCACCTACCAAAAACATGCTGAGGTCAGGATTCAGCTGGTGGCCTGGCTGATGGGAGAAGCTAAAACTGGCCTGAACTTCCCTCTTTTAGCTTTGCAGTGCTGACTTTAGTGAAAACTTGTTTTTATCAGTCTTCAAAGCTGCTTGCTTGTTACTCAAGGGGCAGAGAGGCAGTAGACTCCAGCTGGTTAAAGTCCCTTCTCTGAGCACAAACTTTGACCCCTCCCCAAAATGCTAATTTCTAGTACCAACCCAAAAAGGGTTGCTCAGCCCCTCTTCCCCTAGCCCTACCCCTGCTCTTTCACAAATGTAGATAATGTAACTCTTTTTCTTTCTTTCTTTTTTAATCGATTTATCCAACAGTCTCTCTTCTCTTGTTGTTATGTAACTATCAACACACATAAAAACCAGAAACACCTCAGAGTACCTTATTTATTTTTCTGTTGCTACCAGGCTGAGGTTCCTAAACAGGTGGCTGAAGAACAAACCCAGGCTGCAGGGTTTAGTGCTGAGTTTTGCTGTATGGACCCTGGGATGTTTCTGAACTGGTTTCTTTGAGAAACAAGGGAAGTTCCAGGGATGGTTCTGCTGTGAGCAGTTCTGCCAGCTGTCCTCCTTCCCTTGCAGCCACAGCCAGGCAGCCAAAGGATCAGCTGGGAGCACTCTGAGTCCTTTTCCCAGGAGGGACTGACCCAGGTGAAGGCAAAGGACGGCAGGTGAGGCTGCCATGTGCCTGTGTCCCCAGTAGCCCTCAGCTGAGTTCAGCTATGCAGCTGGATGTGCATTACAGTAGCCCTGAAATGTCTCTTTCTGCTGACAGCTGAAGCTGATGGTGCATTGTGGTCAGACATTGCCTTTGCCCAAGCACCAGTCAGTGTGGCCAAGATCTAAGGCAGGCTCTTCCTTGAGGCCAGGCTGAGAGAAGAGGCAGGGTTGTGCCCAGCTGTGCAGCCCTTCAGCAGAGAGCCAGCATTTACAACCCCAACCACAGCCGTGCTCCTGCACACAATAGCTGAGAAAACCTGCAGGAACCATAGGCTTGAAACATGCCCATGGGGAGGATGATTCTCCTCTGGCTCATTAACTCCTGAAAAGACTTTAACCAGAGCCAGCTTGCAAAAAAAACCCCAACCCAAACTCAATGGCACAGAGACAAGAAGACAGCTGGTTAGCTATAACTAGGGTATTTAGCTACTTCCCTAACCATTGTCCACCCTTATTAATGGTTAAATGCTCTCTGTGTCATTGTTTGCTCTTTCTGGCCAATTCAAACTCTTTCAAGTGGGAGAAAGAGTGAAGAATGGAGGGAAACCAACACCAAAGACCTGCTTGTGTTTTGCAAGACACCCAATTAAACGGCACCTCAGGTTACCTATAAATGTCATTTGCTTTCCTGTTAAGGGACATTTATTAGAATTCAAAAGTGCATGAATGAGCAGAGTTCTTAACCTTGTCTTGAGACTGGTGAATATGTACTGTGCTTAGCTCCCATCCTTTGTATTTATGTGGTATCTTTCCCTTATCTCCACAGTATCACAGAGCTTCAGTTTTCTCCTTATCTCCATGGTGTCCTGAGGACTTCTTAAAACAATGAGATCTGACTAACTTGCCCAAAGTCACACAAGAAACTGGTGGCAGCCCAGAGAATTGAGTTGAGGATTTGTTGGCATGGCAGGTGGATCACCATGAAATCCTAGAGCACCTCAAATGTCACAGCAACCCTTTGGCCTTGGGCCCCTGCCCTTCTTGCATGGGAGGGGTTGAAGCTGTGCTAGTCTCTGGCCCTCATGGGGCTGGGTGCCCTGCCTGTGACCCTTACCCAACCTTTGCCTCAGACTTAAACCAAACTTCACTTGACTCTTCAGTTGAGCTTGAAAAGTTCTGTCAACATTTCTTTCAACTTCCACATTCCTCTGCCCTCTTTGGGGTTTGACTGGAGGTAGAGACACCAAAATACCCTGAGGCATGCTGTCTTACAGTAATTTCTGACCCTGCTGAGTAACCAGTCTTTCTGATTCTGGTTAACTCTGCTCATTTACAGGCCAAAAACCCACTTGGGCCAGATTCAAACAAACATCCAGGCCAGCAGCTTCAAGAGCTCTCATTCACAAGCAATCAGTAAGAAATCCCTCTGCTGAGTTTGGTGGCACCAACATCAAAGGTACAGCATTTTTCATTGTGTCACCACACTGACGTCACCGTTGCAAAACCCGATGTTGGGTGGAATGAGCAGATCCTGCCAGTTTTCACTGCCTGGATTTGGCAGCACGCAGAGGTTTTGTGATGAGCTCTACCGGAGGTGAGGTGATGTTGGACAGCTGTGACAACCCCTCAGTCAGATGTGGCACTCCATAACCTGACCTCAGGGACAACAAGGAGACTTTCTGAGACTCCATTGCTGAACTGCCATGCTACTTAAATAGCTTTGAGCTTTCTTTTTCTTTTTTTTTTGCTTCTCCTTGCTGTTTTATCTGACAGGTAGGCTGGTTCACAGGACCACATGCTGCGAAGATGGGCTGATATGAGTGCTCTTCCATGCAAAGACATCCAATATTGTCTCTTGGGCTGTGTTTCCTAAGCCAGTGCTGATCTACTGCCATATGCTCCTGCAGATGCTGCTGTGGTCCTTGACTTGCCCTGAGAATTTACTAAGCCTTGGATGGGCTGAGGGAGGTATGAGGGCATCGGGACCACCCAGTGCACGGGTGGCACATGTCCTTACAGCACTCAAGCATCCGAGCAACAAAACATTATGCAGGAGATAATGAACCTTTTGCAGACAATTTAAAAAATCAGCCAGTGACATTTCAGCCAGCCAGGAAGCTTGAGCAGCTTCTACCTGCCTGGCCCTGCCATTGAGATAAGGCCCTCCTTGCTCTGCAAGAAAATTAACTGAGGGGCAAGAGGGAAGTGGTGGTGAATATTCTTATGTTTAACATCTGCTAATGAAAGATCATTTAATCAATTGCAAAAGCAAGAATGGTCACTGCTTCAGCTTCCCAAACTCATGATGCCACAGCGCTTCTCAGGACTGTGCTCCCTATAGGACAACACTGCCAGGATGAAAGGGCAGTTTAGTTTCAAGCAGATTATTGCTTCATAGCACAGGGGATACAAGGACTTCAGGGCTTGAGTCTGAGCTTGACAGCCCCCCATACACATGTTAGGTGTCCTAGTCCAGCCCCCAGCCCTCCCTCCCTACCACAACAGTATAAGAACAAACCAGCCGGAGTTGTTTCTTGAAGGGAGAGCTAGCTGATACAATTTTGATGGTGAAGCACATGCATCTGGATGGATGCTGTGTTTAGCAGGACCCTCTGTTTTCTGAGAAAGAGGTGAAAGATCAATTATGGAGCATGAAAGCAGTGATGCCTCCAGTGTGACTGAGAGAGCACTAGATTCCACAGCTCTGCCTCAGGCAAAGAACAGGCAAGTCCTTAAGGAGGCTGCTTTGCTTCCTTGTTGTTTTTTTCCTGCTTCTCAAAGGAGACAGGGTGAGGTGAGTCCCAAGATTATCACCTCCCTGCAAGCAGCAGCCACATCACCTCCACCATGCTCTAAAACCAGATGAAGATTCCAGGTCCATTGCCTGGTTGCCCTCACAGAAGATGCCTCATAGAAGCCTCATCAGCTTCTTCATCTCACTCCATAGGAAAATCATGACACAGCACAGCTGTTTCCTTATCTCAACTGACTTCTCTTTCTCCCTTCTCCCTCCCTGCAGCTGCACAGGTTGTTGACACCTCCACTGTAGTGTCAGTGCCAGTGTGCAGCAGAAGGGGATCTCATCTCTGAAACATGAGAGGTGGGAGTCAGCACTTTTCTTCCAGCAGGTGCCATCCAACCTTGATTTCCACCATCCAGATCTGCAGGTCAGTGCCTTGAAACAATGTTCTTCCTTGACTCTGATACTTCTACCCAGATGATCGTTTTAGCTGGTAAAGAATTTTTCTAACATGAAGAAACATATGAAGAAACAAAGACCTAGCAAACCAAAATATAACTAGTGCCCAGCTGCCTCTTTATCTGGCTGTGCTTTATTTGCACAAGCTGAAGAACTTCATGGTGCCAGGAGGGATGTGATAGAAGTTCTTTGTCTCATAAATTGTTTTGGCCCAGTCTTCCCCCAGGAGTTAGGACTTGAGAGCAAGAGCTGGCAGCATGGGTTCTGCTCCCAGCTTTGGCACTGACCTGCTGCGTGACCTTGGACAACTCACTTCACCTCCCCTGAGCTTCTGTTTCCCCTCCTCTCCTTTGTCTGCCTTGTTTATTTGGACTGTCAACTCCTAGAGAAAGGAATTCAGCCTCCCTGGCTGCTTGAAGATTGCATAGCATGACGGGAGCCCAATCAGACTTGCTTCTGGGAGGTACTACAGTAAAAAAGTTCAAAATGATGACTGAAAACTAGCATTTGCTAAACAATTGTATGGGAGGTTTTGCTTATTAAGAGGCATACATGAACTAGCAGAACATCCCTGGCAGTTCAGAGAGCTTGTCCGGGGGCAACAACTGTTTTTGTTCCTTTTCCATGGCCACACTGAAGACCATATCTACCAGCCCCATAAATATTGACATCTTCTCCCTGTCCCAGCTGCACAGTGGGAGGAGTGGGAAGCATCTGCCAAAGGACAGGGAATGTTTGTTGGAGGTAATGAAGAAGGCTCCTCTTGGAGTCCTCCCCCTCACAAACATCTGGACAGATAACAGTTCTTGTGAGAAAGGTTGAGAGAGCCAGGGAGGCCTCCTGGAAAGGGCAGGGAAACATTTCACTTCAGAGCTGGTTAGCACCAAGGGCAGAAAGGTGGAAAGAAGCTGCGGGGGCTAACGCAGACCCTGTCACTCAGAAGTCAGGGATGGAACAGACAAAACCAAGGCCAGCAAAAGCCAATGGGGCAGATCATCTTTAGGTGACACCACAAGAGCCTTGATTGCAGAATACACCTCTTTCAGGCAAGTGCTGCAGCTTTAAAATCCATTTTACCCTATGGACAGTATCAAAAGGTGTAATGAAGGATTTGCCATTGCATTCATGGCTCTTGAGGAGACTCCATGCTCACCCACTGGCTTCTACTCCACTCAGAGTCCCCCTGGCAGTGCCACTGCTGTCCGTCAGCCAAGAGGGTGCCCTTCTCTTCCTGCTAAGTGACCCAGAGCTGGTACACAAGGACATCATGATATGGCAAGAATCACATCGTTTGCGCTACACGCCACTCCACAGATATAGCTGAGAGCAAATTGTTTCTCTAACATGCCAAGGATGCTTTCAAAAAAGCTTTTACTCCACTACCTCTTCGGCAGCAGCCCTGCAGCCTGACAAACTCCACTGGAACGCTTGTCTGCTTTTAAAATGTCTTGAATGTATTGCATGTATTGGCCTGTCATTGGTTTTCTCGAGCCCCAGTGATACAGAGGGGTCTGCTGGAAGCAGTGTGGAAAGCAGCTCCTTAAGTGATGCTTTCCAGTTGGCAGGACTGGAGGGCAGGCACTACCTGCTGTTAGGGGAGAAAGCCAATCCAGTTGTTAATCCATCAATCAGAGGCCAATGCAGAATTGTTTCCCCCAGTGCTGTTTTCCAGTGCTTTGTCCATTTATGTCTGTGCAGACGAAGGTCCTTCCCCTGCCTGACTGCCCCCGCAGGAGCATCCCTGTGGGGTGAGTTCTTCCTACCCTGGCAATGCCTGGGAGTGCACAGAGGCTTTTTCTGTCTCCAAATGTAACAGGTGGCATAAAGAAGGCACAAACATAGGAAGGATGATTGAAAAGAATAAACTCCACATGGCCTTAATTCCCTACTCCTCACTGCAACAGGCGCTTTGGAAACTCAAGACAGATGAGCACACATGGAAGAGCGATGCTCCTGGAGTGAGGATCTCCCTGTGCATTGCCACTGATAGTATTTACAGATCTATGTTCTGCCACTGCTTCCAGCTTGCTGCACAGCCCGAGGCCATCACCACATGAAACAGGTGAAGAGCAGTGGCTGCATGTTTAAAGGAAACATAATAAAAGAAGAAAAAATAGTCCATTTTTCACAGCTTGCAGGGTGCTGTTAAGTAGTTACTCCTTTCCATGGCAGTTGCTGGGGCTCAGAGACCACCACAGACATGCAGTTGCCAGGGTCTGAAGGGCAAAATTCCTGTGTCTCAGTCTCCAAATTCCTCAAATAGTCCCTCCAATTTTTATGTTTTCATAAAGGCATGGCCTGCTGCCGGGTGACCTGGAAGAGGCATTGCAGTGCTTTGTCAGCACACTCGCCTCACTGCAGAAGCTAAGGACCAAGTTGTCTTATTAATCATTTAAAAAGTGGGGAGGAAAAAAAAATAAAAGGCACAGTTCTGGCTAATTGTAGGGGGGGAAAAATGAGGTCAGAGTTCATTTTTTTCTCTGCTGTGGCTTCACAGTTCACTGGCTGACAAGGAAAGCAAGATAAGAAGAGACTGGAGATAGTTCAGGGAACAACCTCCCTCTCCCAAGGAGAAGTGGGGGAGTTCAGTTTTCTGATATAGATGGAGAGGTGACTGTGCTGGATGTTGAGCACAGGGCTTGGCAGAGGTGATGCCATAAGCTACTCCAAGAGGGAGCAGGGGGATTTGGCATGGTGCACATGGAGCAAGCATGTCTCATTTTTTGCCACCCCATAGACGTACTGATGTTGGTGCTGCTCACAGGGAAGTCTGAGCTGAGAGGAATTGGGAGCCTCCTGCCACCAGCAGCCATGCAGGATTTCAAGTGGCTACATTCGATTCAATCTAAGCCTCAGGGTTTATCCACTCTCCGTTTTTTAAATTTCTTTTTAATTTAACATCTATGCAAAAGTATAGATTGGAGAGGAGTGCAGAGCCCTGGTGCTCCTTCCTGCTCTGACACTGGGCTGATGATACAGCAAAGCCTGCCAAACCACCCTTCCCTCCTTCTGTCCCCTATGGTCGCTCCTGCTATGAGCGGCAACTGCTGGAGTAACCGAGACCTCCTCAGGAGCGTGAGATCCAGAATCACTCATTTTATGGGGCCCTCCTGCGAGAGCAAGGGATTTGTTACCCTGATTCCTGCTGGGGAAGCGCTCCCACAGCCACAATGTGAAACACAATACAGCACGGACTCTGACATTGAAGCTGGGTTATTTGAGGCAAGTTTGTTACATGGGGCCTGTGCAGCACAATCCCAGCAGTAATTATCCAGGCTCCTTGCACCACTCTGGCCAGTTAAATGCTAGCTCTGGCCTGAAATCACAAAGCCACTAGGAAAAGCAGATGTGCCATGCATAGCTTCAGGGGTATAGAGGGAGGAAGGGGGTCAGGAGAAGGAATCACAACCAGGGGGTGGCTGTTTAGTGAAGACCCTGGTGCTGGGGACGTGCCCTAGGGATGGGATGTTTGCCTTTGTGAGCATGAGCAGTGGACTATGGCAGGTGGCTTGGGACTTTCTTCAGCAGTGGCACTCATGGAAATTCCAGTGCTGCTGCTGGAGGTCAGCTTTCTGCTGCAGAAATTGAAGTGACACCTGAAACTCCTAAGGTCAGGCCAGGGGATCACAACAGCCAGTGAATCTGTGTCCCAGGGCTATTTAGCCTAGGGAGAGTTATCTACAGGATGTTGCCTTAAGGTAGGATCAAAACTAAGGTCCTGAACGTTTTTCCTTCCTTGACTGAGCATGTGCAGAGCAGGCAGGGATGGCAGGGGAAGTGTGAGGTGAGAAAGATGTTGTCAGACTCCTGTGACAGGTTAACCTGGTTCCTGGAGGTTGCACAAGCCCCCACCAGCAGCACTGGTGGTGTGGCAGAGCTGAAGGCTGAGCAGGTAAAAGGCAGGTGGGCCATTTGTGCCAGATCCCAGACAAACACGAATAACCTCCAGCACAGCCAGTTCCACCATGCTCCAAAACAGAAAACAGCTTCTGAAAAACCTTGGAATGCTAAGACATTTGAGAAGGAATAGGTTAAAAAGGGCTCAATGGAGGACTATAAACATCTCCAAAGACACATTCCCCAGCCCCTCCAGCCAGGCTACTCATCCCTTTCCTTCCCAGCCCTATCTTCCACTAATGTAGGACAATTTCTAATTGCTTTTGCTTTGGGAGTAATGATATGTCAGGGTGTTTTCCTTTTTCTTTTTTTTTTTTTTGTCAGGGAGAGCAATCAGGATCCTTCTGCATTTAGACGTGTAGGAAGAGAAGGAAAACAGTCTTGTTTTCAATAAGACAGGGTCTCTTCCTCCGTTGCTCAACTGCCCATTTGCACAAGGCTTTCTGGCCCCATAGTAGCCTGTTTCCCTGGAGAATACAGTCAACATGGGGAGGCAAGGCAGTGTTGGAAGGTAGCCTGAGGATAACAGGCGTTATAAAGAGGAATTTTTTTCCCTGCTGTTTTTGTTTGTTTTACCACAGAGGCTCAGAGGAGCTGGCCAAAAGCCTCACACAGCAGGTGCTGCCTGGGAATGCAAGGGGAGCAAAATTCCTACTAAATGGAAGCATTATTTGACACCACTGCCTTTCGCAATCTTTTTCTTTTGTTTCAGACAAACTCCAAGGCCTCCTGGGCTTTGCGGTCAAAGCTGAGTTGGACTCTTCTGCAGGGGAGGAAAGGGAAGTAGTAAGGGTGTCCCCAAACATGCCAAACACTTGGGTGACAGAGACCGAGCCTTCTGGAAACAATACTGCTGGGTTCCCACAGAAGTAGCAAGAGGGCCAAGAAAAAAAGAAAAATCACCTTTGGCTCCCTCACAGCAGTGTTATACCTTTTTCCTTTTTTTCCTTTTTTTTTTCCTTTTCTTTTCCTCTCTCTNTTCTTAAAATTGTTTTTTTTCCCCTTTTTTTTTTTTTTTTTTTTTTTTTTTTTTTTTTTAGTGAAGGACAGGCTGAGCCTGCACACCCACACCAAAATTGTTTTGACATTTGGAGATCTACAGGAGTGGGTCGCTACTCTGCCCGGCTTGGCTATTGTCTACCATGGCTGTTGCAAGACTGGGAGAGAGAGTAAGTGTGGCTAAAGGAAAGCAGGATAACTCCTTCCTTTACCAGTGTGTCTCAGTCCTTCAGCTCCTCTAATTTTCTTTTGGACTTCAGCTCCTTCCCAGTAAAACTGGCAGAAGCCACATGGTGGTCATATATCAGCAGCATGGGATGTGCAACTATTTCATAATTGATGGATCAGTGTTAAAACCCAGAAGGAAGGAAGTCAGACTCTTCCAAAACTGACAGGCTTTGCCACAGACTTTACATCCTCTTATTTTTTTACAATCAGCCAGGCTGCCTCTGTCCAAACGCTTTCCTCCTACCAGCAAAAATGTTTTCTCAGAGAAAGAATAATTTTTCATAGCCTTTTGGATACTCTCTGTTGCCAGAATGACCCCACAGAAGTGATAGCTCATTTCCAGAAGCCTTCAAAAGGTGCAGTAAGTGGCCATGCCTGTGTGTTCAGGTACGTCTGTCTCATGGTTGTCCTCGAGCAAAGGGACAGTGCTCTGGTTTGCTCCACACCTTGCATGCTGGCATTGCGCTCACTGATGGAGCCCTGGGGTGCTCCTCCAAGGCTGGTGCTATTAATATTAATGATTTTCTCCCCCTTCCACACCCTGTGGTTCCTGGGAGGCCAACAACCCCAGCCTGGATACTTTTAGACAGGGCTGTGTGAGACACAGCCATGTTCGTTAGCTGTAAGTCTTTAGAATTGCCCGCCAGCTCTCCAAAACAAGTTCAGAGCATGACTTGAAGCCACACAGATGACACGGCTCTCTAGGCCCAGAGGTAAAACCTACAATATTAGCAACACAGTGGATAGGTGGTGCCCACATTCCTGCCATTAACGTCACCGGCATTTCTCCCTGCCAGCGTCCAGCTACTGCATTCCTCAACCCAAACAGCAGCTTTCTTGAATTTCATGTACTGCAAAAGATGGAGAAATCCATGTGAGACAACTATCTGATTCTTCCCAGCTCTTCCACTGCTATTTATTGAGTACATTAAAATTAATGAAAACCAAAGACATTTGAATGGAGGGCAGAAAGTCATAAAGTTCAGAAAATGAAAATTTAAATGAGCCTTTTTTCAGAAGGCCATTTTTGTATCATTAAAATTTCTGCCCACTCAGAAAGGGGAAGGAAGGATAACACTAAGCAAAACCTAAAAGCTTCTGGTGTAAATTTGCAATGGTGAGAAAAGTATGTCCTTGACAAATAGCCAGAAGGACAAACTACTGCCATGATCAAGCTCTTCAGGATCAGGAGTTCCAGTGAATGGTATAGCTACTGAAAAAAAGAAAGGATGTAGAATAAGGCTGCACAAATAGTTTCAAAGATGGAAAATATGCCTTGATGGTGCGAGACACAGATCTATCTCTGTTTCCATGTCAAAAGGGGATGGGGAGAGAGTAATAATATACAACACATCTGTGCAGAGAGATGGGTGAGGTGTTCAGAAGTCCTTTGGCAAGGCTGGTCAGAGCCCTTGTTCAGCAAGAAATGTTGGTCTGGTTTTTACATCAGCAAGTTCAATTTCTGTTCATTTTTCTAAATGAAAGTATTTTGAAAAATATTTTTTTAAACATCCCAAGTGAATTTTCTCTGTATTAGTTAAGGACAAATGTTAATGCAAACAACAGTGCAAAAAGTTTTCAAATAGCTAAAACTGCAGTAAAGTTGACTCATAAATACTTCTGATATATCAGCTTTTTGTCCAGATGCCAGGATTAAAAAAAACCAGCTCCAAAGTTTGAAGAATGTAGCATGCCAGGTAATGCTGCTTAGTTATGAAGCGGAGAAAAGTGTAAAACTGATGGCTACATGTGAAGCCAAACAAAAGCAGATTAGAAATGAGGCACATTTTTAAATTAATGTGAGCTTCAAAATCAAGTAATCTGATGAGTCTCTGATGTGTTCAAATTCCCGTATATTGGTATGTCCACAGCTGGATGTTTTTCTGGAATATGCGGCAAAGCTACTGGGCTCAGTACTGGGCTAATTGACTGCAACTGAATGGCTTTGAAATATAGGAAGTCATACCAGATGTTCTCATGGTTCCTTCTGGCCTTAAATCCTGTGAATCTATGAATGAGTTTCTGAATCTGCGAAATCCAAAGTCCTGAGAATACAAACATGTGAGTAGAGTTATATTTCTGGCCTCCACATCTGAAGAAAGATATTGAATGTGCATTGTTGCGATAAATCAAAGAAGCAGCTAAATCAGAGCTGTAATAAAAGTCAACTGCAGATCTTTGTGCAGAAATTGGTCATATGTCATGTGAGGACAAGGTTCAGAGATGAGATTTCTCAACATCTGAAATGACTTCTTTTGGGAGCAGCCTCTTCCAAGCACTGTGGTGGAGATCCTCCTCCGGACTTGGTCTTCTGTGCCACACAGGAGCTTGTTTGACAAGTGACGATCAACGAGGCACTGAACGCTGCTGACCACAGTGTAATTGAGACGAGCATCCCTGCCATGAAAACCAGCAGTGAGACATTCAAGTCAAGAGAAAGGGGTTTTGTTTTGCTGGGCTTCCTTAAGGGGAAGCATGTCAAAACTGAAGAAACTGAAGTCCACAGTCAGCAAGAAAGCTTACTCAGCTATGGTCTAAACACTGTCACACCAGCCATGTATCCACCCACTCCCCTGCTCTGAAAAAGGAAGAAGAGCAGCAACAACAACAAAAAAATCTCAGAAGAATTATGATACTTCTGTGTCATTTAATAACACATTTAAGTAATCTGATTCATTCTGGGAAGAAATCCTCTGTATGCGCCATAACTGGATTCAGATGACATGAGTTTGAGTCTCACCACTGAAATTCCTTCTTGCCAGGCTCTGAGCATCTCAAGTTTGCTGCCCTCACCATGTCTCTTGGCTATGCCTCTGGCTCTGGCTGGAGAAGGCATCAGAGTGGGCAGGACCCACCTGGGGTCCAACATGCCTCATCAGCACAACATGGGGTGATTCCTAAGCTGCATGATTGGCCATGGTGATGCACATCTCCCTCCTTCATGCATGGAGGGTGCTGGAGCCTTGCACCATGGGCCCATTGCTTTAAAGAAAACCTTCGAGAAACAGACACTTGGTTTGAATGAAATGCTGAGAAAAAGAGCATGTGCTGCCAAAATTCTCCGGTGAAGCACCCTTATTATATAACACCAAGCTACATGTGTCGTGCAAAGTGCTGTCTGTCATTTGCAGAGGGCCCGTTGATGCTCTAACGTCACCACCAATGTCACGCAACACTGGGTGAAGCAATGAGCGCGGCGATGTCACCAGGAAACACATAATGCCAATGACAGTGGAACTAATGTAGAGGCGATTATCCTTACATTATTCAACACTTCCAATTGCTCTCTGTTTTAAGTGGCTATATGATGTAATAATATATAAATACTGTAATGAAGGGTTTATTTATAGCCATCCTCAGTGTTACTGGTGGAAGTATTAATGCATTTTTCCCACGCTATGTTCATTGACCGCAGCCAAGCAACCCATTTTTGAGGGACTATGTCAAAAGAGTGTTTAAGCCATTCCTCAGTCACAGGAACAGGTGAACAGCTAATGCAGCAAGTGAAGTAACCAGCTTCAAATATGGGAATGAAAAAAAAAAAGCAAAAAAAAAGCAAAGAAGTGTAGGTGAAGGGAGGACATACCTCAGAAGGAAAAAAAGGGTTAAAGTTCCTCTAAAGCTGGCAACTACTTTCCAGCCTGGGGACAATGGACTCCATGGAGCAAAAGACACTTGCACCTAGCCCTCCTTTAAGACATGAGAACTGACAGAAGGAGCAGGGGGAGTGATCAGACCTTGGACCAAAAGCAGCTTCAAGTCTCAGAAATATGGAGTGATGCCATTCACACTGCCAGAGTTGCTCTCGATTTCAAACAGTGTTGACCTTAATTGAGCTTGCATTCCTGTATAATCCTCCACATCCTTCAACTTTCCAAACCACCCTGGAGCCACCAGTAGCTTCCAGATGTTTTTTCCTCCTCCCTGAGGATGGTATGGGGAGAAAAAACAGCAGGTCTTGAATGGTTGAAGGTGCAGGGATTCAGAAGGACTATGTGGCTCTTGCAGAGACACACAACTCTCCCATTCCTACGCTCCATCTGCAAAGAGACTTCCCTTTCACTGTAAACACAGTAAAAATGGGAAAAGCGGAAAGAAAAATTTTTCCTTGTGGGAGAAATGTGTGATTTCATCATTGCGAAGTGTGGGCTTCTTGGGGTGTGTAGGAGAATCCACAATTACCTGGAGAGACAAAGTGGTGGAGATGGGGCTTCTGGCTCTCTGGCCTGCCTTCCTCTTGTGCTGCACCAGGTTTTGACCCACTCCTGAGCCCCTCCTGTTGCTGCAGCTTCATTGCTGACCTAGGAAGAGATGATTTTCAGAAATCCACCTGCTTCCTGCATTTCCCCTCTTTAGGGAGGAGCTTTCCATGTCTTTGGCTTGGCTCATCATTCCTTGCAGGGTGTACCATGTATTTCCTTTAATGGCTCTTTGAGTGGTGAAAACAGGGCCAGACTTGTAGAAAAAATGACAGAATTTCTCCACCCAGATTAGGACTTCCCCATTCATCTTTCTTAAAATTTGCCTTTCCCAGGGCATGAAAATCCTGTGTATCCATGTGGGCTTTTAGTGCGAAGCAGAGCAAGAAACGGGGCAAGAAATGGAGTGACAGCAGGAGGGGATGTATCTTCCTCCACTGCATCGGCGTGCTGCCAGCAAGTGCAAGAATCTGCCTTTTTTTTCCCTGTTTCACAACAGAGCTGAGCTGTAAACAGCATTCATCACACAGGGAGTTCCACTTAGAAATGGGTGAATGCTAGAAAAATACTATTTACAAGTCCTCCCTCAAATAAAAACCATGAGTTTATTTTGGCACCGACAGCGATTCTCCGAGTGATTGCTTCTGGCAAGCGCTCAGGCAGGTACAACAGCACTTGCTGAAACATTCAGAGGATGGGGACACGTTGCAGATACTTGTGTAAATGTGAACTGCTGGGCAAACACTTGGGCAAATCTGTGCAGTGAGGGGTTTGCATAACTGGTTTTGATTGCTGCTTGTGGGTTCCAGACTCCTCGAATCAAAGCAGAGAAGCTCTGCCACATGACGGAGGTAAACAGGGACACACGCAGAAACTCACCAAGAAGAGCACAAATGAAAATTAACAAAAAAAAGGCAGCAACAAATAGTTGAACTGCAGTCAGGCTGCATGGTTTACAAGCAGCCCAAAGACTGAGAAATGGCCAAAGAAACCATTCACGTAATAACAGCGTGTCAAACACATCTGTAAAGTTCCTGTAGCATTTGTAAACAGCGGCCTAAGTTCAACAGGATTTACTTGGAGCAGTTCATGAGATTAAAATCAGGCAAGCATGCAAATATCTTACTGGAACCGGGCCAGGAGACAGGACTACAGTTGCATGGTTAATTGAGTTTGGCAAGCAGTCACCCAGCTATATTTCCTCTGGGATCGACATGTGGGGTGGATCGATCAGTACTGGAGGAATTAAGGATGGGGATTGCAGAAAGAGGAAGAGCTGACTGGGTGGGCTTGCCAAGGTGGGCTAATGTTCAATAGGTGGCACCTACGAGCAGGGATCCAAGGCTGGTGTCACCTTGAATTGCCCCGCAGCTCCCAAACTCTTCTCCTGATGGAGATGGAGACTT
Source organism: Aleadryas rufinucha (assembly GCA_013397815.1). Classification (NCBI taxonomy): domain Eukaryota; kingdom Metazoa; phylum Chordata; class Aves; order Passeriformes; genus Aleadryas; species Aleadryas rufinucha. The sequence goes on from VZTH01001897.1 coordinate 285,526, forward strand.
AACCATGTGCTGGCTGTAACTGGTGTGTCCACATGTGAAAGCAATTGCAAGGCTGGAAGGGCTTGGGTTCTGTTTTGTTTGCGTTGTTCATTATCTACAAATGCAATTACCAAGGGATAAATTAAATTAGGTTGTAGCATTATTTTGAACATCTTTTCTGGTTTGCTTCACTTCAAATTTTCTGAGAGGCCAGTGTTTGCAGTTGAAAGTACAACTTGGCAGAAGTACAATCAGGAGTGAGCAACACATACCACAAACAAAACCATTAAGACCATTTAGAAACTTTTTGCAAAAGACAATCAAGTGTTACGGGACTAATTTCCCACTTGGTCACCATGATTTTATGTCAACATTAACACCATTGACTTCAGCTGAGCCCTACAGGCACAAAGCTTGTGTGATGGGGTGGGAAACTGGCCCAGTTTAGGATTATGTATATCGTATTATTTAAAAGACAAAGAAACTAATCCCAGGAGTGTGTAAGTATGCCGAAGTCTCTGAATGTAGACTTTTCCCACTGAAATCAAAAGCAGAGCATCTGTATACTGGGAGGAGTGGAATCGGGTGTCCTCTACCTGCCATTGGCAAGGCATGGCCATGAATGATGCACTTTTTGGGGCTGGTTGTAGAGTGCAGGACAGGATGGATGCTCTGAAAAATAGAGAGATGACTAAAGAAAAAGGTGTGTCTGCCTCCCTGAGAACCTCCTCCCCCAGCCTCAAATACCTTCTTATTTCTCATTGCTTCATACACCAGGATCTATTTTTAATGCTCCTCAAATCAGTAATACAATTCTTTTTTTTCCCATGTGTGTACAAATATAGAGATACGTAAATCCAAAGAAAGACAGAAGGTGTTTTTTACCTGGTTGATCATTGTTTTGGGTTTTTTTCATTTTTAGGTCTTTTGGAAGTGCAATTATATTAGACGTGTTGGGCTGGCCACTAGGATGAGTAAAACAGTTTGGGAGAAGAAAAGGTTTGTGAATATTTCAAGATAATTACTAACAGTTAGTCCCAGAACCAGAAAAAAAAATTAGAAAAAAAAAGGCAAAGAGAAAGAGAGAAGAGCTTTCGCCTGTTACTGATTTCCTTTTTGGTTACAGGGGCCATTGTTTGTTTTAATGACAGGAAAAGAGAGCTGTCAGAAGACATTTGCATAGTGCAAATAGGGTCACAAATCAGAGGGGCTGTGAAGATCATGTAGCAGTGAGCCGGCACCCATCGATGTGCAGCTACGAGGATGAGGTTGTTTTCTATAGTAATGGGGAAAAGCTGATAGTTTTTCCACATGCAGTTGAGGGCTCAAGCAAATTTGGGGGAGAAAAGCTTCCTGCTTACAGCAGGGTCGGCCAGGCTCTCATGAAGGCGTTGCTGTTTGTTTATTTTCCTAGCTGTATGCTTAAGATGCATTCTCTGAAAATTTAGCTGATGGGTCTGTTTGTATAGACTGCACTGCTAGTGAGTTAGACCAGGGGTTTGTGTTCATTTGGGAAAAGAGAAAGAATCCTGGCCATCAGAAATGTTTACTATATCAGGAAATGAATTCACTACTTGAGGGTTCCAATGGATATGAAACAAAAATTAAAACAAGAGCCTTGTATAAACCCACTTTGTATTGTCTCCTCCATAAACAGCCCCATACGTGACAAAGCTCGGAGTGAGTGAGAGAGGTAGTTTTATTGGGGCATGTGGAAGTGAGTTAATCGCTGTTGTTTTTTGATTTTTTTTTTGCACATGTTGGTGAGTTCGAAGTGAAATCTGGTTGTCTTTTCTTTCTCCCATTCCAGGGAGAGCTGAGCCTTTGCTGAGAAATAACACTAGGCAAAATGACTTCAAGCTGTCACCATTACACAACCTAAACTTTATTTCTTCATTAATGCATTACAGAGCAAAAAAACAATGAGAGCATTCCTCTGGAATGTGTGTTTACTGAGCACAAAATGATATGTTTACTGAAATAGCAGTTGCTGCCGGGTTACCCAGTGGGAGAGAGCTTTCTCTTACCACACCGGTCCGAGATCCCGGTGTCCCTCTGCTCCGTGGCCTTCGACGCCAGTGATTTCCCACTTGCCAAGGGGGGCCTGTGGGAAAAAGCAGTGGTGGTGCTGGCCAGAGCAGAGGCTCGGCATCATCCAGTGGCACTTTTCCGGTGGCTCCAGCAAGCCCTGGAGGAAAGGAGAAAAAGGAGGGGGATTTCAAGGCATTCCTTTCTGGAGGAAGCATGAGTCAGAGGAGAAGGGGCTAAACCCAGGATTTCAGGGAGGGTGTCAGCTCTTCTGTTGGCATGGGAGTGGGAGAAATGCTTGGGGCAGAGGACAGGTGCTTGTGCCATGTGGATGAAGACTCCCTTCCCAAATCGTGGGCAGAAGTGGTGGCTGGGGACTGGCAGAGCAGCTCCTGGGTCCAGCAGCCCTGGGGGGATGTGCCACAGAAGGAAGGGTGGGAGGGCAGGCAATGTTCTTTGTGGTCACAGAAAGGAAAACATCATTCCTGATGGCCAGGATAAGATGGGCATGCTGCAAATGCCCCAAACAAATCAGCCAGGGAAGGGAAGAAAGGGAGTCAGGTAGACAAAGGCAAATAAAATCAGTGATGGAGCTTTCTCCTTTATCCCAAGACTCAAAGCAAACCGTGTGTGTATTAGTACATGTGAACATATGCAGGTGCACACACACACACCCCCCCTCCTATGCACCCAGTCTCATAAATTCAAAAGTACTTTGTTCTTTTCTCTTTATTCCACTAGGATTCAGACAGCAAAAAACCAATAATTAAGGAGCTTTTGCTCAGTACAACTGCCAAGCAGACATCAGGTTGGCTGCAGCAGTGTTTGGTGTGGATATGGCTCTCCAGTGATTCATAACCAGCCCAATCGGAACAGGGTTCATCAGTGCCCCAACCAACAAAAACACAACTGCAATGTTTTCAGTTCTTTCCCTTCTCCTTTAAAGAGAAATACACACACACATGCAGAGGGAAAACAGAACTAGAGAGTGCTTTCTAACCTGGTACAGCATATTACACTAATTAAGGGATGTTGTTACTCATGCATCATTCATGACCCTGCCAAAACTGGGAACAAACAGTCCCTACAATCTTGATAGGACTGTCTGAGCTGAACTTTGCAGAGTTTTCCAATCTGAAAAAGCCCAAATAGGAAACATCCTTCCCTACTGCTAACTCCTGCAACTGGCAGCATACTGGGCAGTGTCCTTACCCTGATCTGCTTCTCTATTGGTATTTTGGTCCAGCAGTGACTGCAGGGCAGGTGAAGGGGTCTGCAAATGTCATGTGCTGTCATCATTCTATTGGGTTGCAGCAGAGACCTCAAAGGCTCCATGTTGGGTCAGCTTCCCCCACAGTGGCAAAGTCCCTGGAAACAAGGAGGAAGTTGAACCCAGACATCACCTCTGCCCTGGAGGTAAAAGCATCTCCTTGCTGGGATGGCCTTTGTTCTGGTTACCATGGTGTTCATGCTTTTTGGTGTCTTGTTTGACACCACAAGGACAGGGGGCACTGCTGCCAGGAGAGCCAGAGTCATTGTACCTCCCCCCAACATTTCTTGGTGAGGTGTGAAGGAGAGCTGGGGAAGGCAAAGAATGAAAGAATCAGTAATGTTGGAAGAGACCTTTAAGATCATCAAATCCAGCTATCAAGTCCTTCAAGGTGTCTCCAGCCGTGGCTGAGAGGGGCCAGGAAAGTGTGCTATTTGTATACGTGCCTTGAATGCATCTCGGCACCACACTGAGAAGGATTGACAGGAGCTGCAGAAAGGCTGAGTAAAATTTTCCAAAATACCTAAGTGATGTGGAAGCCTCCTGTCCTATTTTTAAAACGTGACTGAAGCACGTGAGACTCAGAGCCTTAAAGGTACCTCTGCAGACAGCTCCTGTGGAGCTGGGTGCCTAAAAGAGCACCTCCATCCCACCGCCCTGGTGATCCATCCTCCCCAGTCTGGGGTCCTCTCCCCTCTCACTCACATCATTTCAGACCCTTACACCCAACAGGAGGTTGCCTCTTCTGCAAGTCCTGCACGGACCTGCACAGACATCTCTGTCTGTCCCACAGCAGAGATCTCCTCTCTTTCCTTCCACTAGTCCCACCAGAGATNGAGACCTTTAAGATCATCAAATCCAGCTATCAAGTCCTTCAAGGTGTCTCCAGCCGTGGCTGAGAGGGGCCAGGAAAGTGTGCTATTTGTATACGTGCCTTGAATGCATCTCGGCACCACACTGAGAAGGATTGACAGGAGCTGCAGAAAGGCTGAGTAAAATTTTCCAAAATACCTAAGTGATGTGGAAGCCTCCTGTCCTATTTTTAAAACGTGACTGAAGCACGTGAGACTCAGAGCCTTAAAGGTACCTCTGCAGACAGCTCCTGTGGAGCTGGGTGCCTAAAAGAGCACCTCCATCCCACCGCCCTGGTGATCCATCCTCCCCAGTCTGGGGTCCTCTCCCCTCTCACTCACATCATTTCAGACCCTTACACCCAACAGGAGGTTGCCTCTTCTGCAAGTCCTGCACGGACCTGCACAGACATCTCTGTCTGTCCCACAGCAGAGATCTCCTCTCTTTCCTTCCACTAGTCCCACCAGAGATGCACTGTACTTGGGTTTTGCTTCCAGCCATGCTGCCCCTGGGTTTTTTTTCCTCCTTCTTTCCTTTGCTTTTCCAGAAGCCCCTGCCTGGTGGTAATTCCTCTCCAGCCCAGCCAACTTCCAGCTGGGACTCAACCCTCCCAGCTGCTGTGTGCAGGCACATTGCTCACAGCAGAACTTGTAACTCCATGACAGGCAGCAAGGTGACTTTAGCTGTGTCTTTTCCTGCTGGCCAGTGGGGTCTGTGAGCTCCAGCCCGGATGGCTTGGCCCAAAATATCTCAGGCTGCTTCCTCAGCAATGAAATGTCTCCTATTTATTGCAGCTGATTATTGCTAATGACAAAGGCAGGTGGCTGGGGACGGCAAAAGGAGAAAGGCAAGGCTCAGAGAGATGGGAGAAGATAAAAAGGTCAAAAAGCAGTTATTTTAGCTGCCGGCTTTGTGCAATTTTGGAAGTAGAGGACTGTTTGCATTAGATGTAGAAAGCACAGGTTTTAGCTGCAACAGCACACTCTTCCCACTCCGTGTTTTTGCAAAACTTTCTGCCTATTTGTAGCACCTCCTGCTGTATTGCTCACACCAGCCCTCTTTGCTCAAGAAATATACTGGAGCCATACGTCGGAGCCGTATGTCTCATCGGCATAGTGAGACTCGAGCAGAATCTATTGCCAGAGGCAGAAATACTCTCATGGATGCAGCCAGTAGAATAGGTGGAAATTTTCCAAATTTCTTTTTGCAGAGGGAACATTTATCCCCATGAAAAATGTGGAGGGACTGAAAGGAAGGCTTAATAATGACTTTTATGACATGTCCCTTCCCATTTCTAACTTCTTTTAATTGTCTTTTCTATCTTACAGTGCCCTTGTGGAGCCCCTACTCTCTCACTGATGTCAAGGCAGGAACAGTGAGGAAAGAAATATTGTCACCCAAGATGCGGTGCTGAAAGCTCCTTCTTGTCAGCACTGATACAAATAACCATATAGATACCAGGACGCGCTCCTAAAGTTTCTGCCATTGCGCAAGGGCCCTTCTGGCCTCTCAGCTGCTGCTGCAGTGCAGTGCTCCTGACTTTCCCACGTCTCTCCCGAGAAAATCCTTTCCCTATGGACCAGGAGATGGCATGGAGGGTGCTGCTTCACAATGATGCTGCTGTCGGTGAGGATGAGGAGAGGTAGGTAGGGGAAGATGAGGGTTTGCAGAATACCAACAAAAGGCAGGCTGGGTGCTGGGACCCTGGGCACTTCAGCTGGCACTCAGCAGGAGTGCCCTCCAAACACAATCTCTACAGTGTGAATTCTCCTAACTTTTGAATGACAGAATGTCTATTTTGCTTTACCTTGAAGAGCCATTGATTATATGAGCTGGTTTCTCTGCACCCAGTCACCTGCTGAACCCTGAGGACCACCACACACCCTTCGGGTACCATCAGTTACATCCCTTTTGGTGTGATGCAGCACTGGCCCTCACACCAGGGAGCTGCAGCCATGTGGAAGCCACGACTGCTCAGATGAAGGCCTCTGATAAATATCCACCCTCCCACTTCCCTGCTGCATGGACCAGATAGCTGCAAGCCAAGGCCATTACTCAGCGTATCATCAGGTGTGTAGCTGTGTCCTGAGCACTCCAAATTGGCAGGGAGATGGCTATTGGAAGGAAGCTGAAGCCAAAAGGGCTGTGGAATCTGGCCAAATCTGCTGTCGATTTTAAAGCTGATTCCGCTGTTCCTCCCGTGGAGCAAAACAACCATATTTTTCATTTTGCAAAGGACAAAGCTCAACAGGGCTTTATTTTTTTCTTTTTCTTTTCTGGCTTTTTTTTTGATTGCGCTTGCTAGGAATTTATTGAACGCTATTACATTATTCTTCTTGCTGTCAGGAAACAGACTGACTGCCCTCCCAAAGTTTGGCTACTGAGCAACTAGGCTGCATGGGGCTTTTTGGCCACTGGTGAGGCTACCGTCTTAGATGGTGGCCTATGAATGTCCTTCAAACACTTGGCATTGAAGAGCTTTGCTGTCAGCCTCTGGAAGTTCCCCTGTCAGTGGGAGGTGAGTGGGTAGCACAGCTTTTGGGCCCAAAGAGAGCAAAAGCCTACTACCATAAAATCTGTAACGCAGCATCTGGTTTAGTTTACACTCTGTGTGCTGCATTTCAGCCTTGGAGAGTGGCCTTGAGCTGCTCAGGATGTGTGCTGCATGGGCCAGGGCTCTTGGGGAAGATTCCCCATTTTCCAGCATCTGCAGCTCATCCCACAAGCTGAGAAATGGATAGTCCTTTGGTGGGAAATTTGTAAAGCTGAACCCTCCTTCCCTATTCCTTCAGTGGAAAGTATGGGAGGAAAAAGCCCACAGTACTTTCTTGGGATGGGAATGAGCAGCAGAAACAGGTTGCAAGAAGGGACAGAGTAAGAGCAGCATATTGCACTCTTCTTATACTCCCTTCTCCTAGTTATCCATCGTGGTTTTGCACCTGACCCACCCACCTCCATATACAACAAAAAATTTGGTGCTTGGTCACCCATCCTCTTTCTGTACTGGAGAGGGTCTCATTCAGAGGAAAATTCCCCTGCCCTAGAGAAACCGGAGCGAGAAGCAGTTTCCCTGGGTTTGTTCCATTATTCATTGTTATCGTCCCCTCGGGCCATCCTGAACAATTTCCTTCCCCTCCCCTCCATGTACACCCTTCAAATGGTTTTAGAATATGGCACTGAAAAATAAAGTTTAAAAAAACCCACCAAATACCCAAGGCATTGAAACATTCAAATATATTGCTCAGCTCTTTCCTCTCTGCACCATTGTCTTAGGAAGGCTGGCACGGGACCAGACTTCTTTCTTATTACCAATCTTAACTATTCCGCTGGGCATCGAAAAATAAAGCCCTATAAAAGTCACTAATTAAATAAGTTCTCCCATCTGACCTAATACAAGCAACATGGGAGGTTGCATGATTTTTATTTTTTTTAGTTTTTTTTTTCTTTTTCCCTCCTTTTTGTAGAGCCCACTTTTCTGATGGGGATTCGTTGTTTTTCTGGTAGGGGAGAGGGATTTCAAGGTCACGGAATGAATAAATGATGATGATGCGTGGCCGCGGGGAGAAGCGAGCACAGCGAATGCGCGATGAGCACAGCAGAAGCTGAGGTGCTTCCTGCCTGCCCGGTCACTCCTAGCGAGGACAGGGCTGCAGTTGTCCCTCCCTGTGGCTGCTGAGTGTGTGCTTGGCGTCCCTGCTTTTGTTTGCCATGGTGGCTGCTTGTTTTTTTAATTACCATTATTATTTTCTTCTCTCACGACTCAAGGGTGGATGATTATCTCATCTGAGTGTTCCCCGCCCCAAGGCTCTGTGGGGCTCCTTGGCTCCGGGCCTTGCGGGATGTGGGCTCGCCCCAAAGCAAGCGAAACAGAAAATTAACGGCGGTATTTCCTGTTATTCTTGGGAATTTTAGATGGATTCGTGAAGATAGATACTCGCCACGCTCGGCCATGGTGGTTCCAGTGCTGTGTGCCCATGCTCGCTCTTTCTCTCTGCACCTTGGGCATAAGCCCACAACTGGGATGAGTTGGGCAGCTCCAGCTCGCTGCCCACTGCCAGGGCTGCATGGGGCAATGCTCTTTCCTTCTCTCCTGACTCACTTGCTAATGAGCTCTCCTCTTGCGAGAGCATCCTGGGGTTTTCTAATAACAGGAAGTGGCGCGCCGCCTGCTCCGGGGTCCAGCCGCGTGCGGGAAGAGGTGTGGCTGCCTCCCATTTCGAGGAACACCAGTGTCATGACCTGCCCCAATCTCAGCGCGCTTTCCCCTTGGCGTCCGCCTCGCTGCCTCCAGCATTATTACCCTTTGTTTCACTTACTACCTGAGTAACCCAAGGGATTGCAAACCAGGATTGGCCCTGCAAAAACAGACATCCTGGGGGACAGGGTCGCAGCTGATGAAAAGTGGCAGGTGGGGATGGGGATGCTGACTCCAGGGAAAAGTACAAATGTATATTTCTGCTGTGGCTGCCCTGGTTCAGGTTACCAAAGGTCCTAAGTCTTCAGTGAAACAGGTGCTGAAGGGTTTTGAAGCTCATCAGAGGATTTCCCAAATCTCTTTCCCTTTTTTAATGCAGGATCTCTGGCAGTGTAGGGTCTCGTCCTTTATTGAAGTGATGGATGGGATCTGCCCAGCCAGACAAGCTCTTCATCTGGAGAGCCAGGCAGCGCAGATCCCTGGGGACGCCTCCCAACAGTCCTGATTTAGCTTATTCTAGGCCATGCAGAGAATTATTAGCTGCAGGAGTCTGCCTCTCTCCTCTGCTCGTTGAGACTACTTTTCCTATTTTAGCTTGGTGCTTTGCTTTTCCCCCACATGAGCTATTTATTCTATAGCTTTTACACTATAAAATCTAGGAAAAATAAACAGCAGCTGAGAGGGGGCTGTGGCTATCAGGGAGGGCAGGGATATGTGCATGGAGCTGGGAGAGGGTGGTGGGAGCCTTCCCTTATGCTGCCTCATGGAGTATGATCCCTAAGCCAGGGCCATGGGGAAGCCGTGCGGCATCTGCCCAGCTTTATTCCTGTGGCTGTCATGGTTAAACACAGCTGTTAGTTTTGAGCCCAAGGTAGCAAAACAAACCAGAGCCACCTCATGGAGCCAGCAGGCTCATTGCTTAACCCATGGAAAGACTTCACATGATTTTTCTGTGACCAGTCACTTCAAATCTTCCATGAAATGCCCCCTGGCCATTAATGTTACGCGAATATTCCTGTGTACTCATTTATTAATGAGAGGCCCGTGGAAATGACAAACCCTAAACAAATGCAGGATACTGTTCGTAGAACAATTCTATTTGCTTTGCACCAGCTTGTGGCCAGGAAAAAACATCCCTGCATTTGGATCATGTCAATCTAGTCATGAGACAAATATGTTGTGTGACTCGGCTTAAGTGATGGGGCTCTCCACTGGCTTTCCGAGGGCTGGTGATTGCTTTTGGGACTCAGCAAGTTCCAGTTCAGTAGACACTTCGCACAAGTTGCATTATTTTTCTGTGCACCATCTGTAATTTCAAAAGGCTTCCTGCCTCATGGGTCTTGTGCTGAATATGTGGTGGAAAAGTATCAAAGATACCTGCCCAGGCCTCTTAGGAGATGATTTCCAGAAACGAAAAGCAAATAAGCTGTAGGCCTAATGCCAGGACAAGGACAGCATGGAGCAAGCTCATTGCCAAGCTTAGTAAGACGCACTGGTGAAGGCATTAGAAGGATCTACTTGGTGTCTTACCCTGCAACTCAAGGGAGAAACCCTTCAAATTTCCATGTTCTTCTCTATGGAGAACATGAGACACATGCACTGTCACTAATTTATTGCCTCAGGGAAGTCGATTAGGAGAGAGGCCAGATCTCAAGTACAGAGAGGAACAGTCCTCCATCGATAACAATGACCACTGAATATTTAATATGATGTCCAGCATCACAGCACACCTCAAGTGGGAAGACCTGTGGACTTGGCCCTCTCTCTAGTGACTGTCTCTGGACCGATGAGGACTCTTGTTGCCATCTTACATTGTGGACTTCCCTAGCAATACCTGTGTTTCTGCAGGCTGCCCAGCAGGGATGACTTTTATTTTTCCATGGGTTTAAGACTGACAAAAAGGATGGTTTAGAGGCTGTTTAGAGAAGTTTAGAGGCTGCTCTGGGAAAAGGAGGAGACAAGTCACGTTGCTTCTCTGGCCAAGAAAGGCCATGGATAAAAGATAATAATTTACTCTTTTGCAGGTGCTTTCTTTGGGAGGCACTGCCTGTCTGCTGCAAGTTCTTGTACTTTATGGTCAGTGCAGTTCAAGCTCAAAGCTTTTTTGGTGGGAGAACCTGGCACGGGGTGAAGTGGTAGGAGTTAAGTGTTCTGCAGGGCAGGAGAGGGATGCAGGGCTTTTGGTAAGTAAATAAACCATCTCTTATTGAGCAGTAAAAAAAATTATAATTGCCAGAAAGCTTTTTCTGCAGGAAAATGTTGTCAGCTCATGATGGATGGCCAGGTTTAAGGCGAAAGGGAAACTAAGTGGATCATAAATATATTCTAGCTTACCCTCTAACAAGAAACCTCTAGAAACAGCTTTTGGGTGGTTGGTGCTTAGGGACTTTAAAAGACAAAATAACTGAGATGTCTCCTACAGAAGGCATGCAAATGAATCAGACTATATTACAGTTGTGTTTAAAGACCTCCACAGAGAGTACCGAATATGGGGTATTGTCTGGTATCCATGCATAGCTTAAATACATCAGTTCAGCTGTTTATTTGCATCCAAGTAAATCTATAATCAAAGGCTTGGTAAAAAGGGCTTGTCTCTCTATATATATATTTTTTTTTTTTGGTAATGTTGCAATGGAAATACCCTCATATTTCTAGCTTGTTAGGCCACAGTCAAGAAGGGAATAACCCATTACACACTTCATTATTTTCCAGATAGCAGAGGAAATCTCCTAGGAATATTTGAAATTTAAAGGGTTGTATAATTTCTAAAATCAAATTATATGAATTTTGATAAAGTGTCAGCATTTGCAACTGGTAATGCTAATGCTGATTTTTGGGGAGCCATTACTCAATCTGCATCTCAGTAGCAAATGAGATGAGGATTGCCTTATAAGCAGCTACTCTGATCATTTTCTAAATAATACCACAAAATATGGTATAGATTGGTTCCTCTTTTTTACTTTTCCTTACTTGCAAATCAAAGCTTCAGAATTATCCCTGATATTTTGCAACATCAGCCTCTGAGATACAGAAATGTTGAAGCAAATCCCTACATGCAAGCAGCATTCGATGGGCTAAAATATTCTTTATGATAGTCTTAAAACCAGAATTACCCAGTCCAGTACATGCTGAAATTTACAGTGGTGCATAAAAGCTACGACAAACAACCTCTGACAAATAATTTGGTCGTAACTCTTATTTAAGTACACATCATGGTGAAGCAGTGCAAGTGGAAAAGGATGCTGTTGGGCAGCAGTGGACACCAGTTTTCAGTGCCAGAGTCCAGATTTCGACTTCAAAATGATAAAGCAAAAAAACAAGCACAATGATCTTAACCTACTTCATGCATTTTTTTCTGAAAAAAAAAAAAAGTCCTGTTCTTTTTTTTTTTCAGAAACTCTCTATCTTATAATATGTTCGAAACTTGAGAAGAGACTGGATGTGCTTTGTCTCCATGAGAACTACTTCATTCTGATAGATTTAGTGGAGAATGTGTCTGTGCTCCATGAATCTTCCCCTAAGAAATAGCTGAATGTATTGTTTCCAAACACTAATTCTCTCAACTTCTTAAAATCCCTTGGCACTTATTATATTCATTCCTCGCGAGCAGTAGTGAAAACAAATGTTCTTTGTGTAAACAGATTTTGACAGAATGTGGGAAACTTAAATAAATATGGTTATAATATGGTATAAAAATCAACTTCAAATTTGAAGCAAACTGAAAGTGCATGGGTAAAGAGTCTTGTCACTCATCTTCAAAAAATATCCAAACCCAAATATATCCCAAGATGTATTAAAACAGGTAAATAGCAGCTCTGAGGCTCCCAACTGCGTCATATGTTTGAAGACACGAGAACTGTGTAAATATACAATGTTAAGTAAAACAGTTGCTCCAAAATGTCCTTTCAGGTAGAACATGCTCTCGTATGTATTATTCCGCTCCAAGAAAAATGAGCATCCTACCAGTGGTGTTTTCCTCAGCTGGCCAGAGATGTGGGGCGTAGCTCTTCCTTTGGGGTGGGCAATGATGTCATAGGACTGATGGAAACTAAGTATATTTTGAAGCATTTACATGGCTTATTTAAGTTAGGAGGAAAAAAAAAGAAAAAGGTACTTAATCCAGAAAGTGCACTGGCCGCAAAGACTTTCTATGAGATTGGATACCCTGGGTGGTTTTCTGAGGCATGAGGCCAAAGGCCAAAAGAGCAAAGCCACCCAAAAAGTGTCATAATTACCCTTTGGGGCAATGGCTGCATGAAATGGAACTTATGAATAAAGACAAGGAAAACCCATTAAGTAATATTATTGACATGTGTCTGACATCGCCAATAGCCAATCAGCACTTGCCACTTGTTCTCTGGATTTCTGAAATCATTTCTTAATGGAATAAGAGGGTTTCAATTCTTAATGTCTTTCTACAGATGCTAGAGGAGGCAGGTTTGCCAGCTATTCACGTTCCCAGCCTGCATGCTGTTAATAAATTCAAAGTTTAGTTGAAGCAGAGTAGTAGTCCTCTGTTATATCAGTATTGCGAACAAGTTTCAGCTTCATGCAATAACATAAAATTGCCATATATCAGCATTTCCTAAGCACCTGTCCCTGACAGTGCCAAGCCACTCTGAGAATTACAGGGGGAAGAAATGAGAGAGACCATTTTCCATGCGAGATGTGGTGCTGCGGCGACAAATATACCTTTTGATTACATAGTGCAAACAGACTTCAGTGCCAATTTCAGAGGCAAAATGAAGGAAAATAGGGTTCAGACGATGCTACAAGCCTGAAAAATGTGTCTGGACCACATAAGAAAGGCATAAATGGAAGATTTGTGACTCCGGAGGTTTTTAAGCTTTAGGGTCCAAACGGCTGCTTTACTTCCATGTTTAATAGCAAAGCACTTTTAAGGAGAAATGAAATCAGAGCTAAAGGAGGATCAGCTGAGTAATGCAGTTGTAGAACCAAAGCTGGATACCCATTTATTGGGGGTGACGTGGTGGTCATGAAGAGGGGAGTAGTCCTGAAACCAGGCAATATCTCCCCTCCAAAAGCCCTTCTGCTCACCTGCATCATGACATGGACACAGATTCTGTTGGGCTGGATGTAGAGAAAACATTTTTCTAGAGGACAGCATATAAGCAAAGTACAGTCCCACTGCCTGGGCTCAGGGATGAAATGGACTCCTCTCTCTTTGTATGTACAGTGAGGCGTGAAGATGCTGATGGCTCTAGAAAGTTGATCCTTTTATTTGATTTTTTTTTTTTGCAACACTGCAACTCCACACCTTTAAAAGTATTTCTTTTCATTGCTCAGAGCCAATCTGCATTTGCTCAATTTAAGGAAGTTGACCCTGCTTTTGAGAAGCAATATAGTATTAGTAACTCCAAAATTCAAATATTAATCACAGCTAAAAGTGACACTTCAGAAAGTGTGTGACTGTTAATCTTTCGGAGGTGTTTTGGATGTGTGTCTGCTGAGTGAGTTGTACTTTACAACTTGAGTTGGGATGGCCAGTGAATCACAGATGCTATTTCTGAGACTTTTACTTAGCCTTCTTTATACATATGTTGTACCCATCTTAGCACATATCCTGATGGCTTTACTGTGTCCTTTTGATCACTGAATCAGGCTGCATGATCTGATGATGTGTTATGCACCAGGAGCAGCTCAAGCACAACCTTTCTGTCTTGCCTACACAGTTGTGGTTGGTGACATGGCTGCAGATGGAGTTGGATGAGATCTGGCATTCTTTGTGGGAGTTTCTGCTTTTCCCTGTGTGCCAAGTAAGACAAGCTAAGGTCTCCTTCATGTAGTCAGGCATGCAAGGCACCAAGGAAGGACACAGCCCTGCAGAGCAAAGCGGATGTGGGTGTGAGACCTTCCCATTTCCTCCATAGGGATGCCCAAGCAGCCATGGACCCCAGATTTTCATGCTAAGGCCCTTCTCTACCTTGCAGGGGCTACACAGTGAAAGGTGGCAGCTGCTTGTCCGTCAGTACCCCAAAGCCATCCTTCCACAGGGTTTCATGGAAGGGAAGGGTCCCTTGAGGGAGAAGGCTAGGGCTGCCTGGCAAGGTGAGGAAAGCCAGCTCTCAGACCACCTCATGGTGGGAGGTGGACTTGTTTATCAAGAGCTTGCCTGGTGCCACCCCTTTCAATTTTGGACTGAGTCAACCCCCCAGACACCAATGAATGTGCTCTTGTAAACAAACACCATGGGTTGTTCAGTTTTTGTTGTTGTTGCTGCTGCTGCTGTTAAATGTTTTTCTTCCTTTTCCAGATAAATCTGCTTTGCCTTCAGAAAACAGAGCAACATAACCTTTGCAGACACTTGAGCAACTTTTAAATATTCTCGGTTGGGATAGGAGCCTTTGCTTTCCTGGTGAAAGAGGCATGACCATGGGTAGTAAATATCTGTGGGGCAGTGGAGAGGACACAGTGAAAGTGCATGAAAAATATAAAGAGAGACCCAAAACTCTTCCTTGACCTCACCACCTTTGGTGGCATGTGGGAAGAGGTACAACAGGGGTGTCTAGTGGAGTCCACAATGTCTTGTCTGTCTCTTTCATGTTTCCGCTCTATTTTCCTCTTTGTTAAGCAATTTTTTTTATTGTTATTATTCTGTTCTTCCCATGCTTGTGTAGCCCTGGTCATAGTGATAGCTTCCCTTTGCCCATGGCTGAGCATTAGTGGCTAACAGCACAGCGTGTCCCACCTGCTGGTGTATGGTTGGCCCTGGAACTGGTGGCTTTTGAGGGATGTAGTGTCCCCTTCGCCGTTGCCAGAGTGGATAGGATGCCTCTGGCAGCAACACTAATGCAAGTCTTTGGTTTTCCCATTTTGTCCTTTCCTGCTCCCTCTGTCAGATCTGATGGCCCAGGAAAAGAAGTAAGCTGTGTCTTGCTCAGATGCCAGATGCTGCTCTGCATGGAGAAGAACTTAGCTCTTTTTCCCAAAATGCCTTTGCATGTCCTTTGTTTGCTTGGACACAACAGCAAATTGGAAGTGGTGGGGCCATCTCAAAAATCAGTGGGGATTTCGCCTTAACACATCAAAGTTTAGAGGTTGAGTGTTATGAAACTGCAGATGACTAAACTGATCTCATGGGATATTTCCTTAGGATGCTCCCTGCGCATGGGTGAACGTGCTCCCAAGGGTTTTTTTCATTCATGCATTAAATTGAGTGACTTCACTGTTGTTAACTACAAAAATACAAATTTTTCTGTGCTTACTACAATAGCTCAGCCACACACTGAGAGTTTTGGTAAAGAAGAAATTACACTTCACTTTAGGGTCAGCCAGAAAAGCTTCTTTGCCACCAGCTTTCCTCTTTTTCTTTTTCCAGTTTTTCCCCTAGAACTCACTGAAGACCAAGAACCCCAGTTCACACAACGCTTTTGGCATCAGAGGACTCCTCCTTGCCACATATTGAGCAACCCTACAGCAGCATGGCAGCTCTGCATCCTGACACAACCAAGCGTGAAGGTGTAGGGACATCAAGAAAAGCAAGCTGCATGTTCCTCCCCCTTGGCTCCCCTCTCCTAGCACTGCAAGACACTGAAGTTGAAAGTTAAGCTTTTGAGTTACCAGCAATTTCCACTTTGGTGCATTATTGACTTTGTTGCAGCGCTTTTATAAGCCTGTTTATAAGACAATAGACAATGGGAGAAGTTGCTGAGGCTCCCAGTGGACATATGTTGACAATAAACCCCGGTTACAGAGGTCAAATGTGTGTTCCCAGAATAGCAGAGGGTAACTTGCTGCCTGAGGAGCGTCACACTGCAAACGAACCAATACAGAAGAGAAGTCTGATTGTTTGAGCCACTGAGTCAGCTTGGCCCAAGAAGACTAATTTTCCAGAAGATCTGATCTCTATACTTACTGCAAGGATGTGACAACATGTCTCTTCCATTGGTAATGCTTATGTGTACACAAAGGTCCCTGTAGTCATAGATATAAAGCTGTTTGAAATGATTTGAAGTGTAAAGAGGCAACACCGCCCTGAATGTCATGTTCTTGACCAGGTGCCCCCGTTGGTGGAAAGCCTCTCTCCAAGTGAGACACGAGAGTGAATCAGACAGCAGTTTCATGTGGGTGGGGTGGCTCTGCACAGTAATGGGGGAGTGAAGAAAATATAAAATGCTGTGTCCTATTTTTAAGAAGTTGTAACTTAGCTTTACTTTTCCCTTGTATGAAGTCTCCTTGGGCGGGAAAGCATTTTTAATGCATGGTTTGCAAAAATAAAAAAACCCCAACTGACCTAGTGGAGATTTCATCTTTTGCTGGCCATTCCAGCTCTTTGCAGTTGCCAAAAAGAATTCAGAGCTTCTTTTTTTCTGTGGCTGCAGATACACTGATTGTGCTCTGATAGCCAGAGGATGGTAGGATGGCTGACTGAATAGGACAACCTATAGTCACTTGTGTCAAAGACTAATTACTGGCAGGCAGGCTGCTCAGGTTGGGTTTCATGTTTGGGAGCCTGTCACACCAAGCTCTCCCTGGTGCTACAGGAGCTGTGTTGTCTGTAAGGCTGTCTGCAATGTGAGCATGTATATGAGCATGGAGGGGGACAGGAAGGTCTGCACAGGCTCCAGAAGCATTTTGGCAAGCAGAAACTCTCTCCTTGAAAAAAACATGAGTGGCAATCTACAGAAAATACATCCATCTTCAAAGTGATCCAAAACTGGCTGTGGGACAGTCCATGTCTCCTCCATGTGCCATCTCCACAGTAGCAGGGAAGTGAAGTTGCTAACGTGCAATGACAATTGTCCTATGTTTAATGCCTGTTTTCACTCTTGCCTCAATTTTTCCTGGTACACAAATGGCTGAAAGCAAAGGCACCGCACCCCAGTGTGGTGGGGGATATTACAGTGGTAATTACATGCCAAGGGGGATATTACTTGCCAAGGTTACGATTAGATTCTGGGTCTCCCTTGACTGGCATCACAACAATTTTATGACAAACCTTATCTTATGAACACCCAAGAAACAGATGTTGGTTTCTTTTCATTCTAGAGCCCTTTAGTGAGCAGCAAGCAGTGGACGTTGGAAGCAGCTGCTCTGTAAAGGTCATGTCGGTGGGCTACATACATTTTCTTTTGCAGAATATTGTGTTGCTAAAGCCAGTGGAGTCACTCAAAGACCCTGAGACGTGTAAACAATGACCACATGGCCAAGCTAGCAGAGGACGCTGCATCCTGGCTGATCTGCTATGCTGTTGCACAGCCATACTCCATTCAACTTGCAGACCTGGCCTC
Organism: Aleadryas rufinucha; assembly: GCA_013397815.1. Lineage (NCBI taxonomy): Eukaryota > Metazoa > Chordata > Aves > Passeriformes > Aleadryas > Aleadryas rufinucha. The sequence goes on from VZTH01001897.1 coordinate 303,101, forward strand.
CAGTTCAAATGGGCATGGACTGGGGTGTGGAGAGTGACAGGGTTAATGGCACCTAGCAGAAAAACTGGATGAATGGTGTTTCCAACCAAACCAGTGACTTCAATATTTCCCAACCAAAATATTGATTCTTCTTGGTTACTGAATTTCTGCAGCCAAATTCACGGCTCACCCATTCAGCCCAGTGCATTGATGTCTTCACGGCAACTGTCTCATTTTGAGCAAAGTTCCTCAAGGGTTTGTTTTTTATTATTTTCAACTGTCTGGCCTAGAATATAAAGGTGGTAAGATAACTAATGCATTCCTGGAAAGATGTGTTTGTTCCTGGAATTCCTCTTCTACCTTCATGAATTCCACTTCAAGTGGTAAGTTTTGCCTAAAAAAAGGAAACTAGCAGTGACAATCATGACCTTTGCTGGTATAGTAACACCCTGAAGGTCTTGCTGAAGGAAGTATTTATTTAGCTTTTTAAAATTATCTGCATGTCTGTTTGATGAGGACATTCACTTTCTTGAAGTTTTCACTGTCCAGCCACATAACACGCTGTCCCAGTCTGGGCCAAATTCAGGGAAACGTCTGAAAGGAATGTCTCCTCAAAGGAAGGTAGGTTACAGCCGCCCCTCCCCCACCAGGTTCGGGAAAGAAATATTCCTTGGAGGAATGCGAAAGAGAAAATAAAAACTATTTATTTAACAAACACACAGGAAAAGAATAATAATAATGCTAAGTAATAAAATCTCTTGCTGTGGAGAGAAAACATGAAAGATTTTAGAGTCCTTCTGTGGGTGTGGTCTCTCTCCTCCTCCTTGGAGCTGGGTGGGTGTGGGGGCCCCCCCTCCAGGCTGGGGGAAGGTCCCCCAGTGGGGTTCTGATGTTCTGGTGTTCTGACCAATTCCAGAAGAGAAGAAAAAAGAAACCAAAGTCCCAGGGAAACAAAGTTTTAACTCTCTGTCTCTCTCCAAAGAAACAGAGCTGAAGAAGCTGGCTGAAAAGCAGGAAGGGTGCTTCCTCGGCTCTTCTCCCCGCTGCAGCAGAACGCAGAGGAGTAGTGACCTTGAAGCACAGAACTGCTTTGAAAGAGTTTGTCTGGCCTTTTTTCTTTCTCTCTCCTCTCTCAGGCTCAGTTTAAAGGCACAGAAAGGCACAGGAATCATGTCTGGGCATAGAGTGATGATAGGGGATACACATCATAAAGTCACCCCAAGACACACGCTTCTCCTCTCTATACAATCCATGGGAGAGGAAAACCTTTACGATGCCATGCAGTCGAGTCATTGCAGGTAGCGGATGAGTCTTCACACCCTCCCTAGTTTTTATGTCAAATCCTTCATATAAATGCCAAAATTCTAGGAGGAATGGGAAAAGTACCTGTTAGAAGGTCAAACAAAGCAAGCAAATTAGTATAGAAGGTAAACACAATCTGAAGACACAGCTGAAACACTGTCGTGAAGAGAGGTTACCCATCTTCATCTTGTCTGCGTTGGAAATAATACTGAGATATTTCTTCTCCATTCTCTAGTAAACAGGTAGCAATGAAAATGTTTTGCAGGTATTTAGACATTAATAACCTAAGGAATAATAGAATAATAGAATGGTTTGGGTTGGAAGAGACCATAAAGATCATCTGGTTCCAACTCCCCTGCTGTGGACAGGGACTCCTTCCACTAGACCAGGTTGCTCAGAACCCATCCAACCTGGCCTTAAACACTTCTAGCGATGGGGCTGGAAGTGAAGCCCCATCAACAACTTCACAACAACTTCTCTACAACTTCTCTGTGCAACCTGTTCCAGTGTCTCACTATCCTCCAAGTAAACAATTTTTTGCTAATATCTAATCTAAAACTACTCTCTTTCAGTTTGAAGCCATTCCCCCTTGTCCTGTCACTACATGCTCTTGTAAAAAGTCCCTCTCCATCTTTCATGTAGTCTCCCTTCAGGTCCTGGAAGGCTGAAATTGGTTCAACCTGAAGCCTTCTCTTTTCCAGGTTGAACAACCCAAATTTTCTCAGCTTTTCCTCGTAGGAGAGGTGCTTCATCCCTGTAATAAACTTGGTGGCCCTCCTCTGGACTTGTTCCAATAAGTCCATGTCTTTCCTGTGTGGGGGAACCCAGACCTGGATGCAGCAGTCCAGGTGGGATCTCACCTGAGAGCAGTGGAGGGGAAGAATCACCTACCTCAACCTCCTGGCCACGATTCTCTTGATGCAGCACAGAACACGATCCCTTCACCTGTGTCATTAATAAGGATATTAAATAACGCTGGTGCTCATACAGACCCCTGAGGGACATTACATGTCACTATGTCCATTGGGACTCTGAGCCACTGATGTGACCATGCAATCATCTTCTTATCCATCTAGCAGTTTGCTCATCAAATCCATCTCTCTCCAGTTTAAAGAGAAGGATGTTGTGGGGGACCACGTGAAAGGCTTTACAGAAGTCCAGATAAATAACACCTGTATCCCTTCCCTTGTCCACTGCTGTAGTCACTCCATCATGGAAGGCCACTATGTTGGTCAGGCAGGACTTGCCCATGGTGAAGCTGTACTGGCTGTCTTGAATTGCCCTCCTGTTCTCCATGTGCCTTAGCATTTTCAGCAAGGACTTTGGCATTTCTCTGCAGCCATCTTGGAAGGGAGAAGTGAACGAAGAAAAAAAAATTGGTAAAGTCAGTATTGTGTCATCATCTTTAGCCACAAGCATTACACTCACAGATTTTTCTTCTCACACCCAAAATGGACTCCACAGATATTTTTGTTTCTGGGACACTGCTACGGGCAGCAGGTGTCCCACCTAAGCCACTGACTCAGTTGCCTCATAGGCTAAGCTGTCCCGTAAAGGAGAAAAGCAAAATCTTCCTCTACCCCACCAATGCTTTACAAAGTCGCTCAGGAAAATTTGAAATGTATGAGGCAGCAGCAGTCTCATGCTAACTCACAGACTCCAGATATTATGCAACCTGAAGCTTTCCTAATTTTGCTGTCCTCAATAATTCCTGCCTACACTCACACATCCAAACACTGTTGCACACGTGTGCGAAATCCAGGGTGATTTAACCTTCATTTTATCAAAATGGAATGTTTGATTTGCAATCAGCCGGGAAAAAAGTAATTGCTCCTGACCGTAGCAATTCCTTCAAACCCAGATCAGGGGACTTTGATATTCAGCCTCTTGGAGAAGAGGCACAGGGGCCTGGTGTTGGTGGACACCTTGCTGAAAGCCAGCTTTGTCCACCACTGGTCAAGACTCAATGTAAGGATGCCACTCAGCAGCGACCAGTGACCTCACCTTCAGCTGTCTATTTGAATTCTGCTTAAGAAAACACAATCCTTGGCTTGCTCAGCTTACATGTGCCATTACTTTTAATGTAAATTAGCTGATTTGCACCCGTCTATGGCATATTATTTTACAAAAGCCTCTGTAGATGGTCATGATAAGGTGGCTGGTCATGATAAGGTGATCCCTCCAACTGATCAGACTATGCTGTTCCTCTTTTCTTCTCCTCCGTTAGCAGTGGAGAAAGTGAGGAAGACGATGGGTAAGGCTTTCTTGAACTTATCAAGTGAACATGAAATATTATTTCTTGAGGAGTTTTGCAGTTGCTTTGAACCTCCTAAGCTCTGATCTAAGCTGGTTCTGCATTGCCTGTCATGGGAGTAGCTAAACCTTGGTTAAAGCAGATTCTCCTTCCAGGAAACTGAGCTGGCAGCAAGGTTTCCACAGATGGAAACCAGAATTCTTCATGGTCCATGAGCCATGAGATATTTGGGTGAATTGGTTCCTACTGGTTCTTTTGCTGCTGTCTCAAAGTCATCTAGTTGCCTGCTGTGTTACTCACCATTTGGCTGAAGGTATCAGCCCCTCTATTCTGTCCTCACCTGCATCTCACCGTCGCCTGTTGGAAGTTATTATCTGTTTTGATGTCTGAACTGCCTGGGCGGTTGCTTTCTGAGCTACTTGCAGTTCCTTGCCAACCAATCTGAAGGGGCAGCATCCTGCAGCAGGAGAGTGGTTCAAGATAGTAAGTTGTCCAGCTGGCTGAGTTGCTTTTGGAAGATGTGTGATCATGCTGTAAATAGAACCATTTCCTGTGCTTTTCTTCCCAGACTTATCTTGTTTATTCATGTGAAAGGTACCTGGGGAATATCTGCGCCTGGCCTTGGTTTTAATTTGTCGGTATTTCAGCAGCGTCGTGCCATTACATTGGTGCAGCATCAGATTTGGAGGAAATTCATGTGGGTGACCTATTCTTGATAGCCCTTTAACTGTGGCCAGATGGAGCGTGGCCCGCTGATGGCCACACATTGCACAGTGAGGAGCACACGTTACTGTGCATGGCCGGGGATATATCAGAACTCTCGTCACAGCTTGCTTAATATATGGTTTTGCTCCATGAAGCATAAGGCAGAGCAACCAGCTAAAAAGCTGTAGGGTGTTTCTTGGAGGTCTCTGGTGCCCTGATCAAGTGAGAAGTCGCTCGCTGCCTCCTTTCTTCCAGAGATGTTTGGGAAGCCTTAGGTTAAGCAGATGACCTGCAAGAATGTTCCTCTATGGCAGCATCTGCAGTGTGACTGAATGTTCATGGGATTTCTGCTCTACTCTATTGTCCCCAGTCATTGTGGCTTTGGAAAACTGCATTTCACTATGCCAGTTCCCCATGGGTCACCGTGTAGCACTTGGAGCATGAAGTAGCCTTGCATAGCCATATCTAAGGCACCCATTTTATTTGCATCTTCCCTGCAAGGATCTCAAAACACTTAATACAGAGAATTATTTACCTCAGGTTTTACCAAAGGGCTACCTAGAGCCAAAGGACAAAATGATCTTGTCAGGAACACTTTCAAACCAAACTTCCTGAATGCTTTTCCAGGACCTCTTAAGGAGCAGTGCTTGCATCCATCAGTCTCATCTAGTTCTGGTTCTTGTGGCCACTAAATATTTGTTCAGTGTGTGACTGAGAACCCTTCACTTTAGGACTCAGGAGAACACTTAACTCATGACTGCTGCCATGTCACCATGTATCACCATTAAGTTAAGGCAGTACAGGAAGAAAATATTCTGAGCCACTCCGATAGTGAGTGGGAAGCTTCACCAAATATTTAACTGGGGCAATCCAAAGAGCCAAAGGATGGCCACCACCTGCTTTGGGAGGCAGCAGTGAAGTGGTGAAATGCTCAGAGCTGCTGAAGGGTGTGCCTTCAGTATTGAGGCAGTCAGGAATGCCTTCACCTCCACCCAAAATTAGAGGCTCAGAGTTAGAAGCAAGCTGGTTTATGTGAGTGGTCCTTGTGAGCACGAGGCACGAGATAGCCTTGGATGACTGTTTCCCATTACATTACCACCTCATATAAAATGTTTTTAGAGAAAACCTTGGTTTCTCACAGCCATTTAATAAAGCTGTAGAAAGGAAGATGGAGTCCTGCAGCATGTTGGGCAGATGGGATTAGCTGATATTCAACCAGTCCAGCAATGCTCTTGGCTCAACACCCCACAGCCTTACATGATTTCCAGGGCCTGAAGATCTCCTGCAGCTGGACCTTTCACAGTGGTTTGTCCCAGGTGATCGTAGCAAAACACAACTTCACTTTCTAGGATTAAACTCCTGGATTTCCTTGCTCTTTAGCAAGTTGCAGCTCTCTGGGGTCAGCAGCAACTCGGCCAGATCCTGCTTTCAATTGCATACAGATGTAAAATGCAGGGTAATGTGGTGCTCTGTTATTCCCCGTGGGTTGAGCTGCTCTGGGGGATGCTGTACCTTTCCCCACCCATTGGGAGGCCAGACAGATCCCCTCAAAACAGCACAGTGACCCACTCCCCAGCATTGCACTGGGACGTTGTGCGCCTCCATGCTGTCTGGCTCCTCCACGGCTGGGAAAGGCTTTGGATGGAATTCATTCATTGCAATCAAAACCCAACAAGTACTGGAAGAAAGTTCAAATGTATGTGAAATAGCTTGTCCAAAAAGCTGGCAAAGGCAGCTTATTTTTCCTGTCTTACAAGAAGTTATGCAATCAAGTGATTAATTACCCATGGCACAGTCTGAGGGGTGAAAGATTAATATTCCTGGAGACTGCTGCTGTTGACCTTGTGTTATACCCAGGATGGGAATAGCCTGAGCTTCCCAGCAGAATAAACCTTGCCCAGTGGTGAGATTGTCTTCTCACTATAGTTGAGTGAAGAGGTTAAAGTTTTATTTTTCTTCTAAATTCTGTCCATCCAGCAGGAAATAGTACCATCAAAAGTCTCCCGCCCATCTCCCGGAGAAAAAATAAAGCTCAAGTCTTTTATAATTCCAGGGCTGTGCCTCAGCCAGCCACGGCAGTGGAGTGGGAGCCCAGCCTTGGACATGAGCGCAGCTGGGAAATGTTGTAGCAGCGTTGTGTGTGTTAACCAGTTTCCAGACAACACTGGGAACCATCACAACTGGTGGCAGTTAGTCCTGGGGGGATGGACCTCAAATTCAGTCACAATTGTAAACATTGGTTCTTGTCTGCACAGAATGCTCATTAATGCACATTGTAATATTATTTCTTTCCTGGGGGAAGAAATCCTGGGATGTGACAGAAGTTAATTCTGTGTGCGGTTGCAGCACTCATTCATTCATGCTGCTCGTCATGTGCAGCCCAAGGGTGCCACGTTTCTGTGGCGTAGGAGGATGTGCCTTCTCCAGCACATTGCTCATCCCACCTTTCTTCTCTACGCAAGCCCATGTGCAGCAATCACTTTCTGCTGGAAATCCTGCACTGGCTTGCTGTCAGCAGTCTGAGCTTGCACCTAAAGTTTTCTGGTACTTTTCTTAAAAGGTTGCTTTTCAGTAGCTTTTAACTTTGACAGACTAAGTGTCCATTTCAAGATAAAGTTATTTACCCAGGGAAGGGTGCAGCAAATTGTCAGGCATTTTAGTCACTTGATGTGCAAGGAATAAGGTGTAGCTTTCCCTATATATAAAACCTTGTCCACTTTGTTATTAAGTGTTTTCAACACCATTCTTTGGAGTATATCTTGTCATATCCTGCCTCTCATGGCTGAATTTGCAGTGCTAAATACTCTTCTAAGAAAACAAATGCTCATTATTCAATTTTAAGCTATACTCAGTATAGAAAGAGGGAGTAGAGGAAAGAGCTTGTACAACTTTTCTTTCTCAGGTAGTAGTTTTCATCAAAGCAATTTGGCATGTGAAAGCTCCTAGTGAAGGAGAGAAACAAACGTAAGAAAGGAAACCAGAAAAAACAGGGCAGGGGGCAAGGGGTTACTTAATGTGCATTAAATAAAACCTCCCATAATCTTTAGTCTTGTGAAAAGATCTATAGTGCTGGTGCCAAATAATTCCTCCCAGCAGCAAGACTGGGCAGCAGAGAGGCTTCTGGGGCCAGTGGGCGCCTCTCAGCTAAAACAAATGGAAGGGATGAGGCCAAAACAGTGAGATGGTGAATGGGGGCTGGGTGGAGGGCTTAGAAATGGACAGTGTTAACAGCCTCCAAAACTGGTGTAAATGACCAAGACCTGCCTTGGTGCGAGGTGGAGCTCACAGTTCCTCACACAGCCAAGGGTGGCACTGGTGGTATGACTTCTCACTGCCAGTCTAGAAGAACTTGTGCCCATGGCCTCTTATCCTGCTGCTGCGCATCACTGGAAGAGTCTGTCTCCATCTTTCCTCTCCCATCAGATATTTATACACAGTGATAAGATTCCCCTATAGCCTTCTCTTCTCTGGGCTCAGCAGTCACAGCTCTCTCAGTCCCTCCCTACATGATGGATGTTTAAATCCCTTAATCATCTTTAGGGCTCTTTGCTTGGCTTGTTCCAGCACATCCATGTTTTGTACTGGGACACCAGAACTGGACACAGCTCTCCATGGCTGAATCACCTCCCTGGACCTGCTGGGAATGCTCTTGATAATGCAGCCTGGGATGTTATTGGCATTTTTGACATGAGGCCACATTGCTGGTTGATGGTCAGCTTGTTGTGCACCAGGACATTAATGTCTTTTTCTGCAGAGCTGTTTTCCAGCTGGCTGATCATCCCCTGATTCGTACTACTGTCCGAGGTTATCCCTCTCCACATTCAGGACATCACATTCCCCTTTAAACATTGTGAGATTCCTGTTGACCCATACCTCCAGCCTCCTGAAGTCCCTCTGAACGGCACCACAACCATGTGCTCTGTTTCTGTAACTTGTCAAGGGTGTCCTCAGACCCACCATCCAGGTCCTTAATGAGGCAGTTAAACAGTGTCAGCCCCTCAGTATCAGCCCCTGGGGTGCATCACGAGTGACTGACCTCCAGATGGGCTACATGCCACTGACCACAGCCCTTTGATCCCAGCACTTCAGCCAGATTTCAAGCCACCTCACTGTCCATTTATGTCATCCATATTCCATCAGTTTGTCTATAAGGATGTTATAGGAGACAGTGTCGAAAACCTTGTTAAAATTGGCATAAATAACGTTCACTGCACACTGAGCCACTCATCTCATTGTGGAAGGCAATCACGATGGCCAGGAATGATTTCAGCATATCAAATTCACCAGAGCGTGAGGTTTTGAGAAACTGGAGAAAGGGAACCGCACCTCATCTCCCTCCGGCCTTGGTTTTCATAATAGTTGGAGGGAAATTGGTGTTTTAGCTTTTGTTGTAACTAAGAATGTCTGTCTCCCTTCTGGGGAGTTATGTAGGAAAGGCAGAATTTACTGTAAAAGCTTAGTTATGTGTGCTAGAATTTTAGTCTCTGCTTTGGCATGGATTTAGAAAAATAATAATCATTTTAAAATAAACCTAGCTATTGTATTTAACCTTGGCCCGTGCAGCCAGTGATATTTTGTAAGACGTTCCAGCTATCCAAAGATTCTTTTCACCGAAGCTTCCCTTCAGGAAACAAAATAAATTAATGATACAAACAGGAAGCAGCTGTCTTTTCCTAAATAATAATTAAAATGGGGTCCCCTTAGCAGAGAGAGGAATAAATGGGAGGGGAAAGACCTGAAGTATTGTCGGTTTAATTGTGACCAGCCTTCAGAGGATAGGCTTAGAATAATGACACAACCTGTGAGGCTGGGAGGACTTATTTTCTTATGAGCCATTTTTGGATTTGAAAAACAGATAAAGGTCTTCACAAGGGGCAGATGAGCAAGACAAAGGAATGTTGCTCTCTCAAGGCACACAATCTGTCCTCTTTCGGTAGTATTCACATGGAAAGAAACATTAATCATCGTAATCATAGATGCTGTTCTTCAGCAGCTTTCATCTGCTATCAGCAATCACTAGGAAATTCCAGGGTGTTCCTGATGTGCTTTTTTTTGTTGGGTTTTTTTTTGTTTTTTTTTGTCTTTGTCCCAGACTGTTGACTTGACACAGTTCCTTGAAATTCCACTTTAAGAAGGAAGAAGGACAAGAGAGCTGGAAATTCTCATCTCCTTCCAGCTGGCTAGGAGGAGGAGGTGGCGGCAAAGTGTGTGGTGGCTCCTGCTGTGGCCCCAGAGCTTGGTCTGGTCAGGACTTCCAGATGTGGAGGGCCCTTGCCCCTGTGGGCTTAGCAGCTGAGCTTGTGGATGACCGCAGAAACATATTGGCCAGAGGCGAGGAAACCATGGGAGAAAACTATGGCCAGCAAAAGCCACAAGCAGCACAAGAGCTGCCACTTTTTATCTCTCACTACCATTGGGTGAAGCAGTACATTGATAAAACATGGTAGTGCTGGGAAAGGTGCATTTCTTAACAACGTGGAATCACACTTTATTAAAAATTAGGTTTGAGTTTGCTCCATCTCAGGAAATAATGTCAGTGTGTAACCATAAAACACGGCCCTGAGAGACGACTTGGGATGCACCTGCAGTTGATGTTCTGCCATTTGCTTGAGTAGGTGGGACTGGGTGACAAGTGGCACTGGTTATAAAAGGAGTGGCTTAATGGCAGTTTTTATGACTGCATCCAGAGAACCTATGCAGAAAACCTATGCCATAAACACAGAGTTAGGCAGTGCCACCTCCCAAAATACAGTGTGGGTGGAATAAACAAGGCTTATGATTTATTGATAAGATTTCAAGAAAAGAGCCTTCTGTCCACTCCCAAACACATCACAGAGTTGCGAGATGTGGCAGGGATTTACAGGCGAAAAAGAAGATGGCAGAAAAAGGGGTGACATGCCAAATGCCTTCTGGTATTTGAGGACTATCAAATCAAGATCAGACTATCTTAGATCTTTAGAGGCATGGAAACTCCAGAAAGGCCTCATGCCAGAGGCTTTTGTCCATGAATCAGAGTTGGCACCAATTTTGACTTAAATTTTTTTTTAAATTGTTTGCTTGTAAGATGGGAGGGCAGTAGGGCATCTGGACCTGAAGAAGATTTTGAGACGGTCTGTTTACTCTGGACTCAGCAACCCGAATATCTATGCAGCCTTTCTTCCATCTTTTCCTCATTGTATCTTGTCCTAAAAGCTGGTATGCTCTGAGTGAAGTGAGCAGTAATATATGTTAGCTTTTAACTGGGCACAGCAGTCTCCTGCCAGTTGTGTATCTGTAACACTAAGGGGACAGAGCTAATCTTGTGGCAAAACTGCAAACGCTTCTTTTAGCAGCAGAGACCTTAAAAGTGTAAGAAGGTTCAGCCAGGACTGTCTGAGACACTTAGCAGCCTTCACTAGGTCACAGGGAAAACTTTTCCATGGAAAAAATTTATCTTGAGTTACTTTCAGATAAAGATGGTGTACTCAGTCACCAGGGAAATTCCCGTCAATATTCCCTCTGTGAGAAGGGAAACCTGTTATGGGCCTCTGAAGGAAAACATCACATTTCAGTGTGAGGATTTTGCAGTTCTCTACTGGAAGTACAGTTCCGTCCCTGCTGTAATATCCCATAGTAGTTAAGATATAGCCTCTGCATCTTTCCTGCCATGAGGCACACTGGAAGGAGAACATGAGCCAGGGATTCTCCTTCAGATGCTCAGAAGGAAGGCAGGGAGCTGATGTGTTACAGGCAAGCACAGCTGATAAGACAGAAAACTTCAAGGACAGCAAAAGGAGTTAGGAGTTAATATTTCCCTGTGGAATGGAAGTGCCTCCACAGGGTCCCAAGAAACTGAGCAGATGGCAACGTGATCACCTTTGGTTTTGCAGGTGCTTGCACACAACACTTGCACAAGTGAGATTCCTAATAGTGGTAAACTTCTAAAATTTGGGAGAAATTTTCAAGAAAACACATTTTAATCAATGTTTAGATTCATGGAGCACACATACCAAAAAAAGAAAAGTATTAAAAGGGAGACATATGTCATTTGAGGCCTCTTGACTCCCGACAGTACATGTGCCCTCATTTTTAGTTTAAATTAAATTAATCTATTAAGGTACAGGAAACCTAATTTCACATCTGACTCTTCCCAGGCAGACGCTGGAATACCAAAAAAGGCAGCTAGGTCTTTATTACAATGTACAATTCAAGGGAAGTGAGAGGTATTATTCATGTAGGTGTGACCTGATGGCCATGCTGATTCACTCTTCCAGTCCAAAGCCCTCCCTGTCCTTCCTAAGCCTTGCAGTCCTTGGCGCCTGCCCTCACAAGGGTCCTTATTTGGTGAAGAGGGTTACATATTTTGGCCTACTCTCTTTCCTCCCTGCTACAAGTTATTGTTGTGGAAATGGCTCTCAGAGGGGTGGGGTTTTGTGTTTTGTGATTTTTTCTTAAACATCAGGGTCCAAGCTGCTAAGAATAGCTTCTGCCATTATTTGAGCAGCAGAAAAAAGTAATAAGAGTATCAATAACATGAATGTCACCTGAGGCAAAAATCCCACCACACCCACTGCGACAGTAGTCCACTTTTGGAGATCTCTGAGTGGTGCTTGGCTAATTTTGAAACTTCCTCGGTCGAGATCCACTGTTGATGTGACAAAAAGGATAGCAAAGTTAGGACCACAATTCTGCATCAAGTAATCCCTGCAGTGCTGCAAACATGCTGATACTTGGACACCATTGACCCCAGCAAGTTTTGAACTGCAACAGAGCTAGGGTTTTTGTTTCCACAACAGATGGCTTGCTATGAAATCTCCAAAATCTTGAACTGATGTATTCATCTCAGAAGATAATTCTTGCTGTAGCCATGCATGCTTCTCCCTCTAACAGGGAGAGAGAAGAGGGTCAGCAAGCTCCAGGTATATGTATTTCCTTATGCTTTTTCATTTTTTTCCTGACCATTTTTTCCTGATTCCCCTTCAGAGGTCACTGCTGTTCTGATTGCGTTTAGTTTACAGCAGTTTCTCAAAGCCACAGTGAGAGACCCAGGACAGGAGAGCAGCTGAGAAGAGGTGAAGGGAAGGCTAACAAGGCCACTTGGTTGTTATTCAAAGACTCATCTTTCAAATACTGTTTTTCAGGGAAGAGAGGGGTGAGAAAGGCTCTGACTGTTATCGCTACAAATAAAGCCTTTAAAACACATCCCAAGTAGGATGAATAAAGTCCCAGAGCAGTTCATCTGAGATATGTGCAGATTTACACATGTCTTGGCAGCTTCAGCAATTTTTAACACAGATGTCAATAAGGACTCAATTTCCATAGCCAAACTCGGTACCAAGTGGTGACCAGAGCAGAATTATAATTCACTGCAAACAAACAGTTGGGTTCAGAGTAGTTTTGACACTGTTTGCTAAGATGGGAACAAATAGGGCATCAAGGAGGTGAGGGGGGTAACAGTGGCCGACATTACTGCCAAACACTCGATAGCGTCAAACCTCGAGAGTGAGTGTATTTCAGGCATCACAAACCTTAAGCTGTTCAACAAATCTGTCTGCCAGCAGTCAGGATCTTCAGCTGCTCAGTCAAATGCAGCCTGGAAAAAGGTGTGCACGGTGCCTGAGCTGTGGTGAGCAGTGGGTGAGGGTGCTTGAGGGTGGTGAATTTTGGGAAGGAACCATGCAAGAACCTATCTCGACTGTATATGAAAGTACCTAGGGACATAAAAACAGCTCCACTGGGTCAGACTAAAGGTCTGTCTAACCTAACATCCAGACCACAACAGAGCCCTTGAGTAGAAGCCTAGGGAGAGTAGGATCAAGGGCACGTGTATACAATACTTCCCCTCAGTGTTCTCCCAGACTCCAACTATTTTCAGCTCAGGAACTTCCTGAGCCAGATACAGTTTCTATGTATTTAGTAACTCTCGGAGGATTTCTCTTCCGCGCACTCTCCTTGAATCCATGCAAGCTTCTCTTATCCACAACATCCTTTGGTAAGAAGATTCACAGATCTACTGTCTGTTGCATGAAGAGCCATCTCCTTCTGTTTGTTTTCCAGCCTGTCTCCTACTAACTTCACGTAATGCTGCCTGCTCTTGCACAGGAAGAGACAGCAAAGCCTGACTCCTGACATCCCTGCTCCCAGGCCACTCACAAGCTCAGAAACATCTCTCATATACCCCCCAGTCATTTGTTTTCCAGCCTGAAGATACCTGGCTGAGTTGGGAAGGATGCTGAACCGTAAGGTGGAACTTGCAAAGGGCTTGGGCTATTTTATTGTCCAGCCTCATTTGCCTTCAGAGAACAAAGGGTCGTCTTGTGTCTCACAGATGTGAATGAAAGCCTCCAGCTTGCTCAGGGCTTCTAGCTCTAACGCTGCGAGCACCATGCATTGGCAGAGCTTTCAGAATATAAATAATAGCCTGCACTCAAATTCCAGGCAGGAACAGTTCCTAACCATGCCGTACACATGCACAAGCCATTCCTGGAAGCTTTCCATGATCCCATCCTCCCTTACACCTCCCCAGTTTTGCCAGCAACCCATACTCCCAGCTTCTCTTCCAGGGGTCTTGCAAGGTTATTCATGTCTACAAGCTGCACTTTGTAGACAAAATCACGGCATTTCTGGCAGTGACCAGCAACTTATCCTTTTCTGTCATTGTGCTGGCATGTAAATCCGTGGTGAGTGCCCAGGGAAACCAAGAGCCTGCCACCTGCATAAACATTGCAGAGTACCTACCAAAAGCATAGCGTGCTCTCCCCTCTGTGTGTGTGTGTCACAGTGACCTCTGAGCACACCATCTAAAATAACCCCATGCATGGAACCAAGAATAGAAAGAAAGGAAGGATGCATTTTATGTAAATGTAGTCAGAAAGTCTGCAAGACAAATTGCTTGAAGTGGTTCGAAAGATGAAATATGACTCACTTCCAGAAGGAACTGTTTTTGCTGGGCTGGACTGAGAGTAGCATTGTGTCTTAGGCATCTACATGGTCGCCATTAGGGCTTTACTGACATCCACAGGGATGGGTCAGACACCCAGGAAACTGTGTGATGGGCATCCAGAGCAGGTGTGCTCTGCTCTGAGGGAACGAACACTGAGGGAGCTCTGCAAGCAGAGGATGCGCCTGTTTATCTGCAGTGCAGATTTACACATAATATTTGCAACCAGTGGTACTAACATAAGGATTCTCGTCGTGCTCTTGACAGAAAAAATTCTGCAAAGCACCTTTGTCTAGGCAAGCAGAAACCGCTTGAATGGTTCAGAGCAGTCCTGTTTTTAATTAAACACTGTAGAGGATGAGGCAAAAGTGTTCAGAGACTAACAAGCTGCTAGCAGAAGTCTCCTCTGCCCCCCAAGTTATCATCACTTAGCTCCCCCGAAGCATGAGGGTTTAGTGTTGTTTATCAACACTTCCCCTGCGAAACACAGCTCTGTGTACCCTTATTTGTCACACAGGCAGCATTCTCTTCCCAGTGTTTTTCTTTCACTAACTCCTTGCAGCAACGAGTGATTTCACTGAATTAATCTGTGGCTGTTGACGACATTGGGTATTTTATTTCAGACCATCTTTCCTCTCCATGCGTCACTGCCTGCTGAAACCAGGGTTGCTGTTGCATGTAGGAGAGCTGGGAGATGTTCTTCATGTGCGGCTCCATGGCATGTCCCTGCCCCACTGCACCAAGGGGACAGCAGGGGCAGGTCCTTTCTCCCCGGCCAGGCATGGAGTTCTGAGAGGATAACTCCACCAGAAGCCTGTTTTGGCCCAGGTGCGTGTCTGAGCAGGACCCAGCTATGGTTAATTGCTGGCTGCTTTGAAACAGACCAGAGTCTGAATTTTCCAAAGCCCTGCTTCCATCCACATCCACTGAGGACAGGAATGCAAGTTCACCTGGAAACTGCCTTTCCCTTTTAAGTGAGAGCATTTCTGAGCGGGTTAGGTATTTCCCATCTCTAGATGTCACATTTTTTCCACTGACTCTGCAGGCAGCGCCAGGAGTTTCAGCGAAAGCCTAAATCCATCAGCGCACCAGGAAGTGCAGGAAGCCAAACACCGAAGCTTCTCATCCCATTTTCAGCAGAGGGGTCAGAGCTGTCTCTGCCCTGTGGCGCGATGACCGATTTACCGTCATTCCTTCGCCGCCGGGACAGGAAGGCGCTCGCAGACGGGCTCCATCCCCGGCGCCCCCAGCCCTCGCAGGGATCCCCGCCCTGGCGCGGGCTCAGCCACCGAGCTGCGGGCGCTGCCTCTCTGAACACGGGCGTTTTTCCTTTCCCTCTTCCCTCTGCCACCTCTGAAGATGATGGGTGAGCCAGGCTCTCCCGCACATGCCGGGGCCGGTGGCAGGGTGGCACAAAGCTGGCATTGTGCACGCTCGCCGCCCTGAGAGGCGAGCTAATTGTCTTTCCCAGCTTGGAGCAACAATTTGCTGGCAGCCAGACTTGTGTCATTATATAACTGGAGATAGTCCGACTCATAAACGGATCTCCAGAACATGTCTCTCTTCCCTTATTTTGGAAAAACAATAAACTCGGGGCTGGCTGACACCTTGATGCTGCTTGCAAGGTCTCTCCCTTGAAAGAAGAAATTCGTCCAGAGTATCACCTCCTCTCATCCGAGGCAATGGGAAGGCAGCAGGGGAATCCCAGGAAAGGCAGGAGTTTTAATAAACCTGGAGACCTGCAGGGCTCCTTCATCTGCACCTCATGCAGTTCAGCAGGCTTTCCTCCGACTGGGAGAGGAGCTGTGCAGGGAAGGCTTTATATTAAACCTGGAGGAACCCAGAGCGTTAAAAAGAAGGAATTTGATTTCCATGCTCACTTTCCCTCCTCCCCCTGCCCAGCTCTATCCTGTGCTAACCGGCTGGCCATAAGCAGGTGAGAGAAAGACAAAAGCCATCCTCACCTACTTCCATTTGCATTTCCATGCACCACTTCCAGGATGGTGAGAGATGCCCAAAGGCATCTTCTCCCAGTGATTGCCAGAGTTGAAGATGACGGGTATCATGTTGTCATGTTCACTTGTGCTCCTTAGGCTCCTTTTTCCCTCCCCATTGTGGTTGCTCTGCACTGGTGCCTGTATCCCCCTTGGGAAAGAAAAGAAACTACTCTCCCTTTATGAGTTTCATCTTCCTATGCTTCTGCACATGGTAATATTGCTGGACAAAATTTATAGTCTGAAAAACTTTCTAACTGACTGCAGGAAACAATCATCAAATTAATTTCAGTGCTGGGCTCCCCAAACAGCTGTTTTGCTGATTGAGCCGAAACAGGGAACGAGGATGGGGTGCATTACTTATTAGGTTGAAAACTCTGAATTTTCTGTGTAAAGAATAAAAAGGCTGAGAGGAAAGGGCTGCTAGAGCCTGGTCAGAGCCTGCCTGAAAGCAGGTGTCTGCATAAGGACTGCACCCGAGTATCCCAGCACCAGAAATGGGCCATATACCTTGTAATGATTCCTCCTTGTCACACCTTTCCCCTGCTCTCGATGCTGAGCCTGTCTCCACTGTTTCTCTCTTCTGCCTCGGTTTCCCTGGGCCTCCAAAGCTCTGATCATTGCATCTCTCCCCCAGAAAGAGGACAGAAAAATACGGGGAGACAGCTGCTCTATTATAACTTGGCAGCTGCTAGCTAGCCATCTTCCTCCACTCCTCTCTCCCCTACTGTTTGATTCGATTTCATAAATAAATACCCTGCGTATTGACGTCAGTGTAGGCCTTGAGAAATAATACTCCTGCCGCTTTCTCTGCTACGCACGGGGAACAGAGAGGAGAGGGAAGAGTAACAGAAGCAACAACGTCTTGGAAGATGAAGTCTTAATATTCTCTTAATTGCCTTCCTCCCTTTTCAGCTATGTCCCAGCTGCGAACAAAACAAAGATTACCATTATGAGTATGCCCTTCTGGCTTGAGACAGGACAATCAAGTATCCAAAATTCCTGTCACTGGTGATTTTTTTTTTTTTTTTTTAGTGAGGGGGGTTAATGGGGAGAAATCTGTCCTAGAAGCTGGAGGCGTAAACACCATAGGTCTCTGTGCTCCTTTCTTATGTTACAATGTAAGATGTAACCAAAAGTATGTATGCTATCACCATATGTTAAAGCCAGGTGGGGCAGTGTTCTTCATCTCTTTCATGACACATCCCTGGTAACTCCCTCCAGGAGGTATCTTCTGTTGATGAACCAGCTGTTAAAACCAGGTGGGGCAGTGTTCTTTGTCTCTTCCATAATACATCTCTGGTAGCTCCCTCCAGGAGATATCTTCTGTTAATGGGCCATCCAGGCTCACTGCACAACTCATAAAATGACATCATCCTCTTGTGAGATGCTCTGCCCGGGGCGGGGCGGGGTGGGGGGAGGAACCAAGCATTCCTACCTGGATATAATCTGAGGCTTGGAACACCAGACTCAGCCCTTACCTACTGGATTCCCAGAGGACAAGAGCTACCACTGGACCTTCAGGTGAACACCAGACCGTTCTACAGGATCACCACTTCAACAGAACCATATCCATCACTTCAAAGAGGACTGCAGCCACCACTTAATTGGACTGCTACCACCACCCTGCCCGACAGGGTGTCAGGTCATATCCTGACTCTGTCAGGTTAAAGCCAGTGTTTCTGTTTTATTGCCTTGTTATACATATTAGTAAAGAACTGCTATTCCTATTTCTCACATCTTTGCCTGAAAGCCAAACTCTTAATTTCAAAACTATAATAATTTGGAGGGAAGTGGGTTACATTTTCCAAGGGAGGCTCCTGCCTTCCTTAGCAGACACACCTGTCTTTCAAAACCAAGACAGCTCCTCACATGGAGCTTAAGAAAAGTGTGCCCAAAATGCTGTCACCTTGGTGAAATGAAGGAGTTGGTTCCTCCATCCAGGGAGAGAAGACAAAAGACAGGGTTGCCATTGGAATAGGTGTGATCATAGATGGCTTCACCTGGTATTTAGGAGGTGGTTTCTAGCCACCAGATGTGATAAGTCACCATTGTCCTGCCAGTAGAGACAATGAGACAAGAAACTTGGATGCTTTGGGGGAAGATGTCTACTAGTAATTTTTTAATATAATATTTGTTTGCAATGAAAAGCTTTATAATAAGCTCCCTGGCTCTTGATTGCCTTTGTAAATCAGTTCCTTTCAAGTTTGACACAGCTGAAGGATGTGGTCCTGTACAGAAGGCGCACGACCTTCATTTAAACAAGCTGGTGGGAGGACAGGGAGGCAAAGAGACTGTGCCAGTACTTCTCCCATGGAAAAGCATACAAATACATTGTTTTACATTGTAATCATTGGTATTATTTCACCTCACAGACTTAAAATTGTAAGCTATGCTCTTTCTCAAGCTGGCCAATGAAGAAGCACAAACATGTTCAAGAACAAGATGTGAGAGCACTGAAAAGTCAGCATAAGCTGAATTAATTCTGAGTAATTTTGAAAAGTGAAACAGGTATTTTATTGCTGGTGAGAGGGTGCAAGTTGTGCACTTGTCTCTGCTGCTCTACCTGTGAGTTACTCAGGTATTTGAATAGTGTCTTTTTCCATCTAAAAGTGTGATATGCTCAATACTTTCTGGTCAAAGCTGTGTGTCATGTTGCCCTTTGCAGAACACACACAAAGATGGATGTTCTACCATGGGGCTCTCCTCTGATCACTGTTGCCTGCTGTGCCTGTCCTGGAAGCCCAAACCCAGAGCTGCAAGCAGCCAGATGAAGACCAGAACAGCCCATTTTGCACGTCAAGTTTGACCTCCCATGCTGCCCAAGTCAAAAAACATCCTAGTTCAGAAATTTCCTGCCTTCAGGCTATTGCTGGTCCCTGAGCCAGAGCCTGGCAGGTTGAAAACCTCAGCTTTCAGTCTGCTGTTGGCAGGTACAAGAAGAAGTCAGGGAAAGAGGCTCTCGCAGGGCTCTCTGCAAACTCTGTCATGATTTTAATGAGTAAGTGCATTCCTTGGGTCGTGCACAGCTGGGAGCGCAGCAGCAAAGCAGGCCAAGATTCCTGTGAGGACTTGTGCCTTTCCAGCAGGTTGAAGTCATGTCTGCCACTGCACACTGCCTGCTGACAGTCAGAGCATCCGTCAGCAACCTGGTGGGGGAAAGAGCCAATGCTGGCACCTTGGTGGCAATGACAGACCCCTCCTAGGACATGGGGGCTATTTATCTTTGAAAATCAGGCTTCCCCCTTTGTCTGCACTGGGAGCATTGGAATTGCTGTGCTACCCCTCAGGGTAGACTCACCTGCTCTTTAGAAAATAAAGTGAAGAGGGGGAAGTTATCAGCTGCCAGGAGGTTGTTAGAAGTGCTTTGCTTCATTGATGCTGCATTACAAATGAAAAGCACAAAAGGTGAAGAAAGCATCTGAGTCTTGCCTACTGCTGAGTGCACACGAGTGAAATAATCCGTGGTACCACAGGACCTTTCTCAGCTCTCCCCACAGCCACACAAAAAATTAGTGGACAATAATAAATGCAACAGAGAAATCAGGTGATTTTAAAAAACAACAAGCATGGTTCTTCCCTTCACCTGGTGCAGCTAGGTCCTTCATTTAGTGCAGCAAGGTACATCACTGAAAGGCTTCTGAGAGCAGGCAGGATTAAAGGGATGAAGTTGCTCTGAGATACAGAGGAACCCATTTGGAGGCTCAGTCCATTGTGATGGCACTAGTACAACTCACTGAAAACCAGGTAACAGCTCAACTGCATTCTGGTTTAAAAAAAAAAAAAGGAAAAAAAGCACTATGAAATAATGTAAAATGGGGAAAAAAAAAGGAAAAGTAACTGTTGGTTAGGTTTTTTTTTTTCCCTGACTCCTATCCAGACAAATCCAGAGACACTGATTTATAGACCTTGAAAATACTGTGGCCACTTCCATACAGCAAATTGGACCTTCCCTCTTTGCCAATATCTGTGTATCACCTGGGAAAATGCCCTCCAAAGAGATGTTTTATGCAAAAAAACATTTGCCCTTTGCTGCCTGCAGAGCTACACAATAATGCTGAGACGCAGGGGCCCGAGCTGGGGCTGGGCTAGGAGGCAGGGTTAGCTTTCCCTGTTGTTCCTGGGTCTCTAAGCAGCATTTAGGACTTCTCTGCTGAAACTATCCTTTGCCTCCCCGCCCTCTTGCATGTCAGCAGAGCAGTGGGTGAAGGTCCCTGGACCAGCTGGGCTGGACGTGGAGGAGCATTGGGAGCTCAGACGTGCCAGTTGTACCTCCCCAGGGATCACTGCCAGTCACTGCTGCAGCCTCCCGTGCTCCTGCAATCCAGCACCTAAGCACTCGGAGCTGTGCCTGCGTGTAGAGACATCATTACAAAAACCAGAGCCAGTTCTGCCCATCCATCTGAGAAAACATGGCAGTCTTGGGTTTGTTCTCAAGCCTGCTGTCTGAGATTTCCAGGCTAAGACCATGACTTACCCACCACCTTGCAAAGAGCCTTTGCAGGCAACACAAGATACTTGAGAAAAAGCAAAGGTCCAATTTCATCCAGACTCCCACCCTCTGGCCAGGATGATGCTCAGAGGCAGCTTCTGTCTCTCCTTGCAAGTAAAGGCAGTCCTTGACAAGCCAAAAGGCAAGATGTCACATTTTGAACAGTCTCTTGATATCCAAGGAAATGAGCTGTTCTGGTCTGGCCCCATGGTGACTCCTGACAGGATAAGGCAAAAAAAGAGCGTTTAAGAAGAGCCATGCTTGGAATCATCATCATCACCCTTACGGTGCTTCCAGCTTTGCTTCTTGGGGAAGGCAGCAAGAGACTTGGCTGAAGTTTTGCTTGCTTTTTAATCATCTCTAAATGCCCCTCATGACAGTGGTTTACACAGCAAAGAGCAGAAAAGGACCAAAGCTCCCAAATGCAAGGTTTCCAGCAGTGACAACCAGAAGGCACAATGAAATCAGTCCTCACTCTTCATAGGGACACATTTTAATGCAAAGGAAACCTGTGCCAGGTCTTGGAACACGGTCAGGAAGGCAGACACATCCTTTCTCGACCTGCAATAAAGTACACGTCCAGAGGAAGCAGTCAGCCCTTCATCTGTACAAAACCCTCCCTGACCAACCACAAAAATCACAAGAGAAAAAACTCTGAATAAAACAACAACCCTATTTGCTTATTGCAGATTTTAAAAAGAAACTGGTTTAAAACATGTATTTCCAAAGGTCTAAATCAGCAACTCCAATTCTGAGACGAAAAATCTTTTCCAGCCCCAATCACCTGGGGCAGGAGGTTGGGTTTGGCGAGGTCCTTGCCCCACAGCATGACAGAGGCCTTGGCCACTGTGCAGTGGGGCTGCAGAGTCAGTGTGGTGTCTGATTTGCCACTTTAGGGATGCCTGGGCACTGTTTCACCCACAGTTGCTCTACTACCAAACTGGAACTGCAGTGTTTTACCCCCTATTTGAGGTGGTGCATGATGGTTATATGTGATGAAAAGCAGCTCTTTGGGATTCCTAAAAATGTAAAGAGAAGCTGTATCTATCCCGAGAAACAGGAGAAACACCATCCACCAGGAAACCTAACCTAGACACATCTCTTTGTTCCTCTTTGCCATCTTCAGTTGCCATCCAGTTGCCATTCAGGTCTCTGGGAACAGCCCAAACTGGTAAAAGCTTAGCAAATCCCTGCAGTTGCTGGGAAACACCTCCAGAACTCACCAAGAATTACTGGGCAGATGACTGGGGTTTTCAGGGGGGCATCTGCCACAGGACTGAGGTTTCATGGTTGTGGTTTAAGGGTACTGCATGCTCTTTTGCAATTTTGAGCTCCAAAAGAGGGGCTGCAGCGCACTCTGTTCCTCCACAGGGAGTGGCTCTTGGCGTGGCCTTCTTCCCACCCAACTCTCACCCCAGGAGCGAAAATAAATGAAAAGTAAAAGAAAAAGTCAGGCTTCATATTCTGGATGGATATTTATTTGCTTAAGAGATTTTCTTTTTTTTTTTTTTTTAATTTTTTCTTTTTTGGTACAAAGCATCCAGGAAAGCTTTTACTTCTCTTTTTAAAAAATAAAAACTAAGTTTCTTTTAAAAAAAGACACATGAAAAGAAAAAAAAAGTCAATTATTTGCAATTTCTCTGTTTTTATTCTGCCTTCCCACCCCACCCACTTCCCTTCCCCCCACCCCAGATTTGGACTGATTTTCATTCTTTTCCATATATATTTAATAAAATAAATAAAGGATTTTCTTTGTCGTGTATTGCAGTGCCATTTTTTTTAAACAAAGGCTTCATGGCTCAACATTGCAAGGTAATAACAAACAAAAGGATTATACATTAAAATCCTCCCCCTCTCAAGACTGCCCCTAGCCCTCCCCTCCAAACCACGAAATAGAATACAATTCAAGTAGTCTTTTTTTTTTTTATGTTTTAACTGAATGGATATATAAGACAAAGCAAGTACAGAACTGGTTAACAGAGTGTCCCCATTTTATTAGCAAGTGAGAGTATATTAGGGAGATGTAATTGATTCCCCCCCTTTTACGGTTCCTAGACAGATAATATATATTATTTTAAACCCAACCTATTTTACAGCCCTCTGCCCACCTCTCAAACCCATCCGCTCACCGAGTCCCGAGCCTCAAGCCAAAGACTTGCCTTTCCCCCCCATCCCGTGCAGCGGTCCCAGCCCTGCGGCCACCCCGGGGCAGGTGCGGCCCCTCCTCCTGCGCGGCCCCCGGGAGGGCAGCGAGGGGAGGAGGGCAGGGGGTACGGGGCAGGGACGTGAGGGTCCAGTGAGAAGGACGCAAAGGGCAAGAGAAGGAAAAGGAGATGGCAGGGCGTGGAACTGCTGCTTCTGCACGGGCTTGGTGTGAGGGCTGCCGTCAGCACTCGAGCAACGGTGGGGAAGAGCAAGATTCCCCGTGGCTCGGGAAGCCAAGCTCGGCCAGGGGGTCCGTGCAGAAGCAGGGCCTTGAGTTCTAACTGGCAACACCTTCACCATTCCAAATAGTTTGTCTCCAGAACAGTTCCCTTTTAGTCTAAGTTGCGGTGGTTGTGTTGTTTTGTTTTTTTAAAACAAAAAAAGGATGCGTGTCGATGTATTTCTGTGTGTGCGTGCATCTGTGTACATGAGTAACAGCCAACTAGCTCATATGGTCATGACCAAGCTATATTTCAGAAGAGAAAAGAAACACATTTATCACACTTTTCCTAAAACGAAAAGCTAAAATTTCAAGTTCAGTATTCGCTATCTTGTCCTTCCCTCCCCACCCTCCCTTGCTATTTCTGGGTTTTTTCCCTTCCAACTTACTTTAGCACCATAACACATTTTAAACATTACAATCCCTCTTCAGATACTACACAAAATGTCCCATAAAAATAGTGCTTTTTTGCCAAAAAAGTTATATAATATATTATATATATAAATCAACTAAATCCGTGGCAAATGTGCAATGCAGACGCCTCCTCCATTTAAAGTGAGCATCAGCTCACTTTTTTTCTTTTTTTTCTTCTTTCCCCTTTCCTTTTCCTTCTCTCTTTCTTGCTTTTTCTCTCCTCTTCCTCTCTTTCTCCCGTCATCGGTGATTTCAAAAAGGTGCAAGTCGATTTGGAATCTTGTAATGAAGCACACACACAAAAACGCAGATGGGGGCTCCTCGGAACTTCTTCTCAGGTACATTTTTCTTTTAAAGGTGCAAAAGAAAGTTATAAAAATAAGAAAAACCAAAAGAAAAAAAAAAACAAAAAAGAAGAAAAAAAGTGGGGTGGGAATGAGGCAAAAAATTTTTATCCCTCAACGTTTCTCCCCGTTCTATTGTTTTTTTCACTTTATTGTCAAGAAAGACACGGAATGGACTCTTCTTGAGGAAAAAAAAGATTAAAAAAAGAATTTAACTTCATATCCTTTTTCCCTCTTGCTCTTTCTTTAGTCTTCTGGAGTTGGCACCAGGGATGTCACGCAGCACCCAGCAGCAAAAAGTTCAAGTGCCAAACTGTCCCTTTGCAAGTACAGGTTTGGAAATACTGGGGGCGCGGGGGAATGAAACAGGTGTGGGAAACGAAACAACCCTCCCCCCCACCCCAAAAGGAAGATGCCGTGGGAGCGGTGCTGCTCGCCACCGCCGCCGCCATCCCCTCCTTGCTGTGTCAGTTGTTTGGTTGGGGCCAGAGCGGCGTGAGGGTGCCCCGCCGCCCCGCTCCTCGGCTCAGCGGCCCCGGGGACGGAGGGGCTTGGGGGTCGGGAATTGCCAGTCCTCCCGCCCTCCCCCAGGAGATCAAAAATCGAGACAGCTGGTCAGGGTTCATTTCTGGGGGCCAGCCGTTTCCGGGGAGGCTCGTGCCGCTGGGGGCCTCTGGCTGGGCAGGGAGATGAGGGGACGGTGCAGCGCCTTGGCTTCCTCGGCCGCCTGCAGCCCCTCCGCCTGCCACCGGTACTGGCGAGCCCGCAGGAAGTTGGGCACGTCCCGCTGCTGCCGCTGCGAGCTCTTCTTCTGCCACACGTCATACTTGGAGTACTTGCCATGTGAGGGCTTCTGGAAGCTCTCCTGCAAGGAGAGGGATAGCAATGTTAGCCTCCACTCAAGCCTGCCCACTCTCCAGATAGGGATTCCCTTCTTGGACCTCCATCCCTCCCATGGAAATACTGCCTCATCCCTGGAAACAGCCACAGAAAGGTTGGACAGGACTCTGAGCAACCTGATCCAGTTGATGCTTATTGCAGGGTGGTTGCACTAGATGACCTTTAAAGGTCACTTCCAACCTAAACCATTCCATGATTCTGTGACCCAGCCCACCTCTGGTTCCCCACCTTACTAAGAGCTGACTCTTGGCAGGCTATTTGGCACGACTTGCCAATGGTGGCTGTCTCTCAAAAGCTCTGCAGAAACATCAGACCTTGCAGCTGGGGTTTGTCCTCTCCACTCACAGCCTTCCTGCCTTTTCTCTCTCTGTTTATTTCAGAGGAGGGCCACCATCCCTGCGCAGCCTCCTCACCTTGCTGAGTGCTGGCAGGCCCGACAGGGAGGTGGCAGAGAGGTCACGCTCCGACTTGACGGACTTGGCGCAGTATGTTTCCAGCAGAGCCAGGTCGCAGCTCCGGAAGCAGCACTCCTCCACGATCCCCCGGTTGATCCGCCGGTTACTTCGTCCCACCGGTCTACCTGCAACAGCAGAGACCCTGGCGTTAGCCACCAACCTGGGCTGGACCCTCTCCCCAGCTCCACAGCACCTGCTCCACCTCCAGCCACCAGAGATTGGTGGGCTCCACATGCTTCAAAACCAGCAGCGCTTCTCCCAGACCGGCTGATGTATGCCCGCAAACCAGCCAAGTCTCACGTTAAGACTTTCCCAGACAAATGCTACTGATGCCAACACGTGCCTCCAGCAGCAGTTTAAAGGCACTTTTAATGATGGGGTTTCTCTCCCTTCTGTATCTCTGGCACGGGTGGCCTTCTCGGGCGCAGCTGAGGCGAGGAAGCTCAAGCCCAGCCTGACTGCCGGCGCTGCACCGATTACTGCGACCGTCTCCGATGTTGATCCTGGCAAGCAAATTTTATTAGAAAGAAGCAGCACAGCATTGCGGCTGCCATCCTCCCTCCGCCGGATCAACACTCAGGCAGGTGAAGTGAACCAAGGCAGCTAAATTTTACCAGATGGGACAGCTCTGAGACAGCTGCTGAAAGAATACAGGCTCGCACACCCGCCAAGAATAGCTATTAAACTTAATCTTTTAATAAGGGTTCCTCTCCCATTTCTGCCTGCAGAAGGATGCAAAAGCCCATGTCTGGTGCAGCAATGACTGAGTGCATTTTGTATCACTGCTTAATGATGGCCAAAGCGCTCCAGAGGAAAAGCTTACATCAGTTTTACTATGTTTCCTCCCCCTCTTGAAGTAAAAGAGACGGGTAAAGTTGAATTTCTGATGCAAAGCAAATTTACTTGGGAATTGTGACTTCCAAAATGTAAACTAGCCCAAAACAAAAGGATTTTCTCCATGCTTTTGCACGTAGCATGTTATGCTCTTGTGCTGCTTCTGGGATTTGCAGCCAGGCTTCTGCACACTGCCATGAGCACAGCACCTCTTCCCAGTGCAAGGTGCTCTGAGAGAGGGAAACAGAGGCCAGCAACAGTGGGGCTTGCAAACAAGATCTGGTACCACATCCCGGTACCAGAGATTCTGCCAGGAGATTCTGGGCATGGGAAAAACTGAGAGCAAGTGGTGTAAGTGCAGTGCCTACCAATGCTGACCATAGCGTGCTGAGTCCTCACCTCCCAGCTGGCCTGCAGGAACACACACGACTGTCCACATTAGTCCTGTGCACGACCCACGATCCCCACCCCTTGCACTCCTGATGAAGCAGGCACTCAAGTATTAGGCCTCAGTGAAGATCTAAGGCTGGCTTACGTGGAGCTGACCACTTTCCCAAGAGGGTATCCCATACTGGATGCTCCCCAAAGTGCCTCGGGACAAAGTGCAAAGGTGTCTATGCATACAGTGCAGCCCCACGTGAGAGAAGCAGCCCCAGATGTGCAGTACAGATATGCATGTGGGACGCAGTCCTGTGCGTTCAGTGCAGCCCCACAGGTGCAATGCAGGCATGGAAAACACCACAACAGTGCCTCGCTGCTGGCTCTGTAACAGCCCTGGCAGCAGGGCACCTGGTCTCTATTAAAATCAGTCATGTTCCCATAGGCCAGGAGCCCTCTGGTCCATGCTGGTGCACTTCCACCATGCTCAGAGGTCACACAAACAAACACAGCATCAGGGTGCTGGGTGATGGGGCAGCTGATCCATACCATGAGACCCACCTTTGGGAGTAATTTCAAATGCTTTGTTTTCCATATTCATCCCCCCTGTGCCACCACCTTCCTTTTCTTTTTCTCTAGAAGAATTTCAGGCACGACCTTTAACCAGCCCCGCAGGGAGGTGAGAAGGATGGCTCCCCCTTGGCAAAGGTTCATCAAAGGGAATACTGTTAGGAGTTTAACTTTCTCTCTTGTGGTCAACAAACACACTGGATTAGGCCCTCCCCTGAAAGGCAGAGCAGGTGTGTTGGGTGCCCACAGCTCAAGCAATGCCAGGGTAGGCAGCCTGAGTAGTAATGGCCAAAGGAAACGGGGACGTGAGCCAGTTTGGGGCCAGCTCCATATATTCTCTGTGCATGAAATGCCCAGTAAGATCCGTGGGAGAAGTGCACTGCCACCAACATCCTGCACTGCACATGGCCCCTGCTCAGCTCCTATCAATCCCAGTGCCCAACTCGATCCATGGCAGGCTGCTGAAGCATTAAGCAGCTCCACAAAGGCATCCTGACAGGGGCAGAAGGAATGGAAAGAGAAAAAATTCAAGTCACCCCCTCTTGCTAGCACATCCCCTAAGGGCTACATTCACACTCCCGCTGAACAGAAGGTTGCACAAGTGATGACACACATGGTTTGAGGAGAAGTTGAGGTTTTCAAAGGTTACATATCTCCTCTCAAAACCAGAAGTTTCCCACTTGCAGTTATGTGTTTGTTTGGAAAGAAGAGGGGAGGAAAAAAACAACGAGAAAAGCAGGACTATATTCACCACCATGCCATCAAGGGCAATTTCTGGCATGGGTACACACGGGAAGATCATGTCAGCATGTGTTTGCAAACGCCTAGGTGTGGCACCACCAGGGTGAGCTCCCAGCAGGGACCACCACTGTGCACACACGTGGCCCCCAGCCCCAATGTGCTGCCCTTTCCCTCCTGCATAAAGCTGCTGCAAGCCGTCCCCCTTGCCAGCACCACCACCAGCTCCACCGCGACTCTCCGATAGGGCACGTTTCCCATTACATAATTGTCCGTACGGACCTCGCCAAATGCCACTACAGTCCTCCGGGGGAGAGTTACTTTAGGAAAAAAAAATAAGCAAACATAACAAACAGGGATTTAGACGCAGAAAGTACCTGGAGACAACAGGACATTGATGGCTAACAGCAATATTGCTGCTGACCTGGATTGGGAAGAGTGCTTGTTCCGTAACACAATTTACATGAGGCTGAATTAAAGGCTGAATTTCCTGGCTTTTGCCCATGGGTGGCATCTCACTTTGCCGCCACTGCCAAACCCAGGGAGGGTTTTGCTGCTCTGTCCCTTGCCCGCAGGGGAGAACTGTGTGGGCAGCAGGCTGTGGCATCGCCGGGGCACGCGAGCCACTTCCCATCACAGCCACGACCGCTTCCTCCTGAGGAAACGCGCTTCCTCTCGGCCTTCAATGAATGGCTAGGCTCCCTTTCTCCCAAAACCGTGCTTCACCAAAACCTTCTACGGCGCTGCTGAGGGGACAAGCCCTGAGATGCAAAGTCCAGTGATGCAAAGCCCAGCAGTGTGAAGCCCTCCAGCTGCCTGGGGTTATTCCTGCCTAGGTACGGGCTATCCTGACACGGCATCCCAGAAGCAGCACAAAGCCAAACCCGTTCCTGGGAGAACCCAGAGGCCACATACCTGCAGCTCAGCTATGCCACTGTGCCAGAGGCAGTAGGTTTCACAGCCATGGGGGACAGGAGGGTCCCTTTCCTAACATAAACACCCCACAGCTCCTGGCTCCCCACTCTCACCGGGGCCGAACAGATGCTGCAGGGAGGGGTGCACGGTGCTGGTGCCACCCTGGCTGGGTCCCCTCTCCTCCGGTCAATCAGGCGGTCAGCCGAGTGGAAGGGGACTTTGGGTGTAAACAGTCCCCGTGCCCCTGTCGCAGGAATGTTGGGAGTAACAAGGGGGCCTTTGTGCAGCACCGGGCCCCGTCCCAGTGCCCCCGGCCTGGCCCTCCCCCACCCCGGCACCGCACTTTCCCCCCTGCTTTTTCCTAGTATTATTCAGAGGAGCGGCGGGTGCGCAAGAATGTGCCCCGTCAGCACAAGCGGCTGCAAAGAGCTAAATTCTTATCAGCTGTTGGAAAGGAGGAAACGGGAGCTGTTGTTTACAGAGAAGTCGGCCGCCTCTCCCCCTGCAGCCCCTTCTCCCTCCCTGCCAGCGCTGCATGATAGCAACTTCAGGGCCGAGGCTTCCTCTCGACCTGCCTGGCTTTTCACTCCAGGCTGGACTCAGCATCCCTGCACGGGCTGTGCCACTGTCCCTGGGTGGGTGCTGGGGAGCAGGGGTCCCAACCCTGCCACAGAGCCATGG
Source organism: Aleadryas rufinucha (assembly GCA_013397815.1). Taxonomy (NCBI): domain Eukaryota; kingdom Metazoa; phylum Chordata; class Aves; order Passeriformes; genus Aleadryas; species Aleadryas rufinucha. The sequence continues at coordinate 332,400 of VZTH01001897.1, forward strand.
CAGGAAGCCACCACCTTGACAGCAGCTGCCAGCCAAGCCAAAAGCCTTAAAAGTCACAGAGAGGAGGCACCACTGGTGCACAGCAAAGCGTGCTCATATTCAGCTGTAGCCTGCCCAGGCATGCCTGGGATACGATACAGAGCTGGCATCACCATGTCCACTGTGCCCCATGGCTGGGTAACCTCAGTGCTGCCAGCCCCTGCCCCCGTTAGTGCAGCTCTTCTGCAGCCCCAGCTCTTGGAGGCAGCTTCAACATTCTCAGCCCCAAGCACCTGCGATACCTCCCAGGACACCATCTGTACATGCATCCCCTTCCACTGATGCAAAGAGCACTGTGTTTCACAGCCATCTTCACTAGCAAAGTGCCCTTTTGCAAGAATGCAGAGCATCACAAGTTCTTAAATAACTGCTTCAGCAAAAAAATAATAATGGATTTTCATACCATTTTTGTTTTTTCCAATATTACCAGTCAGATGCTTCAACAACCCTCGTCCAGCAAGCGGGGCCCTCGGGTACGTGCAGGACAAGGCTGCCCAAGTCGTTTATTTCCTGTGTGAACAGCTGCTTTAGCACAGGCTGCTCATCAGGTCACACATGTCATGCTCTGAGGTGCTCAAGACAAACCCAGGCCTGGTTTTAAGATGTAAATCCACAACTGTGCAATGTAACTCTGCCCTATTGCATCTACATGGTGACAACCGTGTAGCCATGTGGGTTTAGAAGTGAAGGTGAACATGGTTAGAAATAATCACTTATGAGGCCAACTGATGGAGGTAGAGAGGGGAAAAATTAAGTGAAATGGGGATGTCCAAAACCTTCATCAGGTAGAGGCACTGCCCAAACGTCTTCAGCCCTGCATGGCACAGGCTGGTCAGATGCTGAAAGGGTTAAAATATTGGAGTACGTTTCATTCCCGGTACCTGAGCTCACCAGATATATTCAAAAAGGTGAAGCGGGGAAGGGGGACGGGAGAGGACAAAAAGAAATAAAGCAAGAACCCCCTTGCAAGCACCAGACTGGCCACTTGGCACCAAGAGACTTGTCTGCCTTCTAAAGTGTTTTTATTTTGGCCTGGGCAGCTGGGTTATTTGAGGTGAAAGGAGGTCAGTTTGACCTTAAAACAAAAGCCCCATTCCCTTTCATCCCCAGAGAGAGGGAGGAGGGAAGAGAAAGTAGCGAGGGAGACAGATGCTCCTCTACATATAGAGGGAGAAGAAGAGCTGTGAGAGCGGGAGAAGCACTTGCCTCCCTGCCGGTAAGGAAGGGGGAGATGAAAAGAGGAAGGGCAGCTGACACGCAAACCCTCGTTGCTTGGCTCCCTCACAGCAAGGAAGGGCACCCAGAGCACCCCAAAGGCGCCGCCTGCCCACAATGCCCAGGGAGCCATGAGAAGATCCCACTGCTCAGCCAGGATGGGGCAGGGGGATCGCCCTCAGAGAGCTGCAAAGCCACCTGCAGCCCGACCGCTCGCCCAAAACCACACAGCCTGAGCCCTGCTGCGGCTGCATGTGGGATCCCGGTGCCTCTCTCTGCCCAGCCTCAGCAGGCAGCACCAGACAAGTCTGGCAAAGCATCCAGGTTGGGAAGGGACATCCAGGTTGGAAAAGGACATCCAAAGTTGCCTCCCAACTTTGCAGCGCCCCATTGTTCCCTGCACAGGCAGACTGGAACAAGAGGCAGGCTAGCTCTCAACTCCACTACTCCAAAACAACACCCTGTTTACTTGAAAGTGACTTTTTAATTCCTTTTCCTAAGGCAGAGGCAAGACTGCCAAATGCAAGGCACCATGTGCAGCTGGTATCTCCATCCTCTTCCCCCCTCATTTGGCTTTGCATCTTTCCTGTAGTCAGTCACTCTGTGGTTCAGTCCTCAGTGGGGAGCAAGACACGGTGTCTTCCCACTCCCATGCAGAGCAGAGGACCAAACACCAAAACAAGGCATCACACTCAAGGCACCTTTGCCCATAGGTCACTGAGCATCCATTGTCACTGGTTTACTCCTCATCCTCCCTGTTTGCCAGCTAATCCATTGCACTGCCAATGGTCCAAACACCCAAAGCATCCTGGTGGAAAGCCCGCTGCAGCCAGCTGGTCTGAAGCCATGTGCACGCTGCACACAAAAGCAATGCTGCATTTTTTTGCATTAGCTGCACTGCAAAAGGGTAAGACATCACTCTTCAGCAACAAGTTCACCAGCAGGTAGCTGGGAGGTCATGAACTTTTGGGAGCAGCCTAGAAGGTGCTGCTATATCCAAGCAAAGCCTGCCTGGGAAGGGAGAGTGCTCGGCTTCCTGCCTGCTGTCAGGATGCAATGCTTAGGCAGCAAAGTTTCAAAATAAACCAGGACCCAAGCTCAGCAGAGCGGTGGCTGCAGACATCCTCGTTACTGTAATGAGTTGCCCTTATCCCTGGTGAACCAGTCACATACGGTTCCCCAGAGACATTCGACTTTCCTGAGCATCATATGTGGGACTCAGCTTCCCCATGGTACCAGACAGTCCCCCAAACCAGTGCCAAGTGGATGCATGTCACCCTGAGCATGTCCATTTCTTGCTCCTCTCCTGGCCTACTGCCATATACAAGGAAATCATGAAAAGCACCAGGCTGGGAAACCCCTCCTTTCCCTCCCGCCCCGGCTCTGCTGAGGCAAGGCGTGGGGTGGAGGCAGCATCCTGCCCGCTGCTGGCAGCTGCCCAGCACTTACTGAAGTAGAAGCCCCTGTCCCCGCAGACGAACTGCAGCGTGTCCACCAGCTCCCCGCCGCAGAGGGTCTCTGCCGTGCCGTAGGCGGCGGCCGAATCCAGGGTGTAGGCCAGGAAAGCCAGGAGCAGCAGCAGCATCCGCCTCGCCGCGCACATCCTCTGCACCTGGGGACAGAGGCACAGCATTAGCACCGCGGGACAGACCCCTCTCTGCCACCTCCCCCGGGCCGTGCCTCCCCACCCACAGCACGCCCCAGACATGTCGGGATGCTGCTGCTGCAGGGAAGGAAGGACCGGCAGCGCTGCGACAGCCGCTGGGGTGAGTCCAGCTCCCCGCGCTCGGCCCGCCGGGCAGCAGCTCCGGGCAGACAAGGTTTGCATTGAAGCAGTTTTTCCATTGGAAAATCCCACTTCAGCCTACCTCCAAAAGGCTTTTATTTCCCCTGCTCTTTCAACGGTGGGATTTTATTATTTTTCCCCCCTTTTAAAAGGGAATTAATTTAAATTATTATCAGTAGGTATTTTTTTTTCCTCTTCTGATGACAGGTTTTCATGCCCTGTCTGAAAACATGTCCATCCGAAGTGAAAACAAGTGAAGCTTCAACCTGTCCTAGAGCTGCTTTTGAGGAAAGCTGGGAAGAACAGCTTTTCTCCTGGGCATGTGAGAGAGATGAGGCTCAGGCAATCAAGAGGCTGATTGCACAAGCTGTGTTTGCTGACAAGAGTTGGGACTGAGAAGACATCCCTCAGGAACAATGTGGTCCCATGGGAAAAAACACCTGAGGCATCACTAGGGAGGGCTGAGACAGTGTCAGACGGTGCAGAGCATTAAAAAAAACTCCCTGGATATTTGCTAACTAGCCCAAAGGCTTCCCCTGACTCGGCTCCAGCAAACAACTTTACCTCCATGTCAGCTTCTGCAGGTGTAAAGCAAGGGTGCTATTGCCCCACTGGATGGGGCAAAACCCATGGATGGTTCAAGGCATTAGAGTCCCTCAGTGATGAGCCTCACAGTACACATACAGCCAAATAACGCTGGGTTTTGACCAGACAGGTAAGCTCAAAATGAAGAAGAGCACGTCAAAATAGCAGACGGTGTGTGGCAACCCTAATCTCAAGCAGAGCTTCCCCTCTCCTTGCTAATATTCAAGCAAGACAGTAGGTTTCACATCCAGCTTTCATCACCATAGCATCTGAGCAACTCAAGAATAATATCAGTTAATGAATATTACCTCACCCCCCTGGGATGCTCAGAGATGGAGCTGAAGCCCAGGATAGATTAAATGACTCGCCCAAGGTCACAGGGGAAGTCTGCAGCGCAGCCAGGAAATTAGCCCAGCTCCCCCGAGGCCCCACTATGGTCCTGCCAGCAATAAAGACACCCTTGCTCCCGAATTTTTAGTAGCACGTAGCTCAAATTGTCACTGCTAGAAATGCATCATGCTTACAAGTCATGAGCTCTACTGAGCAGTGGGAGGACAGGGATCAGCAGCAGGAAAAGCCAAAACAGAGGTTTCAAGGTCTGCATGAGCTGTGGGGGGCATTCCTCCTGCTTGAGTTTTGATGCCCACAGTACTGCTCAGCCTGTGCTGGCAGAAATCAGCAAGACTGGAAAAAGGCCTCCAGACCTCTGGACAAGAGAGGCAGCAGCCCTGGGAACAAACTGGTCTCAAATCAGCAAGTGATGGGACCAGGACCAGCTTTTCCAGCAGCAATGGTCCCTTCAGCACACCGCAGAGGTTTTGTTCTGTATTACAGTAGGAGCAGAGGGATGGCACCAGGCTGTGGCACCATGCTGCCCAGCTGCAGTGTTTAACCACCAGCACCTTTTCACCTCGATTTTTTTTATCAAGAGGCCAACAGGTGTTTACTGGGGCTCCCCAACATGAACACAGCATCACCTTCACTGCTGGGGTCATGCCCCTGGTGCTGCAGCATCAGCAGCCAGATCTCCAGTTGACAACAGACCAACCACCCTGCTCCTGTCCCTTTTTCAGCCCTTTTTTTTGCATGCAGATCCCGACTGCTGGAGTCCCCAGGTCTCAGACAGTGCCAGCGCTCATTGCCAGGGTGACGGATTTTTCACCAGCCAGTGTTGCCATCAAAGGCACTGATATGGGACTTCAGGACACCCACATGATCCCCGGTCCCCAGTTAGGCTCATGCTGGTTGTGGCCACTGTGGCTAATGAGCAGGCAGCCATGTTGGCCTCCCCCAAGCCAGAGCCAGCCCCAGCAAGAAGGCATTGGTTGGTGGCACAGGTGACAAATAGCATTTTTCCTCCACATTCAATCTAAAGAAAAGCATGAGATGCTCTGAAGCAAGGGGAGAGCAAGATTTTGTCAGCAGGCGATATTTGATGCTGGGGAGACCTGATACCTTCTGTGGAAAAACACTTGTGCTCCTCGGAAAATACCCGCTCCTGCCCAAGCCACACTGCAAGCCCTTGGCAGCCTTCCCTGCCTCCACTGCAAGCTCTTTCCAGGTGCCCACACACCCCGTAACTCCGGCCAGGAAATGTCCCTGAAACGGCAGGAACAGGAAGAGCCTCAGTGCTGTCATCCAGAGCACGGCTAACGTGGAGGTGTGAAAGGCAACTGAGTCCACCTTTGCCCACGCACCAGCCACCAGCCCTTCCCTCTGCTGTCACCTTGGCGTCTCCCTGCTCCTTCCAGTAGCTGTGTAATGAGAAACCAGCCAGCAAAGCAAAGAGCATCTTTATTTACTACCCAGAGCTGCAGTTTCTCTCCAGCTTGATGGAGCTGCAACCCAACCCAACCCTGTAAGCCCTTCCCTCTCCCTTTGGCCCTACTGACTCTGCTGAGGAAAAGACCCCAGACTTCACACAAAGGCTACAAAGGCTCCCAGGGTGTCATCACTGGCTCAACATGTCCTGATAACCTCTCAATTGATCCTTCCCTCCCTCACATGCCAGGATGAGCAGACCCATGCAGGAGAGCTCACACCTGCCTTGCCATGGCTGCCAGAGCAGGTGCTGCTCCCCAAAACAAGGTGTCATGGCACAGCTGGGTACCTGCAGCCCATGACCTGGTTGGTGCAAGCACCACGCCAGCTGCACAGGTTGCACGTGGCTTCAGTTGTCATGGCCAACTGAATGGCTGCTCAGCATGACGGGTCTAAGCCCTGTGAATACCTCTGAGACTTCATTCTCCACTGGAAACATGGGACAGCACAGCTTTTGGCTTCTAGTCCAAGCATTAGGGCAGGGATGGTCTCCTCCGCTGTGGAGCAGGAGCAAATTCACACCAATGGTTGGAAGAACCTTCATATTTTATTAGAAAGCCTCTCTGACATGAAATGGAACAGGAGTAAGGCAATGAGAGGGAAGTGGGCCACTTCCCTAAAGGACAAGATCCTGTCTCTGCTAGGAGAGAGGCTACAGCTACCACCATTCCATTCTTGCCAAAGCAGGGTCAGCTAGACCTGCTGGCTGCTGTTCTTCCTCGTGTGCCCAAGGAGAGCTCAAATGAGCAGGATGCAGTGGGAGTGGCAGCATGAGACATGCCAGATGCCCAACAACCTGAGCGCCGAATTCCCCCTAAGGAGGGCTTGGACCCCACACAGTGTGCAAGAGGGTGATGCAAGAGGAATTTCTTGGTTACACATGTGACCTGTTCCATCCTGGGAATCACACCTGAAGCGCCTCTGAATAATCCACTTCTGAAGCAGCATTATCAGTGCAGAACTCAGATAAGGTATCAGCACACACTGCTGGCCTCTCCTTCCCTGGAGAGGGTCTGCTTTGCTCTCAATCCTTCATGCCCCTCTCCTGCCTTTCCTGGCATCCTCAGCACCCCAGACAAAGCCAGGCTGCCACTGGAACCAGCTCAGACACAAGCTGCCATGTGCAGGATGCTGCCACAGCCTTGGAACTCCTGTGTATTCCTGTCTCACAGCACACGTCACTGCACCCTTGGCCAGGGACCCTCAAACACCTCTTGGCAGCCCCCAGCCACGAGAGAGGTCCAACAGAGAGGGTCCTCTCCCAGTGGCTGTGGTGTGCTGGGAGCGAGCCTGAGGGCAGGTCTGCAGTGGAGTCACCCTCCCACCCGAGACTGTTAAAGGATTTTTTCAGGATCTGCTGCTGAATCAGCTGGACCGACAATTTCTGTCCAGCTGCTGGGGAGTCGGGGGCCAAGAGGCCACAATGTGCTAAAAAGCCCAGTTGCCAAGTCTCAGAGTACAGCTCAGGCATCCCCTGCATCCAGGCTTGTGCTGAGCAAACCAAACCGTGGTGCCTCTTGGGCAACAAACATCTCCCTAAAAACAGAGACAAAACCTCCTGTCTGACCTAATTCCTTCTTCAGTCTGGCCTTCATTGCAATTTAATATGAACAGAACAACGTAGAAAGGAATTGACAGATGGCCCAGTCTGTAAAATTTGGATTTGGACAGCAAAAACAAAAAAAAATCTTGCCTCTTCGTGCAGCAGTGCAGCTTTTAAAAGGTAGCATGGCAAAAGAAAAGCCGTCAGCCCAAACCCAGTGGCACGTGCCAGAGGGGAAAACCCCAGTTTGCACATCCCAGCATCCCTCACACTCCACCCCTTCAAAAACAAATGGGCAGACTGATGTATCGCTACTCTGATGATTGCCTGTGAGAGATGCTGAACATCTGCCTCTCTGCATTACTCCTATCTGTGGACAGCCCCAGGAGAGTGGAGAGCTGACCTGGTTCTAAGCATGGCAATCCCAAAGGAGGAGGATGTGGGTGTGTGCCAAGCTCACAAGTGCCAAGTGAACGCCACCCCTGCCCATAGGGCAGCCCAACCTCACACAGGGCGCCGGGCCATGACGCCCCGAGGTGCTAAGGAGCAAAAGGATAATGGAAGCCAGTGCGAGAGGCAGGTGCCTTGGCAGCTGGAAACCACTCAGGAGCTGCATCTTGGGCAGAGGCACAGGGATGAGGTGCCCAGCAGTACCTGAAGGCAGAAGAGCCACCTCATGCTGTGCCACAGAAGAGCCTCTCTTTTCATCTGAAAGAGAAAGGAGATTTCCAACCACCCACTGCTTGGAAGAAGCGAGCTTCAAAACACAAAACTTTTGACCATTGAGATGTCAGGCAAATAAAACCGACTCAGGAGGACCAGGGGTTTTGCTGTTTTGCTCAGGCTTGAAAAAATTAAAATACCTCCTGATTTTTGGCACCTGGCTCGCATGACATTCATATGGCTGAGGCTGGCAATACTGCTGCTATTTTTAGCCCCCACTTTTTTTGTCTTCACTACTCGTCCCCATCAGCAGCCCACTCCGCCCCACACCGGGGGTCACCTTTCTGCCTCCCATCCTGTGAGTCCAGAGAGGCACCTGCCTCCTCTGCCCGTGGGACAGGGGCTGGGGCAGGCAGGGAAGTGCTGCCCGCACCCCACGTCTATACATGCTGCAGGAGAACCACCGTGCCTGTGGAAAAATCAAGCTGAAAAAGGTGAATGGGGTATTCAGTACCATTTACTCACCCCGCTGGGGAGTAAGAGTGTATTGCATAAATTTTGGTATGTGGCCCAGAAACATTTGATTTATTGTATTAAAAAAAAAAAAAGGAAATGCAATCTTGCTTAACTCTTCTAAAGACAGCTGGCAGGACCCAGTGAAGGGATTTAAGTCCATTTTAGTAGCCTCACTTAACTCCTTTCCTTATTGTTCCTCTCCTTTCTGCATTCCCTTCCAAAACCTGGAGTATATCAGGGAAAGTTAACAGCAAGTTAAGCTGTTAAATCAGGAACTGTGGTGACTGGAGTCTACTGGCAAGTGATATTCCCACAACACGTTGAACTTGCTTTATGTCTTGGCAGAGCAACTTTAACCCTTTCACAGCCAGGCTGTAACGCCAAGGCAGACTTCCTCCCCTGGTGTCCCCCACCTCTCCTGATCCCTCACACAACCGTGCCAAGGGAGGCCGATATCGCTTTGCCCTGCTAAGACACTCATCAGCTTTTAAAAGCAAAGACAATCCAAAGAAGGATCGGAGAGGTCAGTCCCAGGACACGAGCTGGGAGAGGGTGGGCCACTTACAGTGCTCATATGCACTGCTGGAAACACACCAACTCCTCAGTCCCTCTAAAAATAAGACCTCACCTGCTGTGTTTGCTTTATTTAAAAAAAGAAAAGTACAGAAATGTTTTTCTCTGGTGCTCCGTGAGGCAAGCTGGGCTCGTGCTGAAGCCTATAGGAATCAAGGGGAAGACACGCACTGACAGCTCTGGGTTGACTGGTCAAAGCAGCAGCCCTCCAGCCGGGCTGAAAAAAAGATCACCTGTCAGAAAGAGCGCTGGGACACACACGCAGACACATTTTGGCTCTCAAATTTCATGCAGCGGTGGGAGGGGACCCGCGGTGTCAAATCTTTTATCCCTTAATGAATTTTCACAGGAGCTGGGATAGCCCCTTTGAAAGGCTGAGTGAACTTGTGTGGGTGTCAACAACACGGAGCAAGATTTATAGCTCTGACCCATTCACCCCCACCAAAATTGTCAAGTTGGGTCCAAAACAGCACAGTGGAACTCGAAACAGAAGTGTCAGTCAGTTTTATACCTCCAGATGTCCTTAGCACAAAGTCATCCTTAACAAAACCCCACGACCCAGGCTCCTCAACTCCACTCTAAATCAAGGCAAGAGGAGGAATAAAAAACCCAACACGCTGAACCCTGCAAAGTAAAAGGAAAAAAACCAAAAACCACCCACATACACACACAACCTGACAATAAACAAACCCAAAGAAAAACAGGCCTCCGTCTCCCAAACACATCCCAGCATTTGGAATAAAACTACAGACTTTGTATAGGAAGCCTATGTTGAAAGCAGCGGCTCTCCCGAGGTGTCTGTTTAAAACCACCCACACAAACCTTGTTTTTACACTTGATTGCTCCACACCACTCTAGCGAGACCTGGCGTATCAGCAACCCTGCTGAAGTACCCCTGGCTGGAGGCGAGGCAGGCACATCTGCTGGTACAGTTACGCTAAATCCGAGTTCCCTCATGTGCCCCAATTCCCTACTGCTCAACAGAGTGCTAAAACCTTTCCAAGTCGCGCTCTTAAAACAATTATTGTAGGGAAAAGCAATTGGGAAGGAAGAAGAAGAAAAAAAAAAATTTAAAAAATCACAGAAAGTGGAAGGCTGCACGCCAACCATTAACTCTCACTCCGTTTTGGCTCCGCTTTCTTGTTTTTCCTCTCTGCATTTTTATTCCTCCCGAGACCGAACACACCGCAGTGTTTTGCAGAAGAGAGTTTAGTAATCACCCCGGTCTCCGGAGCCGGAGAACCGCCGGTGCCCTCCCCGCGCGTCTCCCCGCTCCCGCAGCCGCCCCGCGCGGAGGGAGCGCGGCGGGCAGCCGGGGGCCGCGCAGCCCTGCGTGACCTCGCATAGCCCC
>VZTH01001913.1:0-36493 GCA_013397815.1 Aleadryas rufinucha
GAGACCTGACCCCAGAAATTGTGTGTGCCAGTGTTTTCTCCAGAAGGGAAATTTTTAGACTTTTAAATTCATGTTCTCTGTGAACGATAGAAGCAGTCTCAGCTGATGTTGGTGCCCCTCCACGCTTGGTGTTCCCTGGACAGGAACAGTCCTCGTCTCTAAAGCTTAAAGCTGATTTTAGAAACTTTGACTTTAGGGGAGTTTCAAAGTGTAATTTTTATATGATTGCCAAGCTGGCTACCATCAAGAGTAAGAAAGAGTCCAGATTTCACATTCCTTTTACAGGAAGCTTCACCTCCAATCTTACATTGATTTTCCATCAAAAACTTCCCATTTACAGCATTCCACCTGTTGATTTTCTATTTTTTTTTTTTTCAAGATGAAGCAGGAGTTTCTCTAGGTTACAGAGGAGTATCCTCTCATTGCACACTTTCAGCACAAGTTTTCCAATTGCTTAAAATGACTTTTAAAAGTTTGTGTAAATTCAAATTCCTTTGGGGGTGATGTGGTGAAACACCCCAAAACCTTCAGGCAAAGAAAATATTAATTTAAGTATTAACCCCTGAAACCTTGATTAGGCTTTTGCAAGATGAACATGTTTTAAAGAGACAAAGGAAATGGTCTAACATGACATAAATATTAGATCTGCTGAACACTATATTTTAACTTCCAATCATAATTAGGCTTAGAATGACCAGAATCACAACAATGCCACAGGATTTTGTATCACTCAGGAAGTCACTTCCCCAAGTGCGTTTGCAGCACAGATTCAATGCCTCCATAGTACCCATCTCTCAACAAAATTCCAGAAATCCTACTTATCTTTCAGCCTCTTCCAAAAAAACACAGGTGTCTAAGAAATTACCTAAAAACACCAATCTATTTAGATCTCGCTTATTACTGCAGTAACCTTTTGTATTGCACTTACTTTATTTATCCTTTAACTTCCCTAGATTTCCATGGGTACTTAAAAATACCCCATTTGGAAAGTTTAGACCTTAATCCAGCAAAGCACTTAAACACAGGAATAGCCCCTCTGCACTCATTATTTATGTCAGTGTTTTGCAAGAACAGGATTTTAATTCCCATGTGAAACAAATGAAGACTCTGTTCATTTTAAAAAAAAAAGAAGAAGAAGAAAGGGAAAAGCTGAAGGCCCAAGCCAGCTGAGTTCACCTAAATTAGACACACAACATCATCTCCTGCTTGCAGGAAATATGGACGTCAGGATTCAGCTTGTCCCAGGGATGGTGAGACTGAGTGGGGAAAGCTTCTTCCTGGGGGAAATCAGCCAGCAGGCATCAGGTACAGCATGGGCCAGGCTGAAATGTCATTAGAAATATTTAATATGACTGTTTAGTGTTTCTAACCATCCATCAAAAGAAATGCATCATTTTTCAGACTTGTTGGCATCTTATGAAAAACTATGTTCTTGAAGACAAGTTCTCCCTCTGCAGGGCAGTTGAGATTTTCTTTCCATTTTTCTTTCTCGTTCTTTTTTTTTTTGTTTTTTTTTTTCCCCATCTGTTTTTAATTCTGGGGCCATCTGCCTTTGCTGATTAGGATTTCAGCTGTTCTGGCTACTTGAAGTCCTTCCCTTCAACTTCTGTCCTTTCCAACGAAATAATGACACCAGTTAACAACAACCATCACAAAAATGATGTCACTCAAATATTCCCTGCTGGGGATAGCCCAGACCCTGTGCAGGTTAGATCAGACCCTGTCCCAGCCCCACACCCTCCTGGCTACTCCAAGGAACCTGTCCCATTGCCTGGCATCACCAGTGGATGCCTGGGCTGTCCCTTCTGCCTTAGCTCCTGCAGCTCAGATGAGCCATCAGGAACGCAAGGAACTGTAAACAAAAAGGAACCAATTTGTCATAAACACAGCAAGGGAGATGAAGATGACTTTTTCTGTCACCCCTGCTCAAGCTGGCAAAGAGCTACAGCCCCATTACAGAGGGTGGTTAAGGCAATCAGGGAGTTTGTCACTAATTTACATGAGGAAGCCACTTCAGCCGCTCTCTCGCATAAAATTACCATCTGTTAACTCCTGGGGTCAGGAGATGCCGCTGAAGATGAGAGCTGCATTTCCTGACACGGGAGCAGGGAAGCGTCTCCCAGCCCTGCTCGCACCACAGCCATGTCCTGCTGGCAGGGAAGCTCCTTGGGGAGCACCATCCCAGCTCTGGAAGCTGCTGGGCAGTGGGTACGGGCTGCCTGCACAAGCACCACGGGTCTGCTCTTCTCCCAGAGCCACCAGAGCCTGGTGCCAACCATCATCTGCATCCCCACCATCATCATCTGCCTCCCCACCATCATCTGCCCCCTCATCATCGTCTGCATCCCCATCATCTGCATCTCCCATCACCAGCACCCCCACCATCATCTGCATCCCCATCATCTGCATCCCCATCATCTGCATCCCCACCATCACCTCCATTCCCTTCCTTCCCTGAGTTTTTCTGGGCTTTGCCCTTGGGCACTGACCTCACCACAAGTATCCTGAATACNTAATGATCTGCACCCCCATCATCATCTGCATCCCCACCATCATCTGCACCCTCATCATCGTCTGCATCCCCATCATCTGCATCTCCANTCTGATCCTTGTGCACTCTGCCTCCATCCCCTCCACCCTCCCCATTACCCTCATCATCATTATCCTTCTTCTGAGGACACAGTGGAAAGAAATGTCCCAGAAATCTGGAGGATGACTGGAGAGAAAAAGTGAAATGCAAGTGGAAGGCTGCACATTCCTGGCTCTCCCCAGCCATTCAAAACAACCCAAACCTTGGCAAAAGCCAAGCCCTTTCCCTGCAAACAAAGTCAGGAACACCAAGGATGAGCTCCTGTAGCTGTTGGCTGTGCAAGCTACAAATGCCCAGTGAGACTTTACATGAGTGTCTCAGCAAGCACTTTCCAGATTTAAAGGTTTGTATCCTTTGCTGACTCTGGAGCTATTAAATCATTATTAATCATTATTATTTGATCAATTTGAACTGCAAACCCCATGAAAACAGAAATTTTACTACATAAATGAAATGAAGCATTTCCCATGACCACTTCTGCTGAGGTGTGAAGATGCAGTGCTCTCCTAGTCTAGTGAGCCCTTCTGGGAACCAAGGCATGTTAGCTCAGGTAATGGCATTAGACTGCATTTTGAAACCTATAAATTCTTCTTTTCAGAGCAGCTCAGGTGTCCAGGCATGGCACTCGTGGCATTCACACTCACATGCTTCTCTTTAAAACATTATCACAGTTACCTGTGCCAAAATACACAGAACAAAACCCCTCTTACCACAACCAAGTAGCTCTCAAACACCACGTGAATATTTACTTGCACCCAACAGAGAGAGAACTAACAGTATTATTATAACAAGAAAACTTTCTGGCTCACCTTTCAACAGGGTCCCTCAGCATGATGATAAGTTTGGCATTTGGCTGGAAGGCATGGATAAAATCCTGGATTAGGAAGGGAGGTTCTCCTTCAGTACTGTTGTCATAGAAGAAGATCCAAGCGTTGTTGTCCCACATTGTCGAGGCACTGGCCTCCCCTGGAAATGAGAAGCATCTCTGCTGGTAACTCATTCCTTTCTTCATGTTCGAGTGGAAATTGGCTGAATTTTAAATTGCTATGGACAGATCAAAACTGACTCCACGAATTTCAACACACCTTAGTTCTTGCAGATTGATCTGGCTGAAGCTCCCAGAGCTGCAGCAGCCCCAGTGCCCTGTGCCTTTGGGGAGGCAGGGATGGTTGAGGCAGGTTTTATGTAATTCCACCTGAAATATTGCTGTCCACAACCACACTGCTTCCTGCTGGTGGTTAACACATGCAAATAGGTTTAATTTGGGCTGGAATGAACTGCTCAGAATGTTTTAGCACATTCTCCAGTGACGAATCATGGAAACCCAGAATGATCTGGGCTGGAAGGGGCATTAATGATCAGCTTGTTGCCACCCTTGCCATGGGCAGGGACACCTTCCACTAGGCCAGGCTGCTCCAAGCCCCGTCCAAACTGGCCTTGAGAGAAGCAGCTTGCTAACAAATTGTAAAATTTCCCACAGAAAAATGTGGAAAGCACCACCCCTGCTGATCAACAGAGTGAAAAACATAATCAGGAGAGTCAGTGAGCACGTAAGAAATATTTCAAAAGCAGCTGTTCCATTGAGGATTGAAATATTTTTTATGTAATTATTCATGTCGAGTAAGTCAACTATTTACTAATAGATAAAGGGCTTATGGAATAAATAGCAAACTTTGGTAAAATAGCAAATTCTGGTACCTTTAGTGCCTGAAGAAGCTCACTCTGAATGCAATGCTACAGGGAGAAATAGAATCAGTAAAAATCTCTGCCAGAGTGAGTGTATGATGGTTCAGCTGCTAAATAAATGATCTGATATGATGTTTTGAATTTCGTAACCTTCTCTGTCTTTTTAAGTAATACTGGCATTTATGTGACACAGTACTGTTTAATAAAACATATACAGAAGCTTTTTGGGGACTTACACTCTGACAGTCTAATGAAAGCTAATTCTTGCTAATGAGGTTTTCCAAATCAAAGGGAAGGAGATTAAAAACATAATAATGTTGTAGGCTTATAGACTTGTACATTATTTCCCTATTTTTTCTTCTTTCCTCTTCTGGGAAAGTCCAATAAAGATTTAAAAAGATGGACAAAACACAACATGAGAAAGGTACTGGCTCCAAACTTCAGCTGAACATAATGTGATTCATTAATAAAGTCTGGGAGTTGTTAGAAAACACATTAATCTTCTGTCACGTTCATTTTGCCTCTTTTCAGGAGGAGGAGATCAGGTCCATTGGCTAAAGCTGGGTGTCCACAACAGCTCCGCTCTTCCATTCTAAATTAATTAGCCAAAGCACTGCCTAATCACCAGCGGGCTTTGACTTGTCAATTAAAACTCAATTAGCCCAGCTCCCACGCTGGGTGAGGCAGAAACACAAAGGATTAAACAGAGGCCAGGAGCTGAGGCAGCCCTGCCACAGAAACCTCTCCTGGGCTGCCAGGACGTGGGGAAATGCAAAGGGGCAGGAGCTCTTTCAGGCAGGGATTTGCAGGAGAGGGCACTCCAGGGATGGGAGCGACCTTGGGAAGTCACTGCTCCATCTCCGTGACAGGCACGGATGGGCTGAAACGGCTCCCTCGGAAATGTTTGCCTAAATCATGCCAAGGTAATTAAAGTCCATGTCCTCATCGAGCCACCTATTCCTCCCTGGGCCAGGTCTGATCACCCTTCACAGTCCTCTGCTCTGTTCCCTGATCACTTTTGATGTTCTGTTGGATTTATTCCAATTATTGTGGCCAAACCTGCAAACACCTCCCTGTGCTTCTGCAACGTGAACTACAAAAAAACCCCGTGCATTTACACGTAAATGGATGGATTCTCTAAACATCAGAGCCCACATTCCACAGAAATTGTGGCAGCTGGATCAGCTGCCACCACACGAAATCTGCAGGTAGGACCCAAGCCAGGGAAAATCCCAGAACCATAAATGTTGGAAAAGACCTCCAAGATCGTCAAGTCCAACCCAAGGTCACAGGCACCCAACCAAATCATGCTAAAGCATTAACAGGGCTCAAGGTGCTGCTCCAGTGCAGTCAGCCCAGCATAACCTGGGGTCAAGAGGGTAAATCTTCCCACAAGATGACTGTCACAAACTTAACAAGGGGGAAAAAAAAATATATATATATAAAAAATCATCATCATTCTGGTCCCTGCTGACTTTTATAATTTTAATTTCCTGAAGCCGCCAAACAAAGATATTCCTGATAATTTGACAGTGTTTTGTTTTGTTTTACAATAAATACAGATTTAATACCTGCAAAGAGAACAAGCCATACTAAACATGAGATAATCACCAACAATTAATTATGTTTAATTACTCCAGTGCAACCAGATTGGATTTTTTTCTTATGGATTTAAAGGACGTATGAATTATGAAATTGCCTGAAGAATGGACATATAACCCCCTTATTTGGTCATTAATGGATTAACATCATATTGTGTTTTCACAAGTCATTCCTCTGAATTTATCATATTAATGATCCCACATAAACAAGTCCTGCTCAGAATGCCTCGGGCTGGATCAGCCCTGTCCTCTCTGGTTCATCTCTAACAGATGTTGGGGTTTTTTTGGGTTTTTTTTTGGAAAATGCAGTTATTACTCTCTAGGTTTAATATCCAAAGAAGCTTAACTCTTCAAAATAATATAACATGATGAACTACTGAAATATTTACAGTTTTAATTTGATTTTTCTTTGCAGTCTTCTGAAATAAGAAAAGGAAGATTATAAGCAAACCTGATGTTCATACAGATTCATTTTAGGCTAGATGGCTTTGTTTTGTTTTTTACCAAGGTCATAAAAGACTGCCTTAATGAGTATAATCATTCAGGACTTTTCCTGTAAACTTAATAAGAAAACCCAGCAGAACCTTAATGAAACAAGAAATGAGACCGCAGGAAAAAAGAATACAAAGTGAACTCTACAAAAAGCTGCAACAGGAGGTAAGTAATCAAAGATGTACGTTGCCAATTAGATTAGTGAATTTAATTAGTGTAAGCACTTCACCCATGACAGGACAGAAGATATTATTGTAAGTAGCAGGAAAATCTGCAGATGTCCTTGATGGCAACATTTCTTAAGAACTCCATCTTGCAAATGTTGCTCAATGTTGCAGATGTTTAATAAAGTGGATGATGGATTTAAATGGGGGCTGGGGAAGTATTGAACAAATGTGACCCAGTCAGGTTTAACCAAGCTAAGGCATCATCACCATCTCATCCAGCCAGCAATAGGTTAAAATTTTTGGTTATAATGAGACCAAATCCCCAATAATTCTGGGGGCAGGCAGCAAAAATCTTGTCTCTATTTTCTGTAGAATTGTGACTTCAAGCCTACTTGAAAAGTCTCTTTTTGACAGGGAACTGTCACTTGCACAACTACTTTTTGCATGGAATGTGTCTGGTTTCCCTGGGAAATTCTGAGGTGACAGAGTAAGGCTTGCAAAAATCCCATCCCCTCAGTTTTCTGGTTTTGGCAGACAGCAAAAGCAGAATTTAGAAGTTTGTGATGCTCCTCATGGGCACTGTAAACCAGTACATCGTGGAGCAGAGTGGATGAGCCCTGTGGATTGACCATTGTGTGTCATGGAAAGCACTCCAGGGATCCCTCCCCTAGAGTGCAGTGCTAACCATGGACTTCCATAAAGCACAATAAAACAGCACTTCTAGACCGTTTTTAGTGGTAATTAGGTAATTTAACTTTAATACCAATTCATTACACCAATATATTCTGTTGGAGCTCGAGAAGAGCCGCTGGGAGCTTTCCCTATTGGGTCTCCCATCAGCTCCAGGATTTCTGCAGCACCCAGTGTGGGTCACAGCACCACAGTTATGTTATCCCAGACACACTGCTCCAGCACTTGGAACTGCAGCCACAACCCCAGCACTGTAGGATTGCATAATAATCATAATTCTACTTAAAAGTGGATGTGGCGCTTGGGGACGTGGGTTAGGGGTGACCTTGGAAGTGCTGTGGGGCAATGGATGGACTTGATGATCTTAGAGGGTTTTTCCAACCTAAATGGTTCTACGAAAACAAAAATGAAAACTGTGTTCGAAGGAGTTGCCAAGGTCACTCTCATTCTTGGAAAAAATCCCCACATTAATTAAATGCTGGTGTTCATCAGATATACAGCACTCAGGAATTTTCTAAAGATAATCACAGCCCCTCAACAAAGCAGGGAACCACCCTCCAGGGAAAGAAAGCCAAGAGCTTCCAGGCACACCAGGGAACAGCAGCGTCGGGGGCTCCGTGCTGAGAACCAGCCACGAAATCCCCCTCTGGTGCCTCAGCCCTGAGTGCTGCCCACGTGGAGCTGCAGGGATGCCCTGGGGCTGCGCTCGCCCTACCAATGATGATGTTGTTCCTCTTGCCGCGCTCCTTCCCCGCCTCGCTCTGCAGCACGCTCTGGATCTGATGTGCTGCCAAGTCGAACAGATCCAGGTAATCTTCCACCGGGTAGCGGTCGTGAAATCCGTCCCTCAGCCGGATGATCCCTGAAAAAAACGGCGAAAAGAGAGAATTAAAAACAGCAATTATTATAATAACAACGGGGCAAGACTAACCAGTGGTGCAAACCAAGGTGGTTTCACAGACGTGGCTGGCCCCGAGCCAGCCAGCATCAGCACGAGATCAGACTGACAGAGCACAACCCTCAGATAAAAGTGCCAATAATGAAGTGGCTGAGATCTGAGATACTGAATGATTACGCCATAAATCCACAGTGATAGGAAATATTTTAAGCGCTCTGTTTTGTAGCCCCGGCATGAATGAGCTTGGATTTATCTTCTTCTAAATTTAGCTTTTGGAAGGAATATAGAAGATAAGATTCTACTTCCATTTGCACCCATGCAAATTGAAGTAATATTGGACTCCCACTAGATTTACTGTTTTGAGATTGAGCACAGGCTCTGATGCCAAATATGCAAATCGACACGCACTGGGAAATCATTCATGTTTTCTTCCTTTCACAGGTATGCAAATAAAGCTCCATGGTAGTATCTCATTTTTCTCCTCTCCTTCCCTACGCTCCAGGGTGAGTTCAGTACCACCTTCCCCCTGCATTTCTCAGCATCCTGAGCCGCATCCTGTGATTCTCGTAGTCCTTTTCCCACTCCTGTTTCCAAATCTAGTCTCACTTCTCCATTTGCTGTGCATGCTCCCCACACAGGACTTCTCAGCTCTCCCTTTCTTGTTCCCACAAGGCCAATAATTATCAATTATGTGAGAGGAAAGCTCAGCAAGGGAGTTCTTTTGTCCATTGCCTCTGATTTTCCCCTTTAGGAAAGCAGGATTTAATGAGGGTAGAAGAAAGTTCAACAGCGTATTTTGACTTGTTTTGAGGGGGGAAAAAAGTGCAAGCGTGGTGCTACAGACAGCCTTGGTTTGTTGCCACCCCACTCCTGGGAACAGAAACAGTGGCAAGGAGCCAGGAAAGAGAGACACAGTCAAGCTGAGACAAAGTCCTGTGGAGCATCAACCATCCCAGCAGAAGGGGAAAGGAGTGATTTGCGAAATGGGGCCTCCCCAGAGGGCTGTTTAACTTCAGCTGAAATTAGTCAGTCTCATAAAAATCCACTGAATCAGAGGATGCCATTGAACAAAGAGACTTTCTTGTCCAGCTCAAGTGTTAGAAACCAAACCAAGTTAATAGCCAGGAGCATAGGAGTCATAGCCACTTGCTGGGTGTCTCAGTTTCACTTGTGAGTGTATTTGTCATATTCTCTGTTTTTCTTTTTTTAATTTTAAATAGTAACCATTAGGTAATGTACTTTTGAGGCAGAATTAAAGGACTGAGTCACCAGGAATAAACTTGATCTTTCGTTCTCAGTGGCAGACAAGCTGAGATGATCGGAAGGTCACCCCTACACATCCCCCTCCCAAGAGACCACGAGCTCTGCAATCTTTCCTCATTCTCCAGCTTTCCAAAACAACTTCAAAAAAACTGAGTTATGCAAACAATGTTCTCTTCAAGGATCAGCACTTGGTCCCCAGTGGCTGACCACAAGACTGTGCAAGTGGAGGGTTTGTGAATGCCAGCACAGAGATAGGAATTCACCCTTGTTCTCAAGTTAGACGCACTCCAGCCTGATTTTTTACATTCTTCTGCCTGTTTGGTAGGTCAGGTTCAGAACTTTAGTGAGCCCAGTCTTGCTGAAGTGAGGTTGGGTGCATTACCTCCTCCGACATTCATTCCAAACATTTATGTTGAGGTCAATGTAAGTGGAGGGAACTGTTTGGTGAAAAACATTTTAGCTTAAGGTATCAGTTGGGTTCAGCCTTTGCTGCCAACTCTCCCATGGAACACAAAATCCTCCACAGATTTTGCTGACAGTCCCTTGTTTTCATCACTCTATCTGAATGTAGGAAAAAGCTGTGACTGCCCTGTCTCTGGAAGTGTCCAAGGCCAGGCTGGACAGGGCTTGGAGCAACCTGGGATAGTGGAAGGTGTCCCTGCCCATGGCATGAGGTAGAACAAGATGATTAAGGTCCCTTCCAACCCAAACCATTCCATGTTTTGTCTTCAGTCAGCTGCTGGCTGAACAAGTGATGTTCATGTGTGATGAACAAGTCCCTTTTCATGGGTCTTCAAGGAGCACCACGATGCTTCTCTTCTTTGACTTGGTTTCACTCCTCAATTCACACTGGTGCCTCCAGTGTTTCTTAAACCAGACTAAATTATCTCAAAAGCAAAGCTGTGTTTTCGTCACATTGCTTTAAATCTTAGCTTACAAGAAAGGATTTAGAAAATGTCTAAAATATTTATTTTGGCAACGTTCTTATGGCATTTGTGAAGGAAGAAAATTGAAAATTTAGCAGCAAAATCATGAAATCCCACCTCTGTGGCCAACAGCCCCTCACCAAGCAGCGAGGAACAAAGTCCTGTTTGCAGGAGCTCAAAGTTCTTCTGGGACCCAGGGCATGGGAAAACAAGATGGAAATGACAGGACCACATGCAGGAGAAATGAAGAATTTGAGGTATGATCTCAAAATAAAGAACAGAAGCAGCACTGCAGGTGTCCCAATGCCTCAGAAAGTGTCCCTTCCTTGCCTTTAGCCACAGCAATTCATTGTTTTCCCATTCCAAGGAAACTTAGAGAAGCACCAAAAGAAAGTAGTGATCAAAGTCCTCATCTACCCCCCAGTGCCAGCTCTGTCCTGTTCCAAAGGCTGTGCCTGCCACAAAGCAACAGCAAATGAGAAACAGAAATTAAGGTGTCACTAAAATAACCAGAATCTTCCTCTTGGAAACAGTAAAATCACTGAAAAGTCTTTGATCTTTGATATCAAGGTCATACAAAGGGAGGGCACTCCAGCACTGAACAGCCAGACCCAAGAGTAGGAAATTCCAGTGCCTGGGTGGAATACAGAAGGCACAACACTCCTCCACACATAGAGGGGAGGAGTTAGGAATTTAAAATGGGTCTTCTGCAGCTCATCTAATCTCTAGCCACAAGATCGACCTTCCTCAGCATCCAGAGGAGAGAGACAAGAAGGAGAAAAACACTTCAGATGGATGAAATTCTGCACTCAGCCCTACTGCCCTGAGACCCTTTGGAGGTGCAATCATGAGGGGTGGATGCCTTTTGCTCCAGTTGGCCACAACCCCAACTATTGGAGTCTACCTTCAAAGATGGAAATATTGATATCAACCAGGAAAAGTTTAAAAATATCTGCAGGGTCCTCAGTGTGAGAGAGATTCATCATGCAGAGCATCTCTGCTGTTCAGTGCTGGCCACAGCTGTGACATTAAAGAAGCTCCTGCCACAGTTGTATTTCTTGAACCATAAGGACTGAAATTTTAAATAGTGACCCATCATTTATTGATGTGAGAAAGGATTTACAGAGTTTTGCAATACAAAACTATCACTGCTGCTCTTCAACTCCCCTATGACAACCTAAATAGTTTCTCTTCTTGCCTTCACAAATTCATAATTTGGGTTTTATCCACTGGGGTTTTTTTCTTAGATTTTTCAAATCACTTCAAATAAACCAAATGAAATGTGCATTTTCTCAAGAGGTTCAACCCAAAACATCATTGAACAAAAGCAGGTTGAGCATCCACCACGTGGATTTCTCAAAACTATCAGTTCCAGTGGTTTCTACATGTGGATGCTGAAAAGCTTTCAGCAGAGAAATTTTCCAGCTTTCTGCAGTGTTTTGTGAGACTGTGGCATTTCGTGAGAGCTCTGTCTTTTCCATGCAAACTATTCGAAACAATATTGTGGTTTTCTGTAAACTATTCTTTTCTACCCTGCACCTGTGCATTGTTATGGTACTGACTAGAGAAATACTTTGAAATGGGTGTTGTGAGAATTGACCAATCACCCTAGGAGGTGGATGACCAGAGGTCCAATGACCTTACACCATGCAAGAATACTAAGGCATAAAACAAGCTGTATATAATTAAATAAAGCCTTCTTCTCCTTGCTTCCTGGACCGAGTCAGTGCTCGTTCTCTCTCCGTCCTCGCGACAACAGCGACATCTACGTAAGCCAGTACGGAGCAAATCCATTAACTTCATCCCAGAAATGTAGACAATTTTAGGAAAGACAGCTTGCCTGGAGAGCAAAGGACGTTTTCACTCACCAAAGCGTTTCCTTGTCCACCAGTGGGGCTCCTTGATGGCCGAGAAGCGAACGTCGGGGTGCAGCCTGAGGCGGTCGTACAGGTCCGTGGTGCCGCACTTGGGCTGCCCGATGATGTAGAAGTGCGGGAGGCAGCGCAGGCGGTAGTGTTTGTCCTTGTAGTGGTACAAGCGGTTCCAAAATACCTTCCTGAGGTAATCAAATATGATCCGAAAGCGCTTGGAGTACAGTGCATAGGAGTTGGTGGCGTAAGGATCCGTGGTTGTGTTTCCTCGGTACTCCTCATACCAACAAGGGTTCTTGCTATTTGGAAGGAATTTGTTAGGAATTACTGAAAACATCTGCAACATAAAGAACAACAATTTCAGTCAAGGCAGCAAGCAACCAACAGTTATACTTTTCTTACTTAGCACGGTGAGAGAACACCAACACTACCCAGACATTTTTACCTACAAAGTTGACCCCGTTTACTGCTTCTGATGACACCAGAACCAAATCCTGTGCAACCCATTGGACTGGGAGAGGAGTATTTAGAAATCCTGTTATTTTAAGGCCAGAAAGGGCTTCAATAATCCCCCCAACTCCCCTGCAACCCCAGGAACTGATTTTTAAAGTCGAACACCCAATACTCAAATCAAATTACCTCCCAGCTGTTAACTCTGAAATACAAGGTTTGCAATGATTTTCAGGAAGGCACCCTGGCAAGCAGTTATTAGAAAGGCTCTTTTCTTATTTATCATTTCAGGTGACAGGTAAATCTACGTCACAATGATTTTGCATGAGACAAGGTAAAAGTTCAGTAATGTTGTGCAGCCATCAGAAGACTGCCTGATTTTTTGCTTCAGGTGTCAAGACCATTTATAGAACCCATCCATCCTGCCCGTGACTCAGAGGGATGTGATCTACAATAGCAACTTCTCAGCTGCTGTGAATCAGGAGACTCTAGATGGTGTAAATCACTGTATGAACATCCCAGCAGTTGCACATTTTTTTATATCCAGGCAAAAGATTGATCCAAAAGCCTTGAAATAAGGATGTAAAAAGCAGTTTAAGACGCCTCAATTCATACTTACATGTGGCTCTTGCTTCCTCAGCTCTTCTAAATCAGGGCGCTGCCTCGTTATAAACTCTATCTTTGAAGTAATGGTGTCAATAATTAATTTAATGCTTGGATAATCCTTTACATATGAAATATTCATTTTTGAAGGCTGGTAATGGTCTTTCATGTCACTAAGGCTTTCATTGTCCATTAAGCTGGGATTGCTAGCAAAAGCTCCGTAATGGAAGGGAGATGGGATCAGCAACAGGCCGTGCTTGTCTCCAGTCAGCATGTAGGATACCATCACCAGAGTCATTATGATCAACCCAAACATCAAACTGCAGAGCTTCCCCTTCCTCAGGCAGAACAATCCATTCCAGCTGTCACAGTGATCAGTCCTCACTTCCAGAACCGCGAGCCACTTCATCTGCTTGCTGTCGGCGTACAAAGGGATTTTACTCTCTCCCCTGCACACAGGACACTTCTGGTTATTGTGGTCAGGTCCACGGCATCTGAAACACTGTCTGTGCAAGTCATTTGGCAATAAATGTATGCAGCAATTAATGCAATACCTCATATTACTACCGTTAAACTCCTATATTAATGAGCCAAGCGCAGCCATGAAAGTGTTTCTGAAGAATATGAGTCATCTTCTGTAAATCTGAAGTTATTTCATTCCTGGAGTGAATCTACGACTACTCAGCAATGCAAAAGGACAGGTTCAAAACAGAATAAAAAGTGGCATGTGTCACAGAAAGAAAAAGAAACCCCAGCCACCAGCAACACACAAAAATAGATGTACTCTGGATGTGGTTCCCAAGAATTTGGCTCAGTAAGAGGAATGTGGCAAAGTAAGGAGCAGCTACAAAACCGGCTCAAGTTTTTCCCATTGAACAAAATGAGAAGGAAGAAAAATTGTTACGTAGTGTGAAAATATGCAAAAAATAAAAATAACTCATTGTCCTCTGCTTTGTGCTGGAATAGGCAAATATGGGGAGAAATTTCCAGGTTTCCTTAAAACGAGCAGGTTCCAAACCTCACCGCTGCTGCTGGAAGCTTCATCTTCCCAGAGGTGGTTCCAAAGAGATGCATTGTCCACCCTAGAGAAACAAAACCCAGATATTTATATCCACCCAGACATGGTATCCACATCATCCACAGCCACAGCAAAGCACAGCCTACCACGAGTCAGTTCCCAATTCTGTTTGAAAGATGCCTGCTGTTTGCCAAGGCTGTTAATTAGAGCACTCAGGTTATTAGACCCAGGAAACATTTGGGTCCAGGTTCCCAGCGAGCTGCCCTTGCTTTTCCATCACCCATCTGCTCACATCAGTGGCTGGTTGCTACCACAGGTAACACTACACTACTCCCCTCAGCTGCTCTCCAACCCACCCCAACAGATCTTAATCTGCTCCTGAAATATGGGAGCATTTCTGGACAGTATCCAGTGACACAGGTTTAAATAATTACACTCTATCTGCTCGTGGGGATCTTAAATTAACTGTCCTGAAGTGGGGTAGGACCCTGTTTGAGGCAGGGATAAAATGACAGTGTCCTTTCAAACATGGGGGATAAAAAGCCAGACAACAAAAAATCAAAAGCCACAAGTAGAACATTCAGCAAAGTGAAGGAAAAACAGACACAAGGAAATGCTAATGACAGGATCTCAGGTTTCTGGACCAAATGATGGGTCCTCTTATTACTAACCAAATCAGAGAAGTATAATCATTACTATTATGAATCCCACAATCTGACTATTTTGCCTTTAGCTCTATCAACACCCATTTTTAATGCTTAAGAAACACTGCTATAATTCTAGATAATAACTCCTGCTTCATTCCTACAACAGTGTCCTGATCAAATGGGGCAGTCACTTCAGATCCTGCATTTATCATCATCATTCTGGCTGCATTTTTGCACGAGACAAAGTGCTTTTGTAGGAATTATTTGTATTCTGATGTTTCTTCCACTGAACACAGTCACATACTGGAGGATTTCTGCAATCAGAGCAAGTAGGCTGTGTCTCAGGGACTCAAGAATAATTAGATAAATATTGAACAAAAGTATTTGCAAAATACTTTCCTTCCCTCCCCAAAAAAGTTCATTTCCTTAATGAGTTTATTCTCTAAGCCAGATGAAGCAGACAGAAATTGCAGCATAATCATTACTGACTATATTTAAACCAAAGGGAAAGAAATCAGTGCAAGACTTCTCAAAGAGACCAGTCTTAAAAACTTCTCTAAAGGAACAGAGTCATGATGATTTTGACTGAAGTTTGAACAACTAGAGAGATTAAATCAGATTCGTATGAAAGTTTGTGCTTTCTTATGCATAAAATATCCCCCCAATAAGTGTCCAAAAAAGAGGAGGTGTGGAAAGGGGCCAAGATTGGAAAGACCTCGATGGTTGTCCAAACACCACCAATGGTGGTGAGAGGGAGGACAAGGAAGGGAAGTCCTGACAAGAAGTGAGAAGTTTCCACTTCCCAAGTAAATATTTCAGGCAGCAATAACCCCTGATCAAATCTTTTCAAAGAAGAAGCAAAGGGGGCTGGAGACAGAAGCAGTGTCAGGGCAGATTCAGGCAGCATCCACAGAGATAATGGAGAAAGTCATGAAGACAGAGATAGATCAAAAAAAATACTGTAAAAAAAAAGAGAGGATGGAGATGAGGGCCTTCATCACAGAAGATAAAAAAGGAAGGTGAAAAAAGCCCCTCTCAAAAAAGAAGCACGAAGAAGAGACTGCAGGTTAAAGCAATACCTAGAAAAGATCTGGTAACCAAAAGCCACCCTACAGCATCTCTTCAATTAAATTTATCATGTTCTACACATTTGTTTTTATGTAATCCTTCTACCCTGAACTCCTCCTCTTTGTCATCCACCTCAGAGCCCTCCCAGGCCTCTGCTCTCCAGCTCCTTGCTGTTCATTTTCAGGGAGACCAGTTCCTATGCCCTGACTATTTAGAATACAGAAAAAAATCCAATTTATCTTCCAGTCCTCTTCTAACAGGGATCTGCAACCTGCTCAGTGACACTGACTGAAGAGATTTATCTGGGATAGCCTTATGGAATCAATTCCAGGTTTGTGTATTTGACATCAATTCTCAAATTTTTAAAAAGAGCAATCAGAAATACATTAATGAATACAGACCACAGGACCTTAGAAAAACCACACAACCTTCTCTGTCCTATCCTATGTCCATTTGTGTGTTGAAAAAATGGACTGGAATTTATTGAACCCTTCCCAGATGCTGACACTTCTCATGAAAATCTGCTACAAATACTACAAAGTCGAGGAAAAGCCACGTTAACTACATCTTTGACAGGTGAAGGAAAGGTTTTATCAGGAAGCTGATACAAGGGGGAAAAAAATAGAAATATGCTTAGGCTACAGTAAAACTGAGATCTTAATCACACCAGTCATGAGGGGAAATTTAAAGTTCCACCAGCAACCATAACTCTGCCAGCTCCTGCACAAGCACTGCATCAGGCTGCTTAATTAGATGATCAGTTTGATGACCTATCACAGGACAGTGACAGATCACTCAGCTAATAGAATAGAGACATTAATCTCGTTGTTTTCTCAACAAATTCTGGCTGCCAACACACCATTTTACATGATTTTCCGCTGTCATGTTCATGAAATAAAAAAAATTGAGTTGTAATAAACCCATAAAAGGATGTAATTCCCTAGTGCCACTCCCTTCTCTTTCCCAAGAAGTTTTTGATAGAAGTTAATTCCCTATGAATCTAATAAGGATTTTACCATGGCATGAAGGATGCTCACCTCAGAAGGGCAGGATCTTCCCCCAGCCCTCATTTCCCTCATTCACCCCATGAAATCAAGACACCTACAGCATCTTTTTTTGTTGTTGTTCCTTCCATCCACCATTCCCAGCAGCCACAGCCACCAACACACGTCACCTCTTTGTATTCCACTCCTGAGAGCAGAAGGATGAGGATTGCAGGCAGAGGGAAGGTTACGAGGCTTGAGCTGGTAATAAACCACGTGCGTCCCCTCATATTTTAGCTGCAAAGCTGCCGGCTGTTCGCTGGCAGAAAATTACTCTCTTTACACAACAAGCAGTGCCTTTGTATATTGAATAATGTAGCATGTAATTTCCCCTTGTTGGAGGGAACGGTGAATTATTTATGATCGTGTCTATACTGCATTTGTCTGCTGTACATTAACGTGTGCCAGCCCTAGCCACAGAGCAGAAATCAGCAGCAACCTTCGCAGGCTCCCTGGCCAAAAGCAAACCCTCCTCGTAAAAACAAGGATCTCTGGGAACAGCCTGAGGAGGAAATGTGGATATACAAGATGACACACAGCAGAATGGGGGGAAAAAAAGGAAAAGCTCTCTTAGATTTCAATCTATTCCCACTGAAGCCAGGGGGACTTTGCATCCCTGCTCCAAATGAGGCAGGCTCGAGCTAACAGAGGTATTCATATGCAACAGAGAACTTAATAGCAAACAGGTGAGAGTTTTTAATGCCAGTTTCCCTGAGCAGTTCCTGCATTCCCTGAGAGGAGGGGGCTGTTGGGTGCTCAGGGTGCAGGAGAGATTTTAATGTGACACCAGTCAGGTAACACTGGCAGGAACCACAAAAGCAAACAGCAAAAGGCTGAGCTGCCTGCCCGAGCCTCTCACCAAAGCACTGAAAATACAGCATCCACCAGGGCCTGCTCATCTCATAAAGAGGATAAAAAGAGGCATTCCCCCCAAAAGAAAACATGCAAGGTTTTTCATCATTCACATGGGTTTGTTGGCTGTATAGAAAATATCTGAAATTCGGTGTTATTTCTCTTAAATAAACATTTCATAAAATTCCTCCCCTTCTTCTTTAAGGATTTTAAGGGGAGACTGCAACCAAAAGGGCTACAGAATCTCAGGATCATGGAACTACTGAGGTTGGAAAAGCACTCCAAGATCATCAAGGCCAAGCATTAAATGAGCACTGCCAAGGCCACCACTGCCCCATGTCCCCAAGTGCCACATCCACACAGCTTTTAAATCCCTCCAGTGATGGTGACTTCACCACTGCCCTGGGCACTTCCCATGCTCAACAACAGTTCTGATGAAGAAATTTTCCCTGATATCCAACCTAAACCTCCACTGGTGCAACTTGAGGCCATTTCCTCTTGTCCTAATGCCTGTCCCTGGGGAAAAGAGACCAACAGGCAGTAAAAAGTGATTGCTTTCAGATGCTCAGTGGTGTAACTAAAATTCTCCTCCTCTATGAATAAGATAAAACAGATTGAACAGATTTTACACACTATGTGTATGACCTGTTTTCCAGGTCACCAGTTCCTCAATATTTAACATGCTTTCTTTTCTTTCAGAACTCTTTAAAATAAAGATGAATCAAACTTTTGCTGGTGCTCTTCAGGCTAAATTTTGTAGCAGCCTTGTTACTTTTAATCACAGTCAGCTTCTCCTCCCACCACATGAAAGGGTGGCTGTTTAACCTCTTATAAACACATTTCAGGTACACCAGGAACACATCTCTCATCCTGGTGTATAAATGCTCCCCTGGTTTATGTCAGTGGAGCTACAGCACTTTGTTTCCTCCCTTCACACCATATAATTGAAGACTTCAGGTAAATCAGTCCTGTTGGGCAGGTCACAGCCTAAAATATGGATGTCTAAGGCAAGTGAGAAAATAATCCACCAGCTCTCAGGTTAGATGGGTTGAAGCCTAATTGAAAAGCTACAGATGCTACAAAATTAAGGATAAAAACTTTTATCCAAAAAAAACCCAAACAAAAGATTAGGGAAAAGACAACACTGCTGAATCATCTGGCCAGTAACATCACATGGCTTCTAATTTAATATATCTGATGCCATTCTCAGAGTAACAGCTATGTTATTTTATCCATAGTCTCCTAATTGTCTCCACTAATCTGGATAAATATCCCTACTGCCTAAGTGCCTTCCCTGCCAAATCAGGAAGGTTTGTTTAAATCCAAGTTCTCAGCTTGCACTGCTGATGTTTTTTTGAAATCTCATAGCAAAGCTGATCCCACGCCCTCCATGAACACTCCAGAAATGAACTTCCCCGTGGAAATGTTTCCCTCTGAAGAGCTCCTGTGAAGACAAGGCTGTCATTAGTCACAAAGAGATGTAGGTCTGCAAGTGAAAGGCTGCCCACAGTCGTACAATGATAAACTTTCCATGACTCACATCAAGAGGAATGGAAACATGAAAGGGCAAAGAGAGGCTGGTGGAGTGAAATCCTCATAACATTTTTTTGTATGGAAAGGAAAAACCCAACAATATTTAGCAGCAATGCAGCACAACCATGTAATTCCTTTTCCATTCCTCCATCACCCACTGTCCCTGTAAAACAGCGATCCTTCAGCCCATGCAGGACAAATTTATGACCTTTGGACACAAAAAACCTGCAAAACCCTACAATTACAGATGTTTTTAGCCATCAATCTTACTGGAAATGGTTAGAATTGAAGCAGACTACAGGCAGCACACAAACAACCCCGAAGTACTTGTACAAGTGTAGTGAAGCATTTGTACAGCAGAAGTTCATCCTGTCAGTGGGCAGGTTGTACCATTTCAATAAAAAAAAATCCCCAGTAGAAGCAATAAAACTTAATTAAATTTTAAAAGAAAGAAAATGGTGTAAGGAAAGGAGAGATATAATCGTAGATTTTCTCTGTCCAGCTTATTGGACACATTTGGCTCCTCAAGTTAACATTTTTGGAATTAAACTTTGCCTGAACTCACATCTATTTACCTCAGAGAAATCAGAAAGATGCCAGAAAGATGATATGTCAATAAAAAGAGGATCATGAATCACTGACCTCTGCAAACTTCTGGCGAGAAACGAAAAGAGGAAAAAAACCCAAAACACAACAACAAAAACAAGCAAAAAGCAGTTGCAGTGATTTAGAAAAGCCACAGGACTCATTACAAAGCCCAGCAACCTCCTGCAGACTGAAGTTATGTAAAACTCCTTTATTTACTTAAACCCTCTAATTTTTAAAGAATCATCAATAAATGCAGCTCCCAAGACTCTGTATAAACCCATACATCCATTTTCAAGGCAATCTGTTGGAAAACAGGTACATTCTAAAAGCCAGAATAGGTGGCCACAGCCCATGGTTGCACACTCAACCTGTTGAACAACTGCTGAACACTTGCTCAAGCCTAAAATATTCTTTAAAGAACCCATTTCATGGCCTTTTAAAGCCAAAGAAAACCTCCTGAATCACCACTGAATCAGCAATCTCTCCTAAAAAACAACTGTGGTTTCTTCCATAACCCAGCTGGTTTCTTTCTCAGAACCTAATCCAAACACAATCTGCTCCTTCCTCATCCATGCACTTCCAAATAAAATGTGAGAATGGAACAAATTACGTGCTCCACGTGCAAAAAAAACCCCAGCAAACTCCCCCAAAATCAGCATAACACTCGTAGTTTCAATCACATCAGCATGACTCCTATTATTTGGGCTGCAAAGCTCAGGAAATAGTTACTGAGCTTGAAT
Organism: Aleadryas rufinucha; assembly: GCA_013397815.1. Classification (NCBI taxonomy): domain Eukaryota; kingdom Metazoa; phylum Chordata; class Aves; order Passeriformes; genus Aleadryas; species Aleadryas rufinucha. Next base: position 20,727 of record VZTH01001913.1, read on the forward strand.
CACCACTCAATTAGGGCATAAACACTGCCTGAATAAACAGATTCTTGGAAGCAAGGAAAAAAGAGTGGGGATTGGGAAGGGGAGCTCCCTGGCCTGGGTCAGTGACAGCAGGGTCATTCCCCCCCCCCAGAAACCTGTTATTACACCTGAAGGCTTGTGCAAGCTCCTGGAAATGACCCAGGTCCAATTCCTTGCACTCCTGACACGCCTCATCCACATGTTCTGATGTGTCATTGTTTGGTCTGCCTCGAGAATGTGAAAATAATAAAACTTGATATTACCCATTTTTACATTAAAGCGTTTTTCAGCAGGAAAAAACCCCACCACTGATTATATTTAATGACTTTAGTGCTCTTTCTTTCTATTTTATCTGATTTAAATCGGTCAAAATCAGATTCGTCGTTTATTATTTGGGCTACTTTGCAGAATAAAAAATGCAGATGGGAAAATAAAATAGAACAAAAATCAGCCATTCCTCCAGAAACAAAGGTCCAAAAACACTGGAAATAAAAAAGCACCCCCAGCAGCCACCCAGCCTGTGGCAGCACATGCCTGGAGCTCCTGTGTCAGGGCAGAGCTCCCATCCACGTGTTTAAATCCCCCCTGTTGCACAAACATGGAGCAAAGTGCTGTTCTCATACATTTCTGAGGATGTTTGGAGCAGAATTTTGCCTGCAGTACACACTGGCTTCTCAACTCCTGATCAAAACTTGCTGCCTACGATGTGCAACAGCTCCAGCAATTCATCTTTTCCCTTGCCTTAGTTCCTATTCATCTCACATAGTGCCTTGCTACAGAATCACTGACAGGTTTATATTGAATATGAAAGAGTTGCACACTGTAGGAAAAAAAACTGTGTCTTTACATAAATTACTCCAGTGCATTTCTTCTCACAAAAAGCCACTTTAATCCACTTTCAGAGATCGTGCTGCATGGTCGAAGTTTAGTATCTTTATTTTCAATCCTCACAGTAACAGTGAGCAGCCTCCCAATAGACCCCACAAGGTCCTGGGGCCCTTCCATGGAAACAAGGATAAACCAGTGCACCCATCCTGTGGGGCTCACACATTCCTTTCCCAAAAATCTGGAGCCAGATTAGAAAGTTCTGACATTCAGAACACAACCAGAAATTGCATCTATTTAACAAAAACCAGCCAGTCCCTCATTAAAATGATCGATTCACAAAGAGCCAGAACAAAGTACTGATGCTATTGGGAGTTAATTTTTACCCCTTCCTAAGAAAAATGCATCTACTGAAATGCCCAGAGAGACACCAATGCCAAAATAACATAAAGACAGATTCAGAAGGTTAAATAATTCATGCAGTGATTTAATATCAGTGAGAATTGCTCAGTCGAAATTTGCCCTATGTACTTTCTTTTCTTAAATGGAAAAAAGAGAGATAAGCAAAGAGCTCACTGGGAAGGCACAGGGATCACCTGAAACACAACTTCAGGTGCACAAAGTGAATGTGCTGAGGCTGGTCTTGCCATAAATGTTTGTGTTGCATTTTTAGTAAGACCAAACAGCTGCTGAGGTTTCATTCCCAACAACACAGGATATCACAATAATTCACAATAATAGAAATTCTTACCTGCCTGCTCTTTCAAGGAATACATCCCACTCTCATCCCACAAACCAGCCAAATTCCTGTCCTACATGCGAGTGAAACAGGGAACCACGGAGCACGAAGGCTGAATCTGTTATGAAGCTCCTTCACTGCAGTTATTTTTATCGAACAAATTGAAGAGGTTTGGGGGTTGGCAAGAGGGGAAAAAAATATCATCTCTAAATGCAGCTCTCACACGCCCTGCAGTCAGGCTGTAATCAGAAATAAATAAGTGTTTATCTTCAGAAAACGCCCGAGGCAAAGAATCGGTCTGGTATTGACAGAGCTCGGGTCTCAAACCCAGCTGTTCTGTAGTTACCTGTTTCTTTCTGTGCACCGTAAATCCTGTTTGATTTCAGGCTCCCAAGGCTGCTTCATTGACTCTCTGGAAAGATATTGCTGCAATTTACTCAAACAGCTCTTCTGGAGCAGCTTACTTGATGGAGATACAAGGTTTTCCCTCGGTGCAGAGCTCAGTCAGGTGAGGACAGCACAGTGATTTCATCACTCTGCCCCAACACGAGGAAAAGTTGTGGGTTCCCCATCCCTGGAAGTGTCCAGGGCCAGGTTGGACGGGGCTTGGAGCAACCTGGGATAGTGGAAGCACCTCGCTGTGCTAAAGAAAATAAACCTTCACATTCAGTGTGCCAGCTGACTCTTCCTCAAGGGAGAGGTGCAGAGCTGGTGCAGCACAGTTGGATCTGCAGGGAAGGGTCTCTCAGTGCTGGAGGGTTATTTTGAGCCCAGCTCTTTGTCTCTTGCACTGATTACTGGTCCAGAACCAGCACGTGGGGGAAAAATGTTCTGAGAGTATTTCCAACATCCTGCCAAGCATTTTCAGCCTTGACATGCTGCAAAACAGTGGGCATAACTCACAGTTATGAGTTACTCTGATTACCATCTTGTTCCTTTTACACATTTGATTTCCCTTGATTTCAGCAGCTGCTACCTCAGGTTGATTTAAAGCAAGGAGCATATTCTATCCACCATCTGATCTCTAATACTTTCTGCCACTTTGCAAGGGCTATGCAGCTAAATCTTGTGGGTTGTGAGAGATCAGCTGCTAATTTAAGGCTGCTTTTGAGGGATGAATAACATTGTATGGAATAAATAGAATTTGCATCACGTAATGCCTTCAGTGCCTGTTTATCTCATGCTGTGGTAAAATGGTTTTGCATGCAATGGTGCAACCAAATGGTATCTACTAGAACTCATCTGATACACCTTCACACTTCATATATAAGCAGTTTTTCTGAAAGGGGATCAGTCTACGTGAGGCTTAACTTTGCTTCAAACACAATATATTATGGCAATTCTAGAGCAACGTAAATGCTCGCAGCTGCTCATTCGATTTTTAGTGGCTGAGAAGGGATTTCCTCCACCCCCAAGCTGAATTTTCTCCATAAACTTTACTATCTTCACAGAGCCATCTGAATTCTTTTCGTTGTGACTCATATATGGTACCTTCTCTGTGAGACACGCATTGAAATGGATGGAAAAACGTATCTCATCTGTACATAAGTACCATGTAAGTGCTTTTTCATGAATAGGGCATTTCATCTTTCATCTAGTGCTGAGTGGGTGAAAGGAAACATACACAGCTGCATCCTGAAAAGACAAACTCAGCATTGGAGTCTGTCATTAAAGTTTCTTGTAAATTCAAACAAAAATTACTCAACTCAAACTATTCATTGATGCCAAATCACAACTGGGCCTTTGTTTCAGTACTTTAAAAAAAAACCCCAACTCTGTTCCAAGCTTAGTAGTAACTTTTCTAAATGTTCAACAACTTTAATTCTTTAAGCAATGACACATCAGATAAACCTCAGCCCATTAACCAAGAAACCACACGTTTATTACAAAGTGCAGCAGACTCAGAGTCCAAAGTGGAAAACCCAAGAAAGCTCTAAGCATTCTCAAGAAATTTCTAATTAGTTATCTCTAAAATATCACCCGATAAAAGTCTTGCAGGTAACTGCTGGCTACACCTAATTAAGCAAAACCTTTTTGATATAATGTCGTTATACTGCTTCCAGCTTCTGAGAAAAGTGTTTATCCTGCAGAAGTCAAGCAACATTTACTTCCAAAGCCTCCTGCCACTATTCCTAAGTGTTTCATCAAAGGCTTGGGCTCCATCACTCACTCCTCTCCAGTCTGTGCTCTTTAACTACACCAAAGTGCAATAAGTTTTTACTGAAAATTTTATAAGATCCCAGCATACTGAAGACATTTCTGCAGCCCTACACCCTGGCCTCTGTGGCCTGTGGATGTCTGTGTGGTTGGCAGAGCACACACTGGGTGTGGAACCTAACGCCACTCGAAAATGGATTAGACACTCGTGATTGTCCTCTCCTACCTTCACGTCACCACATCTAAAGAACAGCACTTCTATCACAGGCTTCAAAGGAATCAAATACCTTGACTTACTGATTTCCACTAGTGGAGGAGAGAGGATGTGTTGCACTCTGTCACCAGCCTCTCAAAAATATCACAGCTCTTGATGCTGCTCTCGCAACACGACAAAATCCAGCCCAGGAATCTTGCAACTGCACAAAGCCCCCACTTCACAATTAATAGCAAAAGGGGAAAAAATTCCATGCTATGTTTGGAACCCAGTAAGCAAATACTGTAGTATCCAGGACAAAAACAAGAAAATCTGCTCCTCAGCCACTGAACCACTGACTCCCTTGACTTGACACTCTATTCCTGCAGGTTTCTCCCGTGCTTGGCTTCAGAATGTTTGTTTTCCACTTGGAAAGAACTCAACCACAAATACCTTTTCATGCCTAACACTGCACTTAGCTGGCCTGCAGATTGTAAACAAACAAGATAAAAATCTGAGAATGTTCTTTACTGAATCTCCATGAAAAGAAACCGAGGGGGAAAAGAAATTAAAAAAGCAAACCAAAAGCCCAACTCCGCATAATGATGAATGTACCAAGAGAAATTTGGCATGCAGTCCCTCACACCCTGCCTCTTCTGCAACATTTTCTGCAATATAAAGACAACATTTAGCTTAGCAAACTAGATGGTCTTTATTTGTGGGCAGAGGAAACCCGAGGCAAGCGCTCCAAGAGACTTTTTTTTTCCAATGGATATGTTAATTACTTAACTTCTGTTATTGGGAAACTGTCCCAACCTAACCTTCCACTCTCCCTCTGCTTCAGCTGCAGAGGGGTCAAAATTCACTTTGTAAGGTTTTGCAGTGAGAAATTGAGAAGACAAAGCCCACCCTTAACGGAGGTGGCACAAGTGCCTTATTCAGATCTGTACTGATCCCTACCTGAACACCTCTTGGGAGCTACACAAGGATCTCTGGGGCCAGGATGCTCCAAGATCTGCTCTGTGGGACAGAGCATCTCCTGACACAGCCCAGAGAACAGAGTTCTAAGGAGAAAGGGAGCACAACTGCTCCCAGATGCTTTCGGCTCCGGCCAGAAAGCTCTCGCTCCCATGAAAAATCCCCGTGTCCCTGGAGGCAGCACAGCACAAAAGTGAACAGTGGGAGGTAAAATGAGGTTTTATTTTTAAACAGCAGTGCTTGTTGATGTATTTGGTTCCAGACAAATAGGAGAGGACACAGAGTCGCTACAGGACATTGCAGCTGAAACGGCACCGACACGAGTTCTGAGCTCGGGTTCCGCTGCTTGAAATAAACCTTTTACTGAGGCAAATCACACGAGGAATCTGAAGCGACACAAATTCCATCTACTGGCAGTTGGCAGCCAGATTTTCAAGAACAGATGCATGACTGTTAATGATAACCCAAAAAGCTCAGTTCCTAATGCAGGAAGATTGAAACTGTGCTAACATTATAAAGCTCTGCAGAGAACCAGAAGCATCTCCAGAATACACCCCACAAAATACTTTGCAGGAACTTACAAACTCCAACTTTAGCAGAATTAACATATCTAACAAAAAAAAAAAAAAATCTCGAGCAAAAATGCCTCCCAAGTTTTGAAACGCATTTCCATCTGTTAAATTTCTCTGTTGCTGATGGTGTTTACCTTGAGTCGAAGATATGAATCTTTGATTTCATGAGATTAATGTAATAACTTGGTTTAGGCTGTTAATGCATTCAAAGCTCTCAGACACGCAGGAGACTAAGATGGCATCAAGAGCATACAGATACATTTGGAGGGGATGTTTTTAATGTGAAATAAATTAGAAATTCCTTAATCTATTCCTGCAGCAAGGACTACACTGAAATAAAAGCTTCCTGGCGTGTCTTAGGCTGGAATAGATGGCTTCCAAGCCCATTTATTCCTTCTAAGCACTGCTATATAACCTAAATAATAACACTGAGGAAAACCCCTAAAGCCTTAGCAGGTAAGTGAGGACTTGAGCTTCGAGGAATGCAATGTTCATGTCTCAAAAGTGACACCTGGCCCCAAGAAAGCAATGATAAATAAAATATGCATATTATATGCAGATAACTGAATAGAAAAAGGCTGTATTGGTCAGCAGAAGAGCTCAGTCCAGTTGATGCATCAAGCTGCAAGAGGCAACGCTTCTGTTGATGCCTCAAGCTGCAAGAGGCAATGCTTCTGTTGGTGCCTCAGACCCAGAGAAATGTGAGAAACAGGTCTATCCTCAGCTGTCCCATCAATAATGCCACTGAGTTATTTTTTAGTAGGCACCAAAAGGAGCTGTGTGGTTTTGGGAATAAGGCACTGTAGAAGCTGCTCTGTGCTCAGCTTCCTTAACACTTTCCACCCTCAAGAACGGTGTTTAAAAAGCACAGCAGGTGCCACCACGAGCTGCATCAATCTTTGTCTCCTGCAAAGATCACTCCATGCCCACAGCTAAAGACAGCAACGTGCAACAAAATGCCAAGAAACGCCACATCTTCCATCAAACCTTCAGGAATGTGACTCAGCAGCTGGGCTGGAGCAGTTTTGGGCACTGCAGCCCCTCCACCCTGCCTTGTGTCCTCTACAGGAGAGGTCCAAAGAGCAGCGCTGCCCGCACCCCACCAGCTGTGGTGCCCACACCCCCGAGCTCTGCTTGCCCTGGCTTGGACAGCAACAGCTCCAACATCAACTCAGCAGCCTGATCAGGGAATTGTTAAAGCTGGAATCACAGAGTCACAGAATCACCAGGTTGAAGAGACCTTTAAGATCATTGAGTNGCCTACAGCTGCCTCCTTCACCACCAAAGCACCATCACCACTTCAGCACTGTCACCCAGCTGGGCGAGCCCTCAGGGGTCTGGGCGAGGAGGCTGCCAGCCAAAATTGGTTGTGTTGGTTGAGTTTTTGCATCATGAGCTGCTCTGGTGCTCCTGCCATGAAAACCTCCATGTATTGGCAAAATAATTGTTCCACAAGCTCATCTCTCTGCTCCTGCTATCACAGGGGAGTTGGAGTCTCGAGTGTGGTGATGCCCTGGTGCATCTCCTCTGTACTTCAGGAGAGCAGCTCCCTGGTCTGCAGAGCTCCAGAGCAGAGTCCACAAGGGAAGGCACCCAGGGACGGGTTCTGTGTCCCTCCTGGACAAGAATGAAAGGTTGGATGAGGCTTGGAGCAACCTGGAAGGTGTCCCTGCCCATGTCAGGATGATCTTTAAGGTCCCTTCCAACCCAAACCATTCTGGGACTCTTCAATTTTTCCGTGTGAATAACCAAGTCCTGCTCCTTTTTACAGCAGTTACTTCACCAGGACATGGAAAATTAGACATTCTAGAACACCGTCCTAGGTGCAGGAGAGAAATGTTATGAAATCTTACCACTGATCATTTGATTTAATTTGCAGTTTTTCCTGCATGTTTAAATCCTGGAAAACTCCTTCAGCATCCAAACCATTTATAACCAAAGTAAGTGACTGCAGAAGTTCAGAATAATCTATAAGCACAAAAAATTTCACAGTTCTTCTCATTAAGTGAAAAAATAAATGACATGCTGATAACACACCTCAGTTTCTTTACTGCATGGCTCAGTGGTTTAAATTACACTTTGAGAAGAATAGCAAATCAGAGTGAAACCTTGCAACTACATGGGTTTCCTTCCTTTGCATATGAAAACTTGCATTTGATGTTATTCTTACTTTTCCCCTTATAGGTTACTTGTACAGGGCCAACAAAACTGATCTGGAATAGACAAAAGGTTTTATCCAAACATGAACACTTAAATGCATTATTTCATCAATTTTTTTTTACATAGAAGCTTCTGCCCAAGGTGAAAACCAATTAAATGAGAAAATGCAGTTGTAACCATTCATGCCATAAACAGGAGCCTCAGGCCAGAGCTCACTCAGATGTATCCTGGGGTTTGGTTATGGTCCATAAAGGGTGTGTAACTCCCGGCATCAGATCTCAGAGGGCTTTTCAAAGGTGCTTCTCATTTCTGGGTGACAAAATGACAGAGTTCTGACATGTGTCACCTGTAATATCACGTGGAATAGAACTGTAGAAGTCCAAGAAAAATCTAGATCTCCTAACTCACCATCCAGAGTCCCATTACAAAGGAATTGAGAGATTTTGAATGAAATTCAGATATGTGTTACACAAGACAGAAAGCCACCAGCAATCCAATTTCTAAATAAACCATCTGAGGCAGACAGCACTGACTCTGACTTCTCCCCAGTAACCATATTAAACAGAATGAATTCCAGTCTTTCATAAGCTCAACAGACAGAGAAGGTGAATTTTCCCAGCTTCCCAAGCTGCAGAATCTCAGAGCTCCCCATCCCAGAGCTGTGCCAGAATCTCCCCGCACAATAGTGGCAGGGAGCACTTTTTGGGGCCAGAGCTGGCAGATGGCACTTTCAGGAGCAATGGTGCAAGACCTGCAGTAGGAAATGAAACCCTCCCTGCCATAAACAACTCCCAGTTAAGAACTGGAGCCCTCATTAATAGAATCGGTTTCATAGGAGGTGCTAAAACACTAATTGGCTGCATTTAGAAGCCAACGCTGTTTCTATTAGTTCGGGAGTGTTCTGCTCACCTCTATTTTTGCTCAAGCACAGAAGAAAAAGGGAGGGGAAAGTGTGTCATGTACTCTGCCTCCAGCTAGGGAATGCCATGCTAGAGTACATTTTTCACCTCAGATGAAAAATGAAGGCAGGTAGCCTTTCAGCACAGCTGCTCCTGAGGACTGGAATGGAAAATTATTTGGAGAGAGAGCAACTCTCACATCATTCACTCAGAGCTGTGGATTTACATCCTCCAACCTGCATGAGATCCACAGAGCGAGTATGACTCCATCCCAAGCTGAAATCTGAAGGAGAAGACACATTTAAAATGTAAAAACAAACTACAGTACTACCACTGGGGGAAAAAAAAGAAATCACTAATCATTACCCTTCAGGGAATTACTCAATTTTCAGTCTTCCTGCTTCAAGTCCAGAAAATTAAATTTCCCCTTTTTAACGGTGCTGCCTTTGAGTAGAGGCCAAAAAATGAAAGAGCAGGAGGGTTATGTTACCACAGAGTGGGAAGAGGGTCTGCACCTCTCAGTTTGGCATCTCTGGTAATGGGAGAGGAAACCCTCAGTGGAACAGCAGGACACACCCAGGACGAGGAGCCCCTTGTTCACTCTCACTGGTGAGGAATTGTCACCTCCTCCTGCTCCCTGACACTGGCCATGACCATCCAAATTGGGAAATCCAGCTTTGTCTTGGGTACCAAGTGTTGCTTTTCCCCTTTAGAGACACATACCCATCTGCCTTTGCTCCACTTCTCCTCGAAGCCTCTAAACCCTGAGGAAGAACTGCCCCACTCTGTAAGGAGGTCTCTGATTTCAGAAGGATCCCTTTCCCTCTTCACAAGCACTTCCACCTTCTGCATGACTTTAAAACTCCTCTCACTGCTTTTAACTTGGCTGAAGATGAATATCTGTGAGAGCCATTGGTTGGTTGAAGTGTCTTTAATGACAGAACAGTTCATAACAATAAAACCGTCCTTGCCATAAAATGTACTCTCCTCCTTCTGGAAATGGACTAAGCCTATTAATTATTTTCTTAAAGACTGAATCTCAAAATGGCACTGCTGACATTTAAGGCTCATAAAAAATGCAAGTCTGTCTGATCTGTGAGAAATGAGTTTATATGATCTATTTAAGATGAAAATATTTATCAAGGAAGACAGTTGCCAGTTAGGAGCACAAACAGAAACAAAGCCACTTACAGCAAGTTGCCCTTTTTTCTTTTTAATCTTTTCCATGCCAAGGGCATGCTTCTCCCCAGAACAGTGGTGCACAAAATAAGTGACATCTGGTGGCTTTATGCTGTAATAGAATAAGGCACCTCATTTCAATGCTGTTAACCAAATCCATTTTTAAATCTCCTGCTTCTTAGCAAAGCTTTTTAGATGTTTTATTTATTTATTTTCACGCAGATACTTCTGAGGCCCCTGGGCATCACAGTCCCTCTTGCAGGGTGACAACTGCTGTTATCCACTTAAAGTGGGATTGTCATATTCACATCAGGAAAAACACAACTCCATGAAGGAACTTGGAAGGCATAGGAAAAGAGCACTAAGATTTAGCTGGGCAGCACCAGTGAGAATCACATAAGAAAAGGCTGTGCAGAATTTGGTGAAGAAAATCCTTCACCTGCTCCAATTATTCACATGCTCAAAGTAATTAATATCAACTCAGGTCTCTCTGAAATGTCTTTCATTGGATTTTAATTAAACCCAAAAGAAACAGCTGCATTTTTCATTCTGAGCTCAGCAGCATCCTGGTGGCTAAAACTTTTACAAATTGAAACAGCTTTTCCCCTTTTCATGCTTTATTGATCCTCAGCAACGGCCACATCTAATCCAGCCAAGCCTCCTGCACCTAAACCTGCACTCCAGACATAAAGCAATTACAACTCCCCTTCGAACTCCTCCAGCCAGAAATACACTTCTCTTTCAGAAAGCCATAAGCCTCTCCTGGATAATTAATAGAAGTACTGTCAGCCAGCCTCAATTAAAATTACAAAATGCTGGCACTGCAGTATCAAGGCTTGCAACACCAATTTCTGCAGCAATAAGTACTTATGGGGGGGAAAATTCTGTAAGCACTAAGTAACAGAAATGAGACGAAAGATAAACAGACTCTAAATATTTATCAGCAGAGGAAGTTCAAAAATATCCCAGCAAAAAAAAAATGGAGCGGATGGCAGCTAAATCCAGACCATTGAGGGTTCCTCGAAGGATGTGCGAGGAGGAACTTCATTTTCAGCTTGACATGGCTACATCAAATTAATTCCTTCCTCCTATTCAACTGCTGCAGGGAAACCCCTAATGCCAAAAAGGACAAAGCTAAAAATGTCCCCAAACCCACGTCTGAATTCTGCACTTGCACCCTGCAGCAGTGCCGTACTTTTAAATAAAGAGCTGGACTTTGGGGCTTTTCCATCACTTTTAAGGGCTAAATGTCCTCAGGAGGAATGTCCACCTGCACGGTTGGCTGCCCTCAGCACTGCAAGGGGGCTCCACATCTGCAGGATCTCCACAGAAAAGGGGCCTCTGGGACAGCCCAGCTACTGATGGATTATTTCAAAGAGAAATATTATTTCCTGCTCACATTCCCTCGTCCCCACCAGACTTTATCTTCACCTTAAGACCTCCTGGCTGAGCTAAATAACACATGCACAGAAAAGCACAGCTGAATGGCTTTAGCTCCTCAGCCACTCATCAAGAAGAAAACTTTTAAAGATCCCATTTCAATTTATTTTTTTGAAATCCAGGCATGCTGAAGTCAGCAGGAAGACATTTCATTGACTTTAATGGAGCCAGAGGTTCATCCAGAGAATTGCTGTTTGGAATGAGCACAGCATTTATATTATCTCATTTGAAACCTTCCAAGTTTTTTGTTAAATGCAACTTAATGATATTTGCTATTTCGGAATTATTTGCTATCTTTCAAAATACAGAAAGGAGGATATTAAAGTTCTGCAGTGTAAAATGCTTAGTGATGATGGATGGGATACTCTTGTTCCAGTAATAGGCACGTTTTTAATGCATAAATATAAATTGTCATAAAGTGCCTGTTCATTTTGCAGTTTTGGAAAGCTTTAGATTGTAGGAATTGTAATAGTCCCCCCCCAAAAAAAATACTGTTGGTATTTACATGTTTATCTGTATTTTCAGGGCACATTTTTAGGGCCTTTTTTTTCCATTTATTATGCAATGTACCAGCAGAGCAAGACAAAAAAAAATGGAAAACTGGAGAGATGACTACACCCACTTAATGGGTATCATTACAGGAAAACACTATCAAAACTCAGCAGAGGCTTTTTATGCATTCCCCAGTATTACACCAAAATGAGTTATTGCAACACTCTATCTCTGATTCCAAACCACCAGAATGCTCAATTTTTACAGCTGTAGCAGAAGTGAGCAGCAGGTGAGTGGAACCCATCTGAGAGGGTTATTGACTCCAGTAAAAGCTGCTCCCTGACATGCTCTGGAGGGTTACCCAGATTTTCCAGCCTTGCCACACACCTTGGGGAGCAGAGGGCTCCAAATTCCTCCAAACAGCTGGAAAACTGTTCCCACTCCCACGAGATTCTGGTCCCCCTCGCACCAGCGAAACCCAAAAGGTGAATTACTCCTGATCTAGCCTAATGCAAGGTAAATCCACCTGGGATTTCCATGGTTACCAATCTGGATTGCATTTACTCTGCTGTGTGTTTTTCATTTTGCTGATCTCCTCAGCAGTGCTCAAAAATCTACTCTGGAGGGTTAAAAACGTCACTATTTAAAATCACCTGATGTCAGACAAATTATTATTATTATTATTATTATTATTATTTCCTCTTTCCTCAATGAGAGGATGAGCTTAGATTCCACTCTTCCCTTCTGCTCACTTCTCACATCTCATTTCTTGTCGGAACTGTTTTAAAGATGGTATAAATAGCTTTACAAAGTAATTCTAATACTAAATGTCAAGTGCAATAGTGGTTTCATTCTGATTTATCCTCATCTGATCCTCAGGCAAGTTAATCCTCAACCTGAGAAACTGTTTTCGGAGCTTTATAATTGATGAAACTTTTCATCTAAATTATTTACTTTACGAACGGCTCCCGACGAGTCGCTCAGGGCATGAAGCTGTAGTACTCGGTGCTGGAGTGCTCAGGAACACGGTTTTGTCTTTTTAAATTAAGAGCCCATCACTGCACCTCGTGCTGCAGTTTCCATTGGCAGTCTTTAACGCACAGCAGGGGTTTTATCTGAATTTTTATCGCTTGCCATAGATGCAGTTACAACCCAGATGTCGCAGCGTTATCCCAGCCCGGAGCTCCGGGGAGACACGAAGCAGGCAGAGAATCCCTGATCCTGAAGGTGTGAATCTCGCAGTGTGGACCATTATTGCTTCCCTGGAATCAGCTGGGCACAGGCTCAAAACCTGATGGGAACATTCAGAACCTGATGGGCACGTTCAGAACCTGATGGGCACGTTCAGAACCTGCTCCTCTCCCATTGCAACCCAAAAAAATCCTTTCCAGAAGCGGCCCCAGGAAACGTCCTCAGGCTTCAGCCTTCAGAAGGATGAGCTGCACAGCAGCAGCCCCAAAAATGCACTAAGAAGAGGTGGAAGGCAAGAGCCCAATCAGCAGCCTAACACAGCGAAATACAACCACAAAATTATGAAGTTGGAAATCGGAGATTCATTATCCATTTAATTTACTTAACATTACCAATATCTATTTAACATTATCTAATATCTACAGAGCTAAGCAAAAAGACAAATTACAACTAAAAAGTAGCCAAAATCAAAGGGGCTGGGAAGGAATATTAGATAAGGTATTTGATGGGCTTGCAAGGAAGTGTTGGTTTTAAGAGCTGCTGAAGAATTTTCAGGAGATGAAGCTCCCCTGTGAGGAGCTGGGCCTGCAGGCAAACCCATCTCATTATGGGATATATTCTCCTAATAAACTATTAAACCATGCTTCTCCATTTCCTCCCATTTCTAGCTTTACACAGACAAACCTCCTGGCTGCACCAGTCCAGGAGACTTTTTTCTCTGGATTAATAAATTCTGGCACTCAGACCATTATATCCCAGTTTAGGCACAGCAAGGTTAACACTGGGCTCTTACATTTCCTCCAAATTATGGGCAAAACATTCCAGAATCCTGATTTCTGCTCCTTTTTTCCTGAGGTCTCTGCTATCTGTTGGTGTCTCACTACTCATCTGGTGCCAGTTCTAAAGCACTTTAATTAAGTGCTTTTTCTCCACACAGTTCCAAGACCTGAAATCGGGCAAACCATCCAATATTACAAACTCACATCCATGTGCTGCCCACCCTCAGAGCCCTCTCTCAACCCTACCAGGTTTCTTCCATCTCCTAGGTACACAGGCTGCACATAAATCTTTATGTTTTTTGGCTTTGTACCTTGCAGAGGTTTTCATTTTTCAAAGCAGTCTTATCTTGTTTCCTCTGCATGACTTTGAACTTTACATTTTATCTTCACTCCTGTCTGACCTCAGAGTTCTTCCCAGCTCAAACTCACCTGGAACTCAGTGACTTATTTGAAAGGAATGACCTTCCCTCTATTCCATGCCATCCTGAGATGTTACCAGTCCAACTTAAACTTGTCATATTTAAGCCAAACACCAACACATGCAAAACCAAGATACAATATAATAATACAAAAGCCTTTTTCACTCTCATCAGTTTTTTTCCTAATTTTATGGTGAGATAGCAGGGTACATTCACCCACACTGAAAATCAAGGTTTTTCTACAGGAAAAAAATATCTCCTCGTGAAACTTATTTTTTCCTACTGGAAGGCGTGAAGCAAAAAGAAAATGTCACTTTGAGTATTTCGCTATTTAGGTACAGATCTGCACCTTTTACAGTGAGGAACGACCCACCTTAGACACAGATTTGGCATAAAACCCCATTTATTTATAAAATGCTGTGCTAATTTGGTGAGTAGATGATGGCATAGTAAGTATTTAGAATATTAAGTGTGTACTTTGTACTGCTTGGTATATAAACAAATAAAAGCCCGTGTTGCTTCCCTTCCAACTCCATCCCACCATTTCTCCACAGGACTGGGTTCATTTCCAGGGAAACCCACGGCACAGGAGGCAGCCACGTGCCCCCCACCATCCCCAGCGCTGCAGGGGCTGTGGCTGCTTTCAGCCAACCAACAGGGGAAGGTTCACACCGCCAGGAGCTCCAAAAATGTGTCTGGAGATTACGTGGGCTACCTCACTTCTGGCAAGGTCAGAAGGAAATCAGCAGCCAGCTGCTGAGATTTGGGAAACGAGTGTTTCAGGGAGCTCAAGCTCTTGTGGGAGTTTGTGGAAGATGGATGTGGGAATGAGAAGAGGCAGGGAAATGGGTTGGGGTTGGAGGGTTCCTGCAGGAGAGGTGCTCCAGGCCAGAGCCATCAGAGGGGCTGGAGCATCAATCCTGTGAGGAAAGGCTGAGAGTGGGGGTGTTCACCTGGAGAAGAGAAGGTTCCAGGGAGACCTCAAAGCCCCTTCCAGTGGCTAAAGGGGCTCCAGGAGAGCTGGAGAGGGACCTGGGACAAGGGATGGAGTGACAGGACAAGAGCAATGGCTTCAAACTGACAAAGGGCAGGGTTGGATGGGATATTGGGAAGAAATTCTTCCCTGTGAGGGTGGGGAGGCCCTGGCACAGGGTGCCCAAAGAAGCTGTGGCTGCCCCTGGATCCCTGGAAGTGTCCAAGGCCAGGTTGGATGGGGCTTGGAGCAACCTGGGACAGTGGAAGGTGCCCATGCCCATGGCAGGGGTGGAACAGGATGAGCTTCAAGTTCCCTTCCCACACAAACCAGTCTGAGATTCTGTCCTGTGACCTCTGGGGTGCTGCCACCAGAGGGGACAGAGGCAGTGGGACAGAGTGTGCCAGGGGTCCCTCATTCCTGCTCACATTCACCTCCTCATCAGGCCTCATCCCCACCACAGCTGCCTCATCACTGCCCCCAGCCACCAGCGCCCACCAGGACAACATTTTTCCTTCTGTTCCTTCTTGCAAGGCATCACCTGCTTATCTTCCCTCAGAGGATGCTCCTTCAAACTAAAGCTTGCAAGCCACGTCCAACAGCTGCTGGAAACCAGGTGTAACACAAATTAATAAATATTCCATGGAAAAGCTACATTAACTGCTTGCCCCTAAAGTGCTGCTCAGTGGCATGTCAGGCACAGCTGTGTAATCAAAGGATTACAGAGCTCCCATTGCAAGGCTCTCCACCTCC
>VZTH01001915.1:0-42481 GCA_013397815.1 Aleadryas rufinucha
CGGGGCCGCACCTGCCCGCGGCAGCGCCCGGCGGGGCTCAGCGTGGGAACCCGTCTAAAACATAGTGAAAACGGAGAAAAAAACAAACAGGAAAGAGGAGGAGGAACCCGGGGCGTTGCTGTCCAGCACGGTGCCCGCCCGCTGTCCTGGCACGGAGTTGGTGGGAGGACCAGAGGCCCCGGGGGTGGGCGGGAGCGTGGCAGCCCCCTCGCCTGTTTGCAGCAGGTCGAACTGCAAAAGCCGTCGGTCAAGGACAGGCTGTGCTGAACACCCGTGGCCGGCGCTGCCTCCAATACTCAGAAAACTGCCCCGCCCGCGACCACGTGGGCCAGAAACGGGTTCTTTGTTAATGACGCTAATTGTGAAGTTAATTGGTGTCTGAAGTTGCAGCGAAGAGGTCAAAGACGTGGGCACGTCTAACGCAGAAGAGCTGATGAGATGGGCAGGACTGAGCCAGCATCCGGGTGGTGGGACTGGGGTGACGCAGCTGCTTGGCACCCTGCTGGGGTCAGAGAACTTGCAGCCCAGCAGTCTGTATCTGTACGGTGGAGGAAATTGAGCTTGAACCATCACTGAAACATCTCCACTGTCAGGAGGACTGCGGAGAAGGCTTCCAGAGTCCCCTTTCCCCGGCCACCCTGCCCCAGGAGGGGTTGGCCCTGTGAATGGCTCAGCCTCATCACAGGATGACCACTGCAGTGCAGGGGCCGCTGGGCTTCC
Source organism: Aleadryas rufinucha (assembly GCA_013397815.1). NCBI lineage: Eukaryota > Metazoa > Chordata > Aves > Passeriformes > Aleadryas > Aleadryas rufinucha. Next base: position 721 of record VZTH01001915.1, read on the forward strand.
AGGCTTGGACTGACAGCAGCACAGGCATCCCTGGATCCAGGCTGCTGTTCTCAGAGAGACAAAACCCTCTGGTCTGACTCAACTGCTAGGAAGGTCATTGGCAGTGGGTGAGCACAGAAATCCTTTGTGCTGCTGCAGCACAGGGCAGAGGGGGTTGCAGCATAAGACTTAACAGCTTGTCCTGCCTGCCTGTGAGTCTGCTCTGCTGTGTCCTGGGTGCATCAGAGGTGTGGGGAACAGGACCAGGGCACCGTCCCAGTGATGCTACTGTGAAGAGCAGCATCCCTGCCCTCCTGCTGGCTGTGAACCCTCAAGCAGCCAGAGGCCATCCACAGGTCACTCACTCCTTCCCGTGCCAGGGACACCTTTGCAGTTGAGTTCCCTTATGCTTCTCTTTGCCAACAGCCCTAAACATGTCCCCTGAAGCAGAGGATGTCCCACAGTTGTCACGCAGATGTTAACTGTTCATACCCTCTGGGATACAGTGTCCCTTGAGCTTTGCCAGGTTTCCAAAGAAAAGCTGTTGATGGTCAAGGACACCCTGGACAGATGGCAGCCTCAGGAGTTTTGCAAAGGCAGTAGCATAATAGCAGAGGGTTGTCTGTCACCAGCTTGCCTTGGGGTCCTAGCTGGGTTGGCCATGCTGGCACACGTGGCAGCATGCAGCTGGGGCTGTGTGAGGATGAGGAGAGGGGACAGAAGGGCAGAGCAAGCCCATAATCTGGGGCAGAAAGGCATCACACCTTCAAGAGGGCACTAGGCACCCTGTGGGATGCCACAATGGGCAGCACCAGAGCTTTTAGGGGAGTCCAGCACAGCGTCTGGAGCCCGGTGCTGAACAGGTGCTCCGTGCCCATGGTGCTGGAGCTGCAAAGGTCCCCTGGGAGAGCAGGGCAGAGCACCGCACTCAGCCTCCTGCACAGCCTGTCCCCCTGCCTGCCCCAGCTCCCCTGGCTCGGGGCCTCAACCCTGGCTCCAGTGTCTGCACGCTGCCTGGAGGCAATTCAGCCCCCCCATTCCGTGCCTGGTTTCCATGGCAACTCCAGTTGAAATTACATTAAAAAGAAATGAAACCAGCAGCTTTTCTGTTTGGCAAGTAGGGGGAGGGGAGCTCAGCTGGGAAAGGCTGGGGAAGGGGCTCGAAGTTCGAAGGAAGGGGGCTGTGGGACAGATGAATTCCCACATGGGGTCCCAGTGCTGGGGACAGCAGGGCTGGGGGGATGCAGGGACACCCCTCACGGTGGCACTTGGTGTTGGCAGTCCTGGGTGGTATGGTGCCAGCTCACATGTGTGCTGCACTGGGGGTCCAGCACCCTGCCATGGTGGGGTGATACCAAGGTCCTCCTGCTGCCTCTCTGGGGTGGGTGCCAGGGACATGAGGACCAGCACAGGGCACCCCACCCAGCCAGGTAGTCCCCGGGCCCTGCATGCTCCAAGAAGAGGCGAGACACACCGCTATTAAAAATATCACTTCTGTTTTATTTGGAATTTGTTACTCTGCGCGGGTGACAGGGTATAAATACATTCTCCAACGAGCATCCTCACCCTCAGCCCTGCGTGGGGTGGGGGCTGGGGCAGGGTGCAGGGCCGTTGTTGTGCTGGCCCTGGGCAATAGGGCCAGCAGGGCCATCGATGCGCTGGCCCCAGGCAGTAGGGCCAGCCGGCACCGGGTGCGTCACGGCCGCCAGCACGGGCAGCGTCTGCCAGCCGGACCGTCTTGCACAGGGACGAGATATGGTGTCCCCACAAGGACCTGTCCCTTTCTCCTGCCTCCCCAGGCCCCAGGTGCTAGTGCTCACCAGGGGGGGACTGAGACTGGGGTACCCCACATGGGATCCCCAGCAGCTCCTTCTCCATGCCTGACCACACCAAAGCCACTCGGCTTGAGCCACGTGTGGCTCGGTGGCCACAACAGCCCAGCAGATGCCCCAGCCCCAGCACAGGTGCTCCCTGCCCCACGCAGGCTGCATCACCCCAAGAGTCCCTGCCCAGGCGTCTGTTCCAGCTGCACGTCCTGGATGCCGGAGCTGGGGTCACCCCACGATGGGCTAAAAGCCCCAGTGGAAGCAACCTAGGAGGCAGAGTTGATGTTGGTGAGCGGCTCACCCTGCTCCTGTCACCCCACTCCTGCTGCAGGCTGCAAACCACTGGCTCTGCTTTCGGGCAATGGCGTGGGCAGGGGGGGCACAGCACGGCCCTGGGGCAGCGGTGAAGGGATGTGGGATGCTCCTGGGGGAGCAGGGCAGGGTGGGGAGCATGAGGGGCTGTCCTGGGTTCATGGGAGTGAACAGACAGTGCTCGGAGCAGGTGATGCCCACACGGGGCGGTGGGTGGCACTGGCCAGTGGTGGCAGTGAGGGACCGGGGCGGGGGTGCTCGCAGGCAGGCCGTTGGATAGGCTTTTTGGCTGAGATACGTGGGCACGGGTGACAGAGGAGGGAGAATATCAAAAAATACAAAAGAGCGCGGCCCCACAGTGCAGGAGGCACTGCCCTGCCTGGTGCCCACCCACGGCAGGCGGGCGCCATGGGGGGCCGGCACCGTGCGCACACGCTGGCTTCTAACTGGCTTTTTATTTTATATCAAGAACACTTGGTTTTAAAATCTTTACAAAGGACAAAACGCGGCGACTCCGTTAGTGTGTAAAGAACTAAAGATCTGCTTAAAAAACGTCTCTGCAAAGAGAAATGACTGACACAAAAGAGATTCTCTGCAGCGCAAAGAGGGGCAGAGGTGCCAAGTCTCCAGCCCAGGGCCCCACTCCCAGGGTCCCTGAGCCCCGGCACCAGCCCCAGCGCCCGCACCCAGCACGAGGCCAGGTCCCTGGACCCTGCCCATTCCCTCTGCCTATAGCACCATGGCCTGGGGCCACTTCTCAGCACAGTGAAGGAGCCTTTTCCAGGGCTGCCAAGATGCCTTGGGGATGTCTGGGCACCGGCCGAGAGGGATGCCCAGTCCCGCTCCTCGTCAGTCCCAGGGTGCTCGGTGGGCTCAGCACTGGGGATGTGATCGCCCCACTGGGAGGCACAGCCACGGCACTGGGAGCCCCGTGGCCACTGACAGTGGGGTACCCCTGCACGGGTGGGTTGTGCAGGGTTACACCGTGTCCCTCCTGCACCCCACTGGCGTCCCGGGGCAACCCACGGGGCCCTGAGGCCAGGAGAGTCAAAGCACTTCTCAAAAGTTAGATAGGAACAAAAGAAAGCGCTGGGGCCACTCTGGGACCCCACAGGTCTCTGGGCTGGGAGCTGCACCGTCCGTGGGTGCTGCCCCTCCGTCCGGGGGCTCTGTGGGCCCCGCCGGTCCCTCTGCCAGTGTCTGCTGCGTGTGTGTGCGTGCGTGCATGCGTGTGCGCCGGCGGCGGGCAGCTATACCCTGGTGGTGGAGTGTGAGTGCGGAAGCCCCGTGCTGTTGAAGCCGGCGGTGAAGGTGTTGTAGGGGTGCAGGGTCTGCAGCCCCACCAGCGAGTTGGGGATCATGGTGATGGTGTTGGGGGTCATTAGCGGGATGTCGTCCGGAGAGCGGCGCAAGGTGAGGGTGTAGTCGGGCAGAGCGGCCAGGCGCAGGGTGTCGTGGGATGGCACAGCTTCGCACTCGTGGTGCCCCTGGCTCACCTGCAAGGAGGGCATCTCCTCATCAGGCGCGTGGGCGATGTCGTTGGAGGCGCCGCGCTGGGGGCTGGGCTGCCGGTGCGTGTCCTGCCGGCGCTTGTCCTTGCGGTAGTAGAGGGCGGCGAAGGCCAGCACGTTGAGGAAGAGGAGGGAGGCGCCCACGGCGATGGTGACGCTCAGTTCAGTGGAGTAGTCGCGGGGGCTCTCGAGCAGCGTGCCCGCCTCTTGCTCTGGGCTCCACTTCTCCTTCCCGTTCTCGCTGTTGTAGGCGGGCGAGATGGCGGGGCGCTTGGTGGTCCAGATCTTGCTGTTGGGCCGGCGCGTGATGTGGGAGTTCTGCGTGGTGTCAGGTGGTGGCACTTTGGTGGTGGTGGAGGTGTAGTGGAACATGTCGTGCAGGTTGTACAGGTGGGGAACCAGGTGCTTCCAGAAAGCCACCTTGGTGGCCCGGTAGTGGTCGCGTACCCGTGGCTTCAGCCCGATGTGCAGGTACAGCTGGTCACGAGGGTTGTACTTGGACCAGGCCACCTCCTCAAACCGGTTGGCCTTGGTGTGGATGAACTTGGTGTCCTGGGGGACAGGCTTGTTGGGGTCCCTGTGAAACACAGGCAGAACAGAACTAGCACTGGAAAAGCCAAAGAAGCAAAGAGGGAGAGCTGGATGCAGAGATGGAAACTGACGGGACCTTTGCCAGTGGTGGCACAGGGTTGGTTGGCAAAAGGTCCTGCATGACTGGGTAGCACCTGAACCCTGAGTCAGCTCTCACACATGATAACCAGGGCCAAGCAGCCTCCCCACCCCTGAGGCTTGGCTGGGTCCTGTCCCAGGGGCTGGCCATGATCTAAACTTCTTGCTTTGTGGTTGATGTCATGGCCCCAGTGAAGGTGCAGCACATGGACATCTGGGCACAGGGGGCTCAGTGTCCCACACCAGGCATGACAACCCCCCCACCACAGCCCCAGGGAGTACAGCTGCATTGAGTGAGACCCCCAAGGCACGGCAACCATCCCCACTCACCCTGTCTTGGCAAAGTTGGTCCAGTAGGTCATCACCACGGCGCTGAGCATGACGTCGTTCTTGGAGAAGTTGCAGGGAAAGAGGTCTGTGGGGCCAATCATGGGGATCCCAAACACGTAAGGCACCTCATCCCCGTGGGCTGCATCGGACCATGCAGGCTTCATCAGGCTCTGGCAGTGGTGGTAGAAGGCGTAGAAGTAGGTGGGGGAGCCATAGCGGGCGTGCAGGTCGGCTGTCACCACCGATGGCTCTACCCACTGGTGATCAGTGAAGAGGGCCACCAGCGTCTTGCGACGTGTCTCGGGGTTGTCCCGGTCAGCCCAGTCCGTGTACATGAACTTGATGGTCTCCCTCAAGGTGTCCTTGCCCTCAGGGTAGCCGTACAGGTTGTCTACAAAGTTGGAGACTGAGTAGTCAAAGTCACTGCCTGAGACGCCGTCCTCAGGGTCCACCACACCCTCCACAAACTTCAGCCCTTCACCCTGGTTGACCCCCAGCATGATATCATAGTTGAGGAACTCGCCCTGCTCCATCAGGATCTCTGGGTCATCCGGGATCACATCCCCGTCAATGACTGGCCCGAAGGCCACGTGGTAGCGAGCTGGCTGGATGTCTTGCTCTACCAGCTCCTTGGCACTCTTCTGCCGCAGGCAGTCCACCATGTCCACGGTGTCCAGCACATTGCAGCCCACCTTGTCAGCCAGCATGCTGGTGTACTTCACCGGCTGGTAGTTCACAGCCCAGCTGGAGAGCGCGGAGCCGCTCTGGATGATGGCTCTCTGGAAGAGACCTGCAATACAGACAAGGAGTGGAGGAAGCTCTCAGCAGGGTTCCAACAGCCCAGTGCTGCAGTGCAGGATGCAGCATGGGGAAGGCATTGATGCTCTCGTACCCCCGCAAGGACCCAGCACTCCAGCCCACACCTGGCCTTGTCCCCGGGCTGCGCTGCCTGCTGAGCCGGGCTCACACAGGGGGCTCAGCTTAGGGCTGCTGTGGGGATGGCAGGGTGACAGCTGGGAACGCAAGGGGGTGCTCCTGAAAGCAACCAAGGGCTGCTGTGCTCCCTGAGGATCCCACTGTGGGGGATGGCCCAGCCTTCCTCTGTCCCGGTGCAGGGAGAAGAGGGGCCATGGTTGCATCACAGCCTGGCCTTGCCAAGCAGCCCGTGCTACCCCAGCCACCCCAAGGATGCATTACCTGAGCACCCGAGGGGCACACGCTGCCCCTGGCTCAGCACCATCCTCCAGCCCAGGTTGGCACCTGCTTCACTGAGCAGCCAGGCTGCGGGCTGGCAGCAGTGGGAGGGTTAAAGCCTGCTTGGGGACACTTAACCCTGCCGTGTCCCACCCCACCGCTTTGTCAGAGTCCCCCTCGACCCCCTCCCTGCTGCTTCCTGCCCAGCTGGGGCTGCTCAGTGCCAATCCGGCCCTGCAGGAGCACGCTGCCAGATGCACAAAGAGGGCCTTTCTGCCACCAGGAACACAGAGGGAGTGGACTTTCGCCCTGGAAAACGAGGCCACAAAGGCCCTGGCCCAGGCAGAGAAATGCGTGGCTTCGCTCCAGTCCCATGTCAATGGTGCTTGTGCTCAGAATACAAAGGGGGGTGAGGAAGCAGAGCCTCCGGGCCATGAAAGGCAGCCAGTCCGGGGTGCACCCAGGGGTCCCTGCTCTCTGACCAGCCCTCTTTGCACCCCGAGTGCTGCCTGCACCCGTGCCAGACCCCAGCACTTGCTCGCTGCGAGGGACTGTTCCAGGTGATCCCTGAGTGGTGCTGGCACAGCAGTGTGGTGGCCATGGGGCTGCCCCTGGCAGCCTGAAATGCAGAGAACCCCTGTGCAACCAAAGCTGTGCCACTCTGCGGGGAGGCAGAGCAGCACCTTCCCGCAACAGAAGTGTTCAGAGACTCCTGGCTCCTGGCCACCATGTCCATAGCTCTTGTCTGCACGCACAGTCCTCACTCTGCCAAGTACCTGACGTACAGTCCCATGCACTGGGACAAAGAGAAGCCACAAGCTCTGTTTGTCACCTCTCGGTGCCCTAGAAAGCCATACCCAGCCTACAGGCTGGAGACTGGCCATGGGTTTGCTTGCTCTGCGCCATCATCCACGTGCCAAGGAGCCAGGATGGGGTTTCCTGGCTCTCTGGAGATGCTGTCCCAGCAGCAGCTCTTGCGCCCTGCCAGCAGCATCACTTCCCAGACAGACCCACCAGGCTGGGCTGTGGCCCTGCCCACCACTGCCTGGGGAAGCACTGGGCAGCTGATGTCACTAACAGCTGGGCATGTGCCCGATGGAGCCCCTTTGCCATGTCTCTGCATGGCCACATCCTGATCCAGGAGGACCCAGAACTCTGTGAGAGCCCAGACTTGGCATGTCCTCCTGCTCCATGCCAGCACCTGACTGAAGCCTGACAAACACCCCAGGGAGGCATCAGCACCCTGCACTCCACACTGGACCTCTCCAACATGCTGAGGCCCAGGCAAGAAGATGAAGCTCTGCCTTTCCTTCCTGGTCCCCTCCAAGGTGAGGGTCCCAACACGCCCTGCCTCCTGCAGGACCAGCTGCCACAGCATAGTGGAATCAAGTGGTGGGGCCAGGGCTCTGCCAGAGGATGGTTGGTCCTGCAGGCTGCCACCAGCTGCTGCCAGCTCCTGATTTCCTCTTTGCTTTGCCCAGTAGCTGAGACTGGAAACACTTCTGGGGGTGTCTGGGCCTGCTCAGAGCAGGGTGTTGGGTGCCTTGTCCAGCTGAGGTGTGGAGGGCTGGCAGCAAAGGGCAAAAACCCCAGGAGATGGGGCAAAGGAAGCTCATAAAGTTTGCCTGGCAGAGACTTCTCCTGCCCTGGTATGGCTGGCTGGGGAGAGAAGCAGCACTTTGGTCATTGATGAGGAATCCACCTGCCTACAAGGCCTGAGGCTGGCAGGGAGCTGTGGATTGCTCCAGCAGCCAGACACAGCATGAGCTGTACCAAGCCTCCAGTGTCTGCCTCTTGCAGCACCTGGCAGAGCAGGCACAAATCAGCAGCTTCATTAATAGCTTGTGATTGCTACAAGTTTTATTTTGATGCAACAAAAACAAACCCACCTGGTCTGCGAGCTGCAACTTAGCACTGCTCCCAAGCCGTGTTCCAGAGCCAGGCACCCATCCCTGGGGATATGGGTGCTCTGGCACAGGGAATTTTCTGAGGTCATTTTACGGCCATTTGGCTTTATGAGACACTGGCTGCAGCACTGAGCACTCTCCTCCCACCTCACAGCATTTACAGCCAGCAGCAGCTCCCCTGCCACAGCAGCGAGGGTGCTGAGCACCCAGCACTGCTGACATGCAGGGGGGCCACACCAGAGGCACTGGGGCTGGATGGGGCAGCAAAGGATTCGTCATGCAGGTGCAGAGCTTAGTGGCAGAAAGTGTAGCATCACCTGAAAAGTGCTATACTGGCAGGACTATTTTTCATGGCTGAAAAGTCACAAGGAGCAGCCCTTCCAATCCACCCCTCAGCCTCTCTCCATGCTGCTCCATTCTGGACCCCTGCAAGAGGTTGGGGCCACCTGGGCAGCCAAGCACACACTCCTGCATTCCTGTGATGGAAAGGAGCACGCTAAGAAGCATTGAGAATGCATTACACATAATGTTCCCTCCCCAGCCTCTCACATTCAATATGGGCAGAGAAAACACTTTTTCTTTCTGCAGGAGCTTTCAGCCTGTAAAAGATTCCCCATCATCAGCCATCAGCCCTGCTGAGGTTCTGGAGGTCTCTGTGTGATTCCCAGGCTGTTGAGCAGGGCAGCAGCTCTTCACATCAGCTTCGAGTGCAGTTTGCTGTGTGTCTCTGAAGGGCAGACTCATGCCCGTGTCTACTGCTCACACATGTCCTCTTCTCAGCATCACACCTGGGGACACAGCACTGGACGATGGCTGCACCCTCATATAAAGACCATGAGCAGGTCCCTGGCAGGCTGCTCCCCTGTGGACCATATCCAGTTCAGGCTTTGCTCCTATAATTTCCTTTAGGAAGTTTATCAAAAACACCTCTTGTCTCACATCAAGCACTCACCTCAGTGCGTGATGTAAATGTCTTTGCAGGTGGTTTACATGCATTTGCTCTTATTCCAACACAATCTTTTAGAATAAATAATCCCCTTCTTTATTTAAACACTCTGCTATATTTACAGATATTAATCATATTACTTCCACCTGTGTTTTGCTAGTTGCAGCACTTCTAGCTCTCCCAGCCTCATGACACAGGGCCCTCCCATCCCTCCCCAGGCTCAGGTCTGCCTTGCCTCTCTATTCCAGTATGAATACCTCTCCTAGCACTGGGATCCTTGTTCCCAGTGCCCTGCATGATGCCCTGCACCCGCTACACTCCTGCACTTGGAAACATGAGTACCAGGGCAGGACACTGCAGGAGGGGTCCCCACCTCTCCCCATGACAAGGTGCTGACCCTGGGCTGCAGCCTTGTGCACAGGGAGCATCCACTCCATCCCTGGCTCCCACATGCTCTGCCAATGGCCTCTTGCTGCCCGTGATGAGAAGGTTTTGCTTCCCAGTCCCGGACCAGGCTCTCACTGGTGACTGATTAGAAAGCAGCCCTGACTTTGTTAGGCTGGGCAGCGGGACCCGGCTGGGCTCCCTTCCCTGGGTTAGCATCAGCAGGGCGTTTGCTCACAGCTGCAGCATCCTCAGACACGCTGACACCTACCTTCAGAGTGGTGGGAGAGGGTGAGCAGGCTGACACAGGAGGCACCGATGCCGGAGCCGAAGACAGTGATCCGCAAGGGATCTCCCCCAAAGAAGGCGATGTTCTCGCTGACCCAGCGCAGCGCCTGGATCTGGTCCAGCAGCCCGTAATTGCCCTTGGCAGCCTGGTCCCCCGTGCTCAGGAACCCTGGGGGCCAAGGGGAGCCCGGTTAGGGATGAGGAAACAGGGAAAGTCCTGATCTCCCACCCCCCTTCCCCGGACCTAGGGGAGCTTCTGTGGGACCCTATCCCACCACGACACCCCGCTACCAGGAGGGTTTTGTGAGTTCTAAGCTGGAGCAGGGACACCATCGAGCTCCAGCCACCCTCTGCACAGCACAGAGGGGTGAAAGGCTCAGAGAGCAGCTGCAAATCTCAGGGGACCTCTTTGTCCAACAACAAGCAGTGACAGGGTAAAGGACACAAAGGCACACAGCTCTGTCCTACCCATATCACCACCTGTGCTAAGAGCAGCTCAAGACATCTCACACAAGCTCCAAGGGAAGCTGAGAAAGCATCGGTGGCTGCAGGCAGGGCGAGTGTGTGCACAGCCAATACTTTCCATGGACTAGCGTGGACTGGGGGAGGCTCTATAAATGTAAGGAGGTGGGCTGGGCAGAGAGGAACCGACTGCAGCTTAAAATACAAAGGCTCTCAGTGAGGAAGAAGGTGAGAAATGCTTTCAATAGCACAGGAAACACCCAAGATAAGTTATCACACTTTCGTTTGCTTTGACTTTAAGCAGGAAGCCAAAACCATGGGCCTGAGGTAAAACCCAGGCAGGTAACCCCAGCACAGAGGGAGCGGCCCCAGGCTGTGCTGGCACTTGGAGGTGGTCTGGCTGGGTGTGGTGCACCACTTCATTGGAAATGAAGGCACCACTTAAGCCTAATGTCATATTGTGACTCATGTGTCTTAACTTTGCACCTATCCATCTTAAAGGCACGACTTTTAATATTAAAAGGTCTTGAATAGGTTTATTTTTACGTAACTTTCAACTTTCACAAGAAACTATGGGCTCTGGAGGCCATTAGAGGGATGTGCTGCCCCAGGTACCAGGCAGGAGCCCAGCTGCCAAAGCAGAGCACCGTGCTAGGCTGGATGGCTAGGAAGAGAGCCAGCCCTGCCAAAAGCTTGGCTGGGAAGGAGCTTTTCCCAAACCTCTACACCCCTTGTTCTCATGCTGCTAAGGCAAGCAGCAGTGGTGTTCCACACAAGCCTCCTGTGTTTCAGCCCCTGGGGGTTTCTGCTGCTGCAGGCAGGGGACTGCACTGCCTTTTGACCCTCTGTCCTCATTTTGCCTCTCTAAGTCACCAGTGCTTGTGGAAACAGGACAGCCACCCTCCTCTGCATGGCACCCGACACCCTTCTGTGGTCCCCTCTGCAGCCAGCCTCGTCATGGGGGGTTGCTGAGGGGGTCCCAGCAGCACAACTGGCTTGGAGGCAGCCTGTGCCCAGGGAGGGAGAGCTGCCAGGTCCCCAGGACGGCCAGGCAGCACCCGCTGGCACCTCACCGCTCTGAGCCCTCTCAGGAGGAGATGCTGGGTAAACACATTTATTATTCATTTAACCACAAACCAATATTTGCTTTCAGTTGAGCCAGTCTGTGTAAATGAGCCGGGGGGGGCCGGTGCCAGGACCCAGACTAGGCTGCGACCGCGTGCTGGGGGCTCTGCCACGTGGCACCCGCTCGGCTGCCAGAGCGGAAGGCAGGGGCAGTGCCCACAGCGCATCCCGCCGGGCCCCACGCCCCCCTCCACCCCCTTTCCGGCTGGTCCGAGTCCGGTCAGACACAAGGCTTGTCCCACTGCCCGGCCGTGCTGACGGCACGGCCCACGGCGGCCAGCTCATACCGAGCACTCCAACGCGGTAGTTCAGGGTGATGACAATCACGTTCCCATAGCTGGCCAGGATGCTGCCGTCTATCATGTTCCCTGTGCCCTCCATGTACGAGCCACCATGGATATACACCATCACCGGCTTGGCCCCGCTGTCCCGGATGTCTGGAAGGAGAGGTGGTTAAACACAGGACCCCACCGACGGCCGCAGCACCCTGCCCGACAGGCAGACCAAGTACAAGGGCAATGCCAGCTGCCAGGACCAGGGAGGGGGCTTAGGAGCCAAAGCCAGAGCTCTCCTGGGGACCACAGCATGGATCCCCAAAGCCAAACACCACTGAACCAACCCTGCCAGCCCCTTTCTGGGAGGTGGCTGTTGCTGCACTGTCCCCACACTGCTGTCCCCTCAGGGGTCTGAGCATGTGAGGGAGGGACGCTGGCTGGACCCCGCTGCTCTTCCCCAGAGATGGGCTCAGGCATTGTGTGGGAGCCTGATCAGGTCTGCTGCGGGTGGGAGTCGCAGAGTCCAGCCCCGGGATGCAGCCCCATGTCCTGTCTTTGGCTGGACCCAAGCACTCCGTGAGTCCTGGAAGCTGGCATTGCGGAGGGGGGCAGGGATGGGGGTGTGCAGGACCTAGAAGGTGGGGGGGCCACTGATGTGTGCTCCAATGCCTTACTCTCCCACTCCCCCTTCCCATTCCCTTGGGAATGCAGAGACCTGCCTGTCTGGATGTAAACCCATGGCACCCCAGTGCCCAGACACAGACATGGCGATGAGGCAGACAGTGTATGCACGTGTGCATGTCAGGGAGGTGAGCACGGCATCTGGACGAGGACAGGGCATGAGGCATGGAGTGAGGATGGGGAATGGGGCCCTGAGGGCCAGGGAGCAAGGACTGTGGGAGCCTAGGGGACAGGGAGCAGCCACACTCCCTCTCTCGACTTCTCCTGTCCAGGGGACATCCTGCCCCTTCTGCCCCACTGGCTGGTGATCCCTCATGGAACCACAAGGGAATAACACCCACGCTTGGGCTCCTGGTGCATCCTGCCCGTGTCACACAGACAAGGCAGTGGCACCCGTCACGGAGACATCGCCAGGTCCCACATGCCTGCGCTGCCCAGCCCTGTCCTGGGCTGGCGATCCAGCACCGATGGACTTTGTCCTCCCCTGTGCTCGCTCACACCCAGCACCTTGCTCGGGTGGGCTGGCTGTGCCTGCTTGGCCTCAGCTGCCCCAGGCAGCTGCTGCTCCCTGCCTGCCTCCCTCAGCAGTGCAGCACAGCCCCCTCCACAGCCCACCGGGGCTGGGACTCCTGGGGCACAGCCACACCAGTGCCAGTGCCCGGCTGGGCTGTTCGTGCTCCCTCACACCCACCTAACCCCTGCCCACGTCCACTCCTCCCTGTGGTGTGCCCATTGCAGGGGGCTGCAGACCAGGCTGATGGGTATCTGTGGCCATTCTCACCTCCAGCTGTGGCCCATGGCATGGCTAAAGGTGGCCTCCCATACAGAAAACCTCTTCCCTCCAGGGGAATGAGGCTATGCCAAACCCAGAACCTGTGCTGGCTCTTTTCCTATTGCCAGGATGCAGCCAGACAAATGCATGGACCAGGGGAGCAAAAAGTGCTTGCAGGTCCTCCAGGACAGACATTGCCTGTGTGGCAGAGCTACATCAGGACAATTCTTTCCAAGGCCACCTGCTTGAAATGTGAGGGGCAGGAACATCAGTGCCTGTGCCCATGTCTTCTCCTCCATCCTCCTCCCACTCACTGACATACAAAGGGAACTCCTCACAGGAGAATGGCAGCAATGTACAGAGATGTACCAGGAAATAAACAGCTCCTAACTGCTGCAGCACATTTTGGTGTGTGTGGATTTAGCACAGTCGAGTCACTTAGGCTGAATTCCAGTTTACGCCCTGGTACAAGAGATCCTGGGGCACAGGTTAGCAGGAGTAAACAACAGGGGTTTAGTACTGCCAAGGAAAAAGTTTTTCATCTATTTCCCAGATCCTAAATGCCATCTGCCAGGCCTTGTTCGAGCTGCCCTGGGCCTTCTGCACTCCATGAGGTTTTACTGTCCTCAGCACATGAGGGCTGCACCCTGGCCAACCCTTCCTCCTACCTCCTCACCACATCTCTGCAGCCAAACACGCCGACTCCATAACCTGCAGCCGAAACACCCTGTTTTACTAAAAATAGCCCATTCTGCAGCTTGCTTAGCCCTGGCATACATCTAGAATCACATTTGCTTGAAAGCCCACTCGCTCTGTCTTGGCTGGTGCTTGCAAGAAAGACCTCACTTCTGTTGGGTGAGGAAGGAGAGAAGTTAACAGAAACCAAGTGGACCCTGGGTCTCCTGTGCATGGCCAGGTACCCTTTGGGTGCCAAGCGTTCAGGCTGCTGGCACGGCCACGGCAGGGCCAGGTGAGGGTGGATGGGGAGGTTGCTGGCTCCCAGATGCATGTCACCGACTCTGGAGGGATGAGGCTGGAGGTGGGATGTGACCGGGCTCAGGGTGAAATGGGCCCAGGTGCCCGAGGGCTCCTCTCCTCCCAAGCTGCCATGCTTCCTCCCTGCCCTCGCTCAAACTGAGCGGGAGCAAAACTTCTCCTAAAGCGGAAAAACCCCATGAGCTTTCCCCCCGCCTCAGGAGGAGGGGAAGGTCCTGGGTGCCCTGCACAGCCGGCCAGCCTGCCCCCCACCCCGCGCAGCTGCCTGGCACGGCAGACAGACACACACAGGGCTCCCTGGGGGTGGCAGCGGATGGTGGGCACACGGAGCTGCTTTGCGTGTCATGCAGTGGCAGCCTCGAGCACAGAAATACCTTCGTCTTCATCACCGTCATTATCCGCTAAGTCCTCGCCCTGTTTCTTAGCGCTGGCTCCTAGGGACCAAACACGAGGAGACAGAACAAAAAGGAAAACAAAAAGGAAATAAAAACAAAACAAAACAACAAAAAAAAAAAAAAAAAAAAAAAAAAGAAAAAAAAAAAAAAAAAAAAAAAAAAAAAAAAAAAAAAAAAAAAAGGAAGAAAGAAAGAAAAAAAACACAACAAAAAAAAAAGAGAATTCAAAAATAGCATGATAGCAGAGACAGTGGGGCCACGCCTGTGCCCCACAGCACTGCTGGCTACTCACACTGCACCTCTCCCAGAGCCAGGGCAGTGTCAGGCACGGGCAGGACTGCCCCAGGAGTTGTGCCAGGATGCTGCTTCACCTGGGCCCCTTCCCAGATCCTCCCCAGGGAGGATCTGGGGTGCCAGGGAAGACGCGAGTGGGGCTGTGGCAGCATCAGCACTGGCGGTGGATGAGTCCCTCAAAGCACTTGCCGATCCTCCTGCATCCCAGCCTGGCCCCTGCCTGGTCACACACCCTCAGCTCCAGGCAGGGCTCCCTCTCCTAGCACCCAGGTGTGAACAGGAGCCCTGCTCCCAGCTCTGCTGCCCCGGGGGACAACTGTCCTCTGCAGAGCTCACACCAAGAGCTGCCTTGCATGGCCACTGACCACCAGGCAGGGTCCTGCCCATCACACCCACATGGTGTGTGGCCCCTTGTTGTGCCTGGCCACAAACCACTGGTGCCACTGCACGAGACCACCACAGCACCCAGGGATCCCTCGTGATAGGTGCTCCCCTGAGCTGCCTGGCTCCATCCTGCCCCAACTCCCTTCTTACAAGACTAGCTCCACGTTTCACTGAGGATTGTGAAGGCACCAATCAGCTTGACCTGACCAGGTCAAGCTGGAATCCTAAACAGATTGGTTTCTGTGACATCCTGAATGCCTTACAGTTGTTCTGTGTCCCTTCACCAACCTGCAGTGCTGGGGCATGGGCCAGCCCAGCAGCCCCAGCTGGGCACTGCGGAATGCTGCTGTGGATGGCTTGCAGTGAGCCTGGCACTTCCCAAGCTGCAGCCAGCAGGAGCCAGGAGAGGTGGCCTGTGGGCTGGCAGGGAGCAGGGGTGTTGAAAAATCTCTGCCAAAACCCCACTCCTGCAAAGGACTGCATGCCAATGTGGACACAAAGGCAAGTGATGCCATCCCTGTGCCCTGGAGTTCTGAATTTCAGGGAGAAGCTGAGTGTTCTCATCCCCTCAGAGTTGCAGACCAGTGCCTGTAAGTCCTCTGCTCCCTAATGCCTGCAACAAAAAGTTCTCCAGGTGATGGTGACCTCTGGGGAGACAGCAGGGTTTCCCCCAGGCAGGACTTATCCACACAGTGCCTGTGCTGCCCAGAGACTTTCCCCTGAGACGAGGGGCTCTGACACCCCACCAGGCACCCGGCTGATCCCGGGGTCCTGCTGCCACCACCAGCAGGCCCCATTGCCACACAAGAGTTTTCACAGCCCCCAGCAAAGCTCTCACGAGCAAGGGGCAAGCCTGTGGCTGCATGGGACTACAGGACTAAATGCACAAAACTGGTCAGAAAGACAAAACTGGGGAGCCGTGCTCACTGTCAGTCTGGGAGTGGCATTCTGCAGGTGACACGGGAGGTGGGTAACAGAGATGGCAGCATGGAGTGGGACAGGATTTGAATTTAAAAGGAATCTGTGATGGAGGAGGAAGAGCTCTGAAATGGCTGTGAGGCAGCTCCACCAGGGCGAGAGGCTTGCAGAATGCCTTAAGCAGCCGTGACCTGCTGGAGCAAGTCTGGAGGAGCAGTGACCAGAAACCTAGAAAAATCCAGCAGGAACGAAAAGTTTGCAGAAGGCTGGGTCACACAAATCCTGGGAGCAGAGGCATGACGGGAGCTACAGCAGCATCCCAACACATGAAAGGCTACTGTGAGGTGGTGAGGTGGAAGAGCAAGTCCCTCTCAGGCAGCCCTGGGGCTACCGGAGGCAGGATGAGAAGAAAACTTTCCCTGCAGAAAGGGCAGCAAAGCACTCGATGAGGCGGCTTGGGGAGGTGTTTAAGACCAGGTGGGACACGCTGCCAGAAAGAGGTGAGGTAGAGCTGCTCCTGCCCAGGGCAGGGATGGATCAGCTGTCTCCTGTGCCGTCCTGATTTTCTCCAACGCAGCGTTTACCTCCCGACCTACCCCTGCCATGCTCCAGCCCCGCCTCCTCACCTCCTGCTTCAGCACCCAGCCATCCTCTGAGCATCTCACATCGTTCTCCTCTTTTCACCCAGCACCACCCCCATCCCTGTCATCTCTTGCCCCAACACCTCAGCCCCAGCATCCCCCCCTTTCCTGCTGCATCCTTCCCACACTCCCTCCCCAGCCCACCCCCCAGCCACACACTTGGCCAGGCATGTGCAGCCACTCAGGCTCTTTGCAGGAGGCTGCAAGCTTGACCTACTGTGTCTTCATTAGGAAGAGCTGCAAGCCCAGAAAGCACTTAAATGACGAAGTACTCATGCAATATTTGCTAACCGGTGCTATGCACCAACCTCTTGGTACTTCTAAGGGATAGGGATTTTTCTCTAATGAAGACCACAGCCAGTGAGCCTTCATCCACACCGTGCTTCAGAGTTGGGAAGCTGACCACAGGCAGATGGAGATAATTTTCCACTGCCAAAGGCCCTGGTGCTGTTAAAGCCCTGGGACTGGCCAGGCTGCAGCCCTCCAGCCTGGTCTCCTTCAGGGGACAAAAGTCTCTGTGCAGATGAGAATGGAGGAATCAGCTATGAGGACTTGTCAGGTTGTAAGAGAGGGTAGTGGACAACATCTCTGTGACCTGAGCAACTGCCCTGGCTGAGCAGGGAGGGATCCAGCTGGAGACTGCTGCTGCAGAGCTTAGGGATGGCTGGGATAAGCCTAAAGCAACCTGAGCTTCAGGCACTGCAGAAGAGATGGCAGAAAGCAGCACTTGGGAAGCTAAGCAAAGCAGGAGTGCAGTGATGCAGGCCAGGGAAAGGGGAACAGCAGTGGCGTGTGTGTGTGGCAGATGCAAAGCACAAGCCTCACCCATCAGCAGGAAGGTGCCAGGGTGTTTAGGGCCAACACAGACTGTTGTGACCAAGTGGGCTTTTTGCCTCTTGCTGCATTGTTCACCTCCAGCACAACCCACCAACGCCTCACAGCTCATGAGAGCAACCACAGCTTCACTCTCCTCACCCACTAACACTTTCCACTGGCTACTGCCATGTTCAGGGACACCCAGCCCAGGAGATCTTTCTCTGCACTAACAAAGGCCACCACGTAGAGCCCTGCAGCATCCACTCTCATGGGGATGGACTTAAGCCTGTGGATTCACAGCTGGAAAAACTAAAAGGGCTCATGGCTCTTATTCTCCTTACCCATCAAAAACACCCTCCACTAACCCAGGAGGTGAATGCCTGTTGTGGCACTTCACTTTAAGCTGACTGCAAAGTGACATTGTTCAGGCTGATAGGAAGGATGCATATGCTCTTATCTGAAGGCTCTGGGAAGGTTTAAGTTCAAGTTTAGTAAAAGAAAATAAAATCACTTTCCCTGAAACAGGGGCATCCATGCTGGATTTATGCTATCTTAAGTAAACCATAACAACAGCACTGACACCAGCACAAACAGAGATAAAGGAGGGTAAGGAGCTTCAGCCCTTGGAGCCTTCATTCTCAGCATGGTGTGGATAAGAGAAGACCAGGAACCTGAGATGACACCTTTACAGATCCAAATGTCTGTTCAGGGTGCCCGTAGGCAGCTCCAGCACCCTCTCCTCAGTGCGAGCTCCCTGGGGCACCCACTCCTGCAAAGCAGCCACGATGCTGCAGGCAGCCAGAGCCTCTGATGGCTGCATGCACCCAAGGGTCCACCTGCTGCTGGCCACACCATCTCAGCTGCTTCTCTGGGAGTGACAAGGAACAGGACCAAGACTGGTGCAGCTGTTGAACCTGCTGCTGCACAACCCCACAGGCAGGGAGAGCTCAGCTGGGACCTGTGTCTGAGGCCCTTCCAGCCATCAGCCCTTGCTCCAGGACTGCAGCACACCTTGGTGCTGCCCTGCCCCTCCCTGTCCTGGAATGATGCAGAGGAGTTATCTCCATCCCTGAGTGGACTCTGTAAAAGCACTGCATCCTCTCACGCTCTGCTGCCTCTGGCAGCACAAACACCGACCCTCACCTTTGCAAATCGCTCTCCGGAGTGGAAGCGGAGCACCAGGGCGGTGGTCTGCCCACAGCCAGCTCTGCAGAGCAGCAAGCTCCGAGGGGGCTGGGAATAAGCTTCCAGCAAGGGAGCACTGCAGAATTTGTGCAGCTGTAGGGAAGCCTCAGCCGGTACTTGGATAAGTCAGCTTCTTGGAGAGCAGCGGGAAAGCCACAAAGCTTTTCCCACAGAGCTGCCGAAGTCCTTCCTGAGCCCAGGAGCTGCTGGGAGCTCTGGCCACCCTCACACAGCAGAGGAAGACACTGGACCTACACATTTGTCTCTGCAATATCTGTCTCTTCACAGTCCCAGCCAGAGAGATTTGGGCATTCGCTAATGAAAACCAGGAAGAGCTGCTAAGTGCAGGGCAACCACATTTTTCCCCTCCAAAAATGACATCCACCTCCTCATGCCCTGCAGCAAGGCTTGCCCAGGTTGGTGATGATGGGAAGGAAAAATCATCCTGGTGTCTACCACAGCCAAAAACAGGCTGGAAGTGTTGGCAGCACAAAGCATGGGGCAGAGCTGCATTTTGCACATAAGTACTGTACTCTCAGTGTGTCTCAGTGCATACATGGTCTTTGGGTGGGCAGCACTATTTTTTGCAGCAAAATCTGAGCCTCAACTGAGCCTCAGTGCTGTCAGCTCCCCTGGCACCATGCATGGCTAGTTGCTCTCAAAGCACTGCTGCTCTGTATTGCTCCCAGAGAAGGGACCAATGTGTATGGAGGAGACTGGCATTTAGAAAATTTCCATATAGGAAATTACCGTGGGTAACTAGGCAGGGAGACAGGGATGTTTTTCTGTCCCTGAGATAAACAAGCATAACTGATAAATTCTCAGTCCTTTGTCTGCTCTGGAATACACTGAGCTTAGGGGTATCAGAAGTCAGGAAAACTCCCGTAAGGTGGGAGCTGAGGCATTTTCAACCACCAAAATACTGTTCTGTGAGAGGAGAGCTTATCACTGCTTGTATGCAGCCTTAGAAATAGTAATCATGATTATTCCAGAATGAGTCAATGTTCAACCTGAGGAAATCAGCACTGCAGGTACATTACCCTCTCCCCAAGCATTACTAACCCAGGATACACAATGAGGGGTGGGGGAAGTTCTGTGTTTCATCAAAAATGACTCAATTGATTCAAGCCAGCAGCTACCAGAGCCTGGCCAGAGCTGGAGGGAAGTGTCAGGGTCCGGGTGCTTTAATTCCTGGCATGCCACACCTGGATGTCCAAATGGCTGGCACTGGGGACCTGCTGGTCCATGAGTCCACAGAGCCCAGTGGGGGAAAAGGGAATGTCCCCCACCAGCTCCCTGGGAGGTGACCAGAGGCAGATGGGCTGCAAAGAAACCCTGCTCGTGAGCGGAGCCAGCGGGAAGGGAAACCCAGGAGATGAGTGCACCCAAGGTGTTTTGTCGTGCCTTATATCATCCCCTTCTCCAGCAGTAACCTGGAGCCTGCTTCCCTGGCCCTGGCTATAGGGCTGGGGGTGGCGGGGGTCTGCCAGCCCTGGCAGCCGGTGGGAGGGACGGGAGAGGAAGCGCTTTGAAGTGGCTGGTGATCACTGGCACAGCCGGCTCCGGAGGCAGCGTGCAGAGACTCCCTAATGCGCCAGCCCTTTCAGGGGCAGCCTTGGCACTCAGAGAGATGGCGTGTGAATAGCCAGGACAGCAACAGGAAAAGCAAAGCAAAGAAACCAAACAACAGAACTGGGGGAAACGGCTGGAAGGAAAGCGCTCCCCAAACCTCCAAGCCCAGCTGCACTGGCCCCGCCAAACCCAGGGGTGCAGGGAGACAGAGGCTGGGATGCAGGGACCCTGCTGCTGCAGGACACCCAGGACAGCAGCCTGTGCCGGCCAGACGCCCTGTGCTGAGCCTTTCAGAAGAGCTTGGCTGCCTGACCGTCCACACGTTCATCTTTGGGATGCACAGAGCAGCCAGCTCTCCCTGCCTGCGAGGGGGCTGTGCGGAGGGACGGGTGAGGCATTGTGTCTGACATGGGGCCGAGCCAGCTCCCATTTGTACATCTCTACTCCCTTGTCCATGTCACTGGTTGGGAATACAGGATCATTTAAGGGCAATGGGGGAAGGTCAGTGGAGGCAAGGCAAAGCAGAGATGTATCTGAACTGGAGGTGCTCGGCTACCCATGGGGCAGCTAGGGCTCAGGGACGCTGCTGTGCCATGGGCTGGAGACCAAATCCATACTGGCAGGACTGGCACTGGCATGGGGGTGTGAGCAGTGGGGAGCAGCCTTGGCAGGCACAAGGGTCAGGGCAGAATCTGCAGCACTTACACAGCCAGGAGAGGCTTTATGCTTTTAACCAAGGAGCTCTGGATGCAAAATGATCAGGAATGCAATGGGGGAAAAGCTCATCCCAGGATGGACTGCAGTCCCCCATCACATAGGTCCTTCCCTGAGCAGGTCTGTACACCCCCAATGGGGTAACCCAACCGAAGGGAGGGAGGCATTTAAGTGCCATCTGCCATCAGAGGCTACCCCTCATGCCCAGGGACTGGGAGGCTATCAGTGCCAGTGGGATGAAGGTGGGAGTGCAGGCTCAGCCCAGGAGAAGCTGTTCTGAAAGGCCTGGAGCAACACGAGCATCCTCATGACCTGACCCCAGACCTGTGCTCCCAGCTGGCCGGAGCATCCGTGGGGCTCCTCCCAGTGGGAAGCGGGGGCTGGCAGGGTGGGATGCTTGGAGGGTCCACAGTCCGGGTGGCAGCACAGAGAGGTGCCGGAGGAGTGCTGCGGGCCAGGGGCCAGCCAGGCACCCTCTCACTCTCTCACTCTCTCTCTCTTTCCTCTCTGTGCCTCTCTGCCGGTCGGCTTGCTACATACCTCCTTTCCTACATATTTTCTTGTTGGGCTTTCGGGTGCATTCCTTGGAAATCCGTTTTACTGTAAAATGAATAAAAGACTACAAAATAACAGGAGGCTCCACTGATGGGAGTGGGCATGCAATCACAACCACGCTGCTACCCTCCCACCGCCCCCGGGACCGCGGGAGGTGGGGAGGGAGCGTCGCCATGGGAGGAAAACTCTGGGCCAGCCGTGCTGGGCGGGAAGGAAGGCATGATGCATTCCGTGGGCCCCGGAGACAGAGGAGTGGAGCCAGCCAGCCTGGGAGAAGCCACTGGCCCGCCAGGCTGCTCTGCTGTGCGCAGCAGACCCGCTGCGGGTCCCTTCCGGCCCGCTGAAAATCCCTGGGGGCTCCCATTGCGGTGAGGCTGGGGCGGGCGTGCGGGCAGGCACTGCCTCCTCTGCCCTCTACTTACAGTTCAGGTGGGATCCCCTACAAAGGAAAAGGTTAGACAAGGAGGCACCCAGCGCCGCTCAGCCTCACCCCAACAGGACCACGCCCCGTGGGTCCCCAGCACCCCAGGCTCATCGCTCTGCCGCTGTCCCACCGGCGGACGGAGGAGCAGCCAAGCGATGTGTCTGCCAGTGCACCCCAACCTCCCATCCGTACCAGGGCCCGGAAAAGGGCTCTGTGGTCCCTTTCTTGCCGGAGCATCTTCCCAGGGAGAGGCAGAGAGTGTTCCTCCCAGCCGCAGCCCACGCCCACAACTAGCGCATGGACCTGGGGAGGGTGGGAAGCAGGGAGGAAGGACGAACTCGAACCAACTCAAGACAGAACCTGGCACTCGGCGCCTGTGGGGAGCACAAATCAGCTTGTCACTCTGTGGATCTGCGGTCAGAGAGTCGGATTCAGATTTAGCAATACAAGAGAGGAACCCGTGACGATGCCATGGAGGTGGAGGGGTGGGACCGGGAGGCGTGGAGGAGCAGGAGCACGCGAGACAGAGATGGCAGCTGAGGGCAAGAGGGCAAGCTGCGTGGCCAGAGAAAGCTTTCCACAAACAGACAGCATGCTGCAGGGTCCACAACCACATGCTTCAAACACAACACCCAGGTGAGACCAACCACTGCTGGGGAGGGGTGGAGTGACCCCCCCCTCACTCTCCTGCAGTCACCCCAGTGGGGACTCACCATCCTCCGTGGGGATGTAGATGTTGAGGTACAGACAGTCCTCGTTGGGGTCCTGGATGTACGTGGCCACGATATCCAAATTGGAGGTAAACCAGATGGGCAGCATGATCTCGGGAACGGCGTTGTGGATGTTCTGGGGGCAGACTGGTGAGAAGTGGGTAGCGTTCCTGATGCCCGACCAGGATGGTGGTGGCTCGGGGGGCATGAATCTCTTCTCCCCGACGGGGGGAGCGGCATAAGGAACCCCCAGGTACTGGTCCACGGGCCCCAGGATCTCACTGGGCAATGGCACGCGCACCCCTCGTAACTTCCCATAGTGCGTGTTGACAGTGGGTGAGTAGACCTGGCCCTCCATCCGCACAACCATCGAGGCAAAGCTCAGGACCCAGAGGGTGAGACGCAGGTCCCAGCTGGCCACCAGCTCAGGCACTTGGAGAACAGGGGGGAAGAGAGGGCTTCTCCAGAGTATCAGCCACATTGTCCGGGAGAAACAGCACCAACATCCAGGCCTGAAGCTCCTGGGGCGAGGTCTCAGAGCAACCCCATCACACCAAGCCTCCGATTTGCCCACCAGGAACAGACGGAGCAGAGGAGACAGGAGTCAGGAGCGCGCAGCCCAGCCACACCTTCTGCTGGGTGAGTCAGGAGCACGGACGCAGGGAGATGTGGCACCAGCTCCTCACAGCCTCCCAGCTGCCTGCTGCTGCCTGCCTGCCAGCGGCCCAGCCCGGAGGTGACTGCTGATACTGTGGAGAGATGGAGGGAATTAACAGCAGACTTGCTCTGGAAGAGTCGAAGACCTGCAGCGCAGAAGGAGCCAGGATCTCCAGCTGAGCCTCCCACCCATGGGTGCTCCTTGGCTCTGCCACCACCCAGGCAGGTGGCCCTGGGAGCAGGCAAAAGCAGGCAGAACAAGCAGAGCATGTGCAGACACACAGACTGCCTGCCCATGCCGGCAGAGCCTGTCCCCAGCGCTCAGGGGCTACCCAGAGTATGGGTGCCAAGATAAGCAGACAGTGCTATGTCCCTCCCCAAAAGGAGCCTGCTGGACACCACTGGTGCCAAGCACAGCCCCTGCACAAGACCCCACAGGCATCTCTCCTCTCCTGGCTGAGCCGGGGCCGCCTGTGTTCCCACACCACGCAGCCTGTGCTCCTTGCCTGGGCTTCATCACCGCACTGCTCCCCTGTTTTGGTGACACCACCCCACACGTACACCAGCAAACTAGACCCACATGTCCTAGACAGGCATCCATCTCGCCCATCAACAGTCCCCATCAGCTTTCCCCCTCCGCTGGCCAAAGCAGTGAGACCCCAGGCAGGACCCGGGTGCTGGGTGGGCAGGAGGGGAACAGCCAGAGTGTTTGTGGGCATCTGCCCTCCCTCCCTCCCTCCCACCCAGCTCCCTACCCCGGCAAGCCCGGGGAGGCAGAGCTGCGCTCCCACGTCCCCGCCCGGGCTGGCATCATCAGGAGGAGCAGCTGTGGCAGCCCCCGTGGGGCCCGCGGGGAAGGGAGGGCACTGCAGATGGGGACCCGCGGATGTGTGTCAGCGAGCAGAGCTCCTGTGCCAGGGAGCCCTCGCTGGAGGCTGTGTGGATTCTCAGCGCTCTGCCCTTCACCTTCCCGCACCGCCTGTCGCATTTAGGGCTTATGTAAGTGCCCCCCGCCTCGGCTCCCCCCGCCAGCACCGCTGCTCCCGGGGGACCCGGGCACGGGGAGCCGCAGGGGCTGCACCCGCCCGGTGCTCCCCTCACCCCGGCCGGCCGAGCGCAGCATCAGCCGCCGGCCGGCTCCGCTCCTCGGCGGGCGGATCTTCAGCCGGGTCCCCGCGAAAAGGCGGTGGTGGCTCAGAGGATGCTCACTCGTCCTGTCTCAGCCACATGTGCTCACCCTGGGAGAGACGGCAGCGGTGGTGAGGCACCTCCGGTTTGCCCCAGGGCATCCTTACGTGCCCACCCGGTATATCTCTCTCAAGCTCAGAGGGGAGCACAGTTGCCTTGAAATTATTGGAGCACAAAATAAGGGCTGTATGCAGATGGGAGTTTGCAGCTCTGGTGGAGGTTCAGTTGGGCAGGGATTCCACAAATAGAGAACACCTCATCCAATGAGGAAAATCCGCAGGGAAAAAACCCACCACCACCAAAAAAACCCTGCAAACCCTCCCAAACAGACAAACAGAAACCCACAAAAAAACCCACCCAAACAAAACACAACCAAAAACGCCCACAGAAGGTGTCTCAAATCTGTACTGCACATGTGCATGCAACTCACTGCTGGTCATTAAGGAAATGGGCCCATGCTGTGCCTGCCCTCCTGATATGCCCAAAGAACTTGGCAGGCTCAAAAATCAGGGTAACACAGTAAATAGAAACACTCATCTCAGAAAATCATGGTACTGCATTCAGCCCACCCAAGCAGTGAGGCCTCGCAGGGCTGGGCATGCAGGCACCTCTCCAGAGCCTGCCAAGGGAATGCAGGTAATGCCAGACAAGGAGGGCAGCACATCTCTGTACATCACCCCCCTTCACCTCCTCCTGCCCCACCAGGCAGTGACAGAAACACAGCAGCAGGAGCACGACACTGCTGTGTTATCCCCCAAACACATGCCAAAGCCTAAGAAATAAAAGCTGAGTCAAGGGCCAGAAAAACAGCTGAGGCACTCAGAGACCCCAAGCTCAGCTCTGCCCACCACTGCTGGAGCTGCCTCTGCAGCACAGTGCCTTGGCTGCCCTGTTCTGCCTGCAGCTCTGGAAGAAAACCATCATTCATCTCATATTCCTTGCTGCAATGCTCCTCCTTCAGCAGAGAACTGACCTTTGCCTAACAGCGACATCTCAGGGGTGCAGTGCTGGCCCGGGACCCCCCAAAGCTGTATTCCCAAGCAGGATCTCAGAGATGCTTCAGACCCACCACTCTGCCTGACGTTGCTGGAAGGCAAACTGCCCAGTGCAAATCTTCTGCTCAGGTTCCTTCAGGTACCGCAGGTTAGGATAAAGCTAATTATTAATGACTGTCATATCTAATTTGTATGACTGGAAGCTACAGGCAGCTTCCAGTCTTTATGATAGTGCATACAGTGCTCCCTGCAGAGTCATTTCAACCGATCTGTCATCATTTTCTGTCTGCAGGAACACCACAGCCCTGCCAGCGGTGCTTCACCAGCTGATTTCCCAGCTCCAGAGCTCCCTCATGGCTGCAGCCACATGCTGCCATGGGCACTGCTGCTCCACCAACTCCTCCAGGCAAGCAATTTCATGGCACCAGGCAGTGCCACTACACAGCTGCCCAGCTGGGCTGCGCACACCAGTCACAGGGCTGAATTCACAACCCACTTTGCATCCGCGGAGCTTCCGCACGCCCACTGTAACCATCCTGTCCTGACACAATGAGGAATCTCTTTTCACAAAACACAGCCAAAAACCAGCTTCTCGCTACAGCTCCTCAGAATTACGCTATGATGATATTCCTCTGGGTTTTTGTTTAATCCTCATCCAGCTCTGAGAAAACATGAAAATCTGAAGACAAAAAAACATAAGCTAAGCTAGAATTAAGTACACATTCTTAACTTAAACAAAATGATGCTACAGGACTTAAAACTGCCTCCAATTATGAGTTTTACAAAGCACAAGGCACAGAGGTGAGTTGTGTTAGTGATAGCCAAATATGTCCAGATATGGAGATGAACAGTCAAGGCCCAGCAGCCCTAATGTTACCCTGGAGAGCCACAATGCCTTGACACTCAAATACAGCTCACGGTATTTTAACATTTGTAATTCCACATTTGGTTCCATCATTTTTTAAAGACTCTTTGCCTCCATCTGCCCATGTCCCCGCAGCACAGAATAAAGGCACCCAAACAATCTCAGGGACATGCTTCTAAGCCTTCCTATGTTTGGATTTTTTCAATTACAAACCCAAAAAATGATGCAAACCCTACATCTGAAATTCCCTGGGTTTCAAATGCCTGATTTGGGATAATTACAATACCCCTGTAACACATCCTATACCCTCATATTGCTGTTCTGTGCTCTGTGCTTTCTGATGTAACTTCATGTTAACACAACATTTAGGATGGGAATTTAGCCTTAATTTAACGCTGACAGACTGCCATAAAAACCCAAGCTTAATCCCTTTCACTGTGGGCTGTTGCATGTGCCTCGCGTTGCTGCCTGCTGCCTCAACAGCTCTTAAGCTTCTCGGTCTTTCAAAGAATGAGAAAGAACTGAGAGACCCGAGAAAGGACATTTCGTTCGGGGAAGCAATTCCCTTCACATCCCATGAGAGGTGGGAGCAAAACTTTCCCAGTTTTGCCGCCTACAGCGCTCTCAGTCTTCCCTCCAGCAGGGAAGCCAAACGTGTCCCCCAGCGAAGATGGGCTGCTGCCTGCCTGCAGCCCCGCGCCAGGAGCCGTGCCTGCCAACTCCAAATGAAACCGGGCTGGGCTGGGCAGGCACAGCCAAACTGGGAATGCTCAGACAAGCATGCAGTGAGAAACTGGGAGGATAAAGACACCGCAGGCATCCCAGGTCACTCTGCCAGGCCGCTGGTGGGTGAGCAGAGGAAGTGAGGCTGCTAGCTGTTGGGGATGTTATTCATGCGCTTTGGAAAACAAACGCTCTATAGGTATTTCCACGGCCACACTGTCTGCCAGACGGCTTCCTCCTCAACAAAGAGACGCTCTCCATGGAAACCTGGGCGGGTGGGATCCTCTGGAAGCCTCTCTGGCAGATGCATATTCAGGCATCTCAACACCAGCCAGACAAGCCGGATCCACACCTCCTCTGGCAGACGGCCGAGGAGATGCGAGCAGACAGCCTGCTCTCGTATTGGACCCTTCCTCGGGGCCCAGCCTCCTGCCCTGGAGCACCAACCCCAAGCTCATCACACTGATGTTGTGGCTCTATGTCCCATGAGGTTCAGAGCCAGGACAGACGGAGATCTCAAAGCACCCAGCTGGCACAGATGGACGATCTCCTTCCAACAGCAAGCAGACAGGGTGTCCCATTGCACCCTCCAGCCACTGTGCCTTGTGCAGCTCTGCTCACCATTTGACCCCGTTGTACTTTGCTGAGGGCCAGCCCAGGCACCCCAGAACAAACATGCACCCAGCAAGCAGCACGAGAAACCTCTGCTTTCTCTTCTCCAGGTGAGCTCCAAACCTTTCCACCAGCCTGTGCTCCAGGAGCTCAGGCTGGTGCTCAGCTCTCGGGCAGCAGCACCTGCCAGACCCACTCCCCATCTGGCATCTTCTCTCCTCCACTGGGCAGCAATCCCAGCTCTCACCCAGCCCCATCCCACCAGGCCTACAACACTGCAGAAACCCCACAGGAAACCCTGGGGAGCACAGAAGCTGCAGCACAATTGGACCGACGTGCTTGTGTCCCTGTGTCCCAGCAGCCCCTCAAGAGCATCCCTGTGCCTGCAGGTCTCAGACCACGTTACCCATCCATGCCACAGGCAGATGTTTCCTGGTCCCACAGCACTGTGGGGGCATTTCCCAGGTCCATCACAGAGCTGGTGAACAGTGATAGATGGTTCACAGCTACACTGAAAAGGACACGTAGGGTTTCAGAAAGGTCTGCCCTGCTGCTGCTGCTCTGCTTTTCCATGAATGACCTAAATGACAGAACAGAGTGTGTTTCAAAATCTGCACATGACACCCCTGCACTTCAGAGGTCAGGATGGGAATTTCACATGCTCCTGACAGACTGGAAAAAGGGCTGAGAGATGATGGGCAGGACTGTTAAGTCATTGGGAGGTAAAAAATCGCACAAACAGGCCACGGAAGAAAAGACAGCAGCAGTTCTGCCACAAGGGTCATGAGGGCTACAGGTGAGTACAGACTGAACGTGAGCCAGCATATCATTGCCACAAAAAAAGGCAGCTACAGGAGGATGTGTGAAAGGTCAGCTTACACATGAAGTAATTACTCTCCTTTCAGCTCATAAAGATACACCAATTTATTACAGTGTTGTCCAGAGAACCAGTTCATGCCCCAAAAGATTTGGACTGAGAGAGGCCATGGGAGACCAGCAAGATCACCAAAAAAGCCTTGAAGAAAAGTCTGGAAGATTTGGATTAGTCTAGACAAGACAAGTCACAGGGCACAGTTTTATAGCATGCAAAGGCCACTGCAAAAAAGTTCAGAACACTCTGCCCTTTTGTGCCAGGTAGGAGACACATTCACATTACGAAAGAAAAGTGTACACCAGGAAAAGTTAAAGCACTCCATGACTATCTGCAAAGGGTGCTACATGGCAGATGGATGGACCAAGCGACCCCCAGCATCCCCTCCAGCCCAGTCTCCTACACTTCTCATTACCCTGGCTGGCAGCTCTGCCCCTGCCCTCATTCATCCAGCATTTGTCACCGTCTGGGCACACACAGCCACCTTGGCCACGAACCCTCCAGTCTTTAGGGTGCACAGCAGAGCACTTAAGAGGCTTCCCAGCACCACGGAGCCCAAAACACCCGTTCTCCACTCTGCAGAGGCCTCTCCCAGAGTCCAGTGTTCCCTTGTTCCCCACCTCGCTCTCCTCCTGAGGTACATCTGCAGCCCCCCTGCTATCGAGGCACCACAGTCACTGTAACGGGACAGAGGGAAAACCTCACAAACCTCACCCTCGTTTGTGTCAAGTGCAAGATATGTCCCTATGCCTTGCCCTTCCTCACTCCTACCCATGGTGCCACCAATATTTAAAGCAAGCTGAACATCAGAAGCCTACGAGACACTCCACTGCACATCCTTTGCCCTGGGGAGAGGATGAGGGACCACGTGAGAAGTGTCACTTAAGTTCCTCAACGCTGCAAGAACATATGTGGGACAGAAGCTCTTTGACAACTCCCAGACACATGCCAAGATCCTCGAGAGCTTCCATTCACAACAGAAGAATGTTACTCAAAATCCCTAGAAACAGACAATTTCAAGAGCCACTTCTGCTGTGGTGCCAAAGGCCTCCCGCTGCAATATGGCCAGTCACCATTTGCTCCATGGCCTTTAATGAGCTCTTCATGAAGGAGCCAAGCCTGCCTTGGGAAGGACACCAGGGGCAAAGCAGACCTTGCCCTTGCCCACATTTCAGCCTTTCCAGACATTTTTGGTGTTGAATGCCAGCACACTGTTCGATTCCCGGCTCCAGAAGACACGCTACCCAGCAGGTGAGATAACCTGGATCATTTCCAACTCTTGTTTAGCATCAAGAGCTCCAAAAATGCAGGAGGTTTCTCAGTGTCACCGAGCTGTGACTGGTGATGCTGCTGAAGGACAGCCCATGAGCACTGCAGCAGGGACAGCGTTGGGGTCAGCACCCAATACTGCTGATGCAAGAAGAAGGTGACCACTATAGAGGATCCAAGGACAACTG
The DNA here is from genome assembly GCA_013397815.1 of Aleadryas rufinucha. NCBI lineage: Eukaryota > Metazoa > Chordata > Aves > Passeriformes > Aleadryas > Aleadryas rufinucha. The sequence goes on from VZTH01001915.1 coordinate 30,354, forward strand.
TGCTTGAAAGCCTGGAGTCTTTTGGAGTGGGCTACATGCTCACCTTGAGCTAGTCTAGATTTTGACTGACCTTCCCACTCACTGCTTCCCAGGAGCCCGGTGGAAAGCTGAGACAGGGCCACGTGGCACAGCCAGCAGCTGCTGTGTGAGCAGCAGGCTCTGCCAGGACAGGAACAGGGCAGTGGCAGCAGCCTCTCGGTGGACTGGCGGGTTCCCACACAGCTCAGGGATAGCCGCTGGAAGTAGCCTATTTATTGCCACGTTCTGGATAGAAATAATCTGGATTATCTCACGTTATGGCTTTCCTGACCCCAGCATGAAGACACAGCGGCAGCTTTTCTCTCTCTCACCTTGCTATTTGCAGTTTCAACGTACAAACACTCGCCTGCGGGGGCAGAGGTTAACGAGAAGCACTGTCCGAGCACAGCTGAACCCACACTCGCTCCCCGGCAGCGAAGGAAGCGCCTGACTGAGCCCGGAGGATCTCAGAGCCCCGAGACCCCCCGCGACCGGCAACATCTGGGTGTGGCATCGCTCTGTCGCGCTCAGGAGGGACGGCGAGGCGGCACCGGGCTGGTTCCCGGAGCCCCGAGTGAGGCTGAGACCCGCCCGCACCCCGCGGGAGCTGTCCCGTCAGCACCGCCCGGGACCGGCCCCGCCGAGCGCCCCGGGAACCGCAAACCGCACCTCCGGGACCAGCGGAGGAGAGACCTCGGGGCTCTTGACAGCGTCCTGAGCAGAGAGAGGTGCTCAGCTCTTCTCCCTGGTACCCAGCGATAGCACATGAGGGAACAGCTCAAAGCTGTGCCAGGGGAGGTTTACACTGGGCGTTAGGAAGCATTTGTTTAGCCAGAGGGTGGTCAAACACTGGAACAGGCTTCCTAGAGAGGTGGTCAATGCTTCAAGCCTGTCAGTGTTTAAGAGGCATTTGGACAACGCCCTTAAACACATGCCTTAATTTTAGGTCAGCCCTGAATGGGCCAGGCTGTTGGACTGGATGATCATTGTAGGTCCCTTCCAACTGAAATTATTCTATTCTATTCTATTCTATTCTATTCTATTCTATTCTATTCTATTCTATTCTATTCTATTCTATTCTATTCTATTCTATTCTATCCTATCCTATCCTATCCTATCCTATCCTATCCTATACAGTGCTTCACAAATACACGCTAGAATTATTCCACCTCTGGCTTTGTGCAGGCAGGTGACTGACAATGCAAAAGTGCATCCACAGAACGCTGGAATTTCCAGACGAGTACTCAGGAGTGAGCTGACAGACAATCTGCTTTCAGCAAGCCCTTGGCACCAGCACAAAGTTCATGCCAAGACAACTTTCTCACTCTCCCACACATCACAAACAAGCACCAGGCACCTACTCCAAGGCAATATAATCTCCCTCAAATCTGTGATCAACACTCCACAGCTAGCAGCCCAAGTGCAAATCTCACCCAGCGAAGAGAGAGCTGGCTCCACCAGCAGCATTCCCCTCACTTCCTTCTCCAGCTTCGGGAAACCGCACATTGACATTACCCCACCTGCTCACCACCATCCCCCTCACATCTGCCAGAGTGATGCCTCCTATGTCCTCTCCCAAAAAACTGCCCTGGAAACTACCACGGCTAACAGGGGCCATTCTTAAGGTTAACATCGATCATTATGACTGAACCGTGTCAGGGAACAGTTACACAAGCACAAGGCTCTTATCAATAAGCTTCTGAAAGTCCAAGTCCAAACACATTCATATTTCTTACGTTAGCAAAAGCAGGTTTGAAGTCTAATAAACAAAGGAGACTTTGGTGACCCAAAGAGGCTGACTCAATGACACCCCTATTTCTGAAACGCCTGAAACTAAGAGGCAAGTATGAAACCAAGCTGCTGAAGCAATGTCCTTCCCCAAAACTCTCTCATACCCCAGCCTCTCAAGCTCCTTTCTGGGCACCCAGCCATGCAAAGGACATGAAGCTCCCACAACCAATGGGCCACGGGCATTGGTACAAAGTTCTGTCCTACCCATATCACCACCCGTGCTAAGAACAGCTCAAGACATCTCACACAAGCTCCAAGGGAAGCTGAGAAAGCATCGGTGGCTGCAGGCAGGGCGAGTGTGTGCACAGCCAATACTTTCCATGGACTAGCGTGGACTGGGGGAGGCTCTATAAATGTAAGGAGGTGGGCTGGGCAGAGAGGAACCGACTGCAGCTTAAAATACATGGACTTCCTGCAAATGTGACTAGGGAGGGTGGGCAACAAAACCCAAGAGTGTTCTGAATGGGAACAGCTACACCCAAAATAAGTTGTCAGTGTTTCAGTTTTACTGACTCAAAGCAGGAAGCCAAAATCACTTAATCAAGGGCTGAAATCCAGACGGTGGCTTTGGAGCCATTGGTTTCAGCAGCAGAGCCAGTGAAGGACTGTTTCTTTTACCAACATCTGCCCCAACCCACCTAGTTCTGCCTAACATCACTCCACTCTTTATCAGCTCAGAAAGGTTTTGCAGGGCAGAACTGTAAAACAGGTCATGGAAGTAATCTGGGCTAAAGGTAATAAAACCCAGGACAAAGAACAAAGATGAAGAAAATAGCTGGAGACAAGCAGGAACTAACTTTTCCGCAGAAGCTGAAACATGACACAGTAAGTTTTCTTGTGCAGAGATAAGGTTACAAGTTATCTGGCAGTGTACAAGCACCATCTTTTTGCACCACGTGTTACCACCTTGTCTTGTACCATGAGACACCGAGCCCATGGAGCAAGCACATGTGGCACAGCCCTGTGCAAGGGAGGGTGTGGGCCATCCCTTGAGGGTGACAATGCAGGTAGCAGAGCCATGTGTGCTCCCTCAGGATGCAAGAAAGCCCAAGCACTGCAGTCCAGCACCAAATTGTTTCCTCACTGCAGGGTCTTTGCTCAGGAAAGCTGTCCCAGGAGATGTTTGAGCTCACTGTCCACACCACCTCCACCTTGTTACAATAGTCCCTACTGCCAGGTGAAGCACCAGACAGGCTCTGCACAGACCCAGGGATTCAGGGCTGTGCCATCCCATGCTCCTGAGTTTCCCACAGCTGGGAGAGCTGCAGGTCCTGTCTTCTGCCAGAGAGATGCCCCAGCTGAACTCCAGCACATCGCCCTACTGGGAGAGGGAACTGCCCCAGCACATCCCACTGGACTCAAGATGCTGAGTTTTATGTTAGTGCAAGTAGCCCTGACCAAAGACTAGACGTGATTTTGCAAATGACACTTTGAGCCTAATGGCACCAGCAGTGACCTTCTGCTCGTCTGGGGGCACAGTCAGTCCCAGCTCTGCCATGGCTGGCCTGGGAGACCACACTCCCCTCCTCACAGCACTGGACTCTTCATCTACAACAGAGATGTAGATGTAGATGTGTTTTTCATCTGCAAAGCAGGGAGAGGGATACCCAGACCCAGGCTGGGGCAGGAGATGGGATGCAGTGACCACTGGTAGCCATGCACAGGTAGGAAACAGCACGGGTCAGCACAAGCTGCACTTGCTAATGCTGTCATGCACATTCCCTCTGCTCCCACCAGCAAGCAGGTTTCACTGGAAACATCAGAAAGATCCAAACGTAGGGGTGGGAAAATACCATTGTTGCTGGAAGCACCATGGACTCCTCCATCCACACCACCACCCTGCAAGCCGCTGGTGGCAGAGGGAGCCAGGTCCCTTTCCCTCCCAGCTGCAGCGCGCTCCTCGCCCCGGCAGGGCAGGGGACACCATCCCAGGGCAGCACCTCCTGGCAGGGCTCCTGCGGGAGCCGGCACCGCACGCCCAGAGCCAACATGACACAGCGTCAAGCAGCCACATCCTGCAGCAGCCACCGCTCCTCCGGGGTGACGTCAGCCTCCGCAAGAGCTGGCAGGCAGGACATGCCGTGCATGCCGGCCGCGCTGCTCCCAGACACCGCCTGGCTCCGGCAACACCGGGGCCTGCGTCCCTCACCAGCTACGACTTATCTACAAATTGAATTTCACACTTGCGCGCTCCAGAATAAGGCACAGGTGCTGGAGGAGCCACCCTCCCCCTCTCTCCACATCTGCCTTCCCGCTCGCCCCACCCCGCTGCTGAGCGCCGGGATAATGGCTGGCGGCCGTGGAGCAGCTCCCGGGCAAAGCCCCGACAGGCACAGGCGGCATCGGCTCACGGCGGAGCTGCCACGCTCGGGGCGACATCGGGGCGAGGGGAGCCCTGGGCCCCTGGCACAAGGGCCACCCACGTGTGCTGCTGGCGCGACACAGCGTCCAAAACCGCCCATCTGCAGCTGAATGAGATAAAGGCCCATCCCAGAGTTACCGGTTTCCCCAGAAACCCCACAGGCTTTCCCAGGAATTCTGGAAACGCACAGATTTGATGTGTGCTCCAGTAAGCAACCTAAAGAGTTCGTACAGTTGCACAGCCAGAGACCACCGTTAGCACAGGCTCTGTGCACAGCTGGCAGCCCGGACAGATGTGGTTGGTGGCTGTCACCTCGGAAGGACCTCGGACAGCCCAAGCCCATGGTGCAGCCCAAGCCCACGAGAGCCTCTACCCAACTAAGAGGAGCAGCTTCCTTAAGCAGAGGAGCCTGCCCTCAACAAGGCCACCAGCTGCTCACGTTCCCAAACCAAAACCAAAGCTGGCGTGACTAAGCAGAAGACCATGGAAGCACCCAGGACTGGAGAGCCAGCCTGCAGCCAGCCACAGCATCTTGTTCATGCAGCCAGGGCTCACTAGAAACTGTAGGTCAGGCAAGCCAGCAGCTAGAAAGGAAAGCCATTCAAATTTAATCCAAAATGTATTTTCTATTTTCCCTTGTAAATTTATCCTCCCATACTTTCTATCTTCAAGCACAAAAAAGCAGAAAGCCTAAAACCTCTGGCAAAAAAAATCCTTTAATGTGTTTTACTGCAAATACCACCTCGTGTTAAGAAATAAGCTGGACCGGAGCAAATCAGGCAGCTTGGGGATGCCCTGTCTCTCCAGAAGGAGCAGACCAGAATGAAGCAGGACATACAGGCACGCTGCAAGGACCAACAATGCCAAGGAAAGTCAAGTTCAAGTGCCAAGACAGCTCTCATGTTCCCTGCTGCTCCTCACAGGTCCCTGAGCACAGCTCTGCCTCAGCAGATGCCCCCTTGGAAGCGTCGCTCCTGGCGGACACAGGAGGAGGTTTTTGTTACAAAGAGTAGGCAACCAATTGGCTCCTCTTAAAGTCGTGAGCATCAAAGCACGGCAGCTCCCTGCCCAAATCTGCAATCTCAGATTCTCATCCAGAGACCCCAGTGGCAACAGAGACCAAAAAGACAAGACAGAAACAGAGATTGTTTCTCTCTTGAGGCACAGGACAGCTGCTGTCCAAGGGAGATCTTGGTTTGTGGTTGCAAGGACACCCTTGTGCTGCTGGCTGGACACTTCCCTCAGTCCTCCTGGAATTCATAAGGATGAGAAACAGCATTCTCTTCATGAGCAACAACCTCACTTGACCTCATCCTGCTGCCTGACAGCCAAAACCCACTGGGGATGGCTGGATCCCCAGCTCATCCCTGCATCCTCCTCTCCAAGTCCACTTCTCTCACAAGAGGCCAACTGCTCCCAAGCCAAGGCTCTTGTCTCCCAGTTGTCCTTGCATGTCTCTGGACTGCCCAGGAGCTGGGGAACAGCCTTTTGGCATCCCACATTTGCCAAGGTAAGGCTGAACTGGACCCTCACTGGTAGCAGGACATGAGTCTTTTCTCATTTGAGGATAAAACCAGGAACAAAACTGACACTGATATTTCCTGATGTGTGTGAGAACAGGCAGAGACAGGGGATTGGAGGAGAAGGAAGAGATGAAGATCAGATCCCTGGCGATCCCGCAGTGCCTATCACGTGCAGCTAGTACCAGGGAATTGGGACAGCTCTAAGATGAGACTCCAGCTCTGCTGCCAGCGTGTCCCTGAGCCCAGGGAACCAGAGGAAGCAGAGTTGTCAGGGAACACAGCAGGAAGGGATATTGCCACTCACTTTCAAACTAAATGAATTAGTACCTGATCAGTAGACAAAAGGCTGTCAGAGGTATCCAGCAAAGGGCTCTGTGAGGCCAAGGCTTGGTGCTTAGCACAGGTCCTGTCTCTCCCAGCAGCTGCACCTCCATCACGTGGGGAAAGCATCCCACACTCTCAGCGAGGAAGCAGGACTGAGCATGCACCTGTCACCCTGTGCCAAGCTAAGTAACAGAACTGGGTGGGGATAAACCCATCCTTCTTTGCCAAAGCCCAGTGCTCCCTCCTGGCTCCACACTCTCTGGTGGGCAGAATGTTATGAAAATAACAGAGCAGACCAGCAGTCCGCCTTGCTCTGTGTACTTGCAAGCAGTCAGAAGCACTAGCAATTCACAGCTCAGCAGCTGCCCAAGTCAGAGGTGGATCTCAGTGTATTTATTGGTTGTGGAGGAGCCTCTTGTCCTTCTTGAAATCATCCCATTTCTCCTGAAACTAATGCAAGGTTTTGCTGTTCATGACACCTCGTCCTGAGGACTCCTGTGATTTGATAGCACATCTGCAAGAGGCAATGCCCCTCCCCCCGTTTGGCACCTCCTGATAGCTTAATTTGATGTGACCTTGTACTTGTATGAAAACAAACAATGAACAGTTAACCTCTATCACTTCTCTCCTGGCCTCCTGTAGACACATCTTATCCATCTTCTGTTGTTTCTTTTCCAGTCTGAAGAACCCTGCCTTATTTAGCCATTTTTTTTGCAGAGAGGCCACCAGACCTCTGACCAACTCTGCTGCAACTTCCAGGCATTTGATTCCACAATGATCTCAACACCCACACATCTCTCCTGAGCTCCCCGTGGGCAGCTCTAGAGACAGAGACACAGAGCAACCCCTGTCCCCTTCTCCTCCATCACTGTCCCACAAATCCTCAAATTGCTCAGTGGTGCCTGGAATTATGTGAGGGCAGAAGAAAGACACAAAGACAGTTGGACTCACACATTCACCTTCACAACTCCTTTAGCACTCACTGGGTGCCAGCACCAGGACAGGGACAGGGCCACCTCCATGGGGAGTGCCACACAGACATTTTGGCCATGCTACAGACTTGGGCTTCTTCTCCCACTCCTTTAGAGCAGCACCAAACAGCTGCTCGATGAAGGCCAAGCCCCTGCAGCCTCTGATCACCACAAAAGGGCATTCTCAGCAGTCCCCTCCCCAAGCCCATCTCAGAAGCCTCCTGACCAAACTTTTCCCAGCCATCCTTGCCCTCAGCAGCCCAGGCCCAGACCCAAACAAGGCTTGTGCACTCTACAAGCCCTGTAACACGCTCTCTCTGCAACCTTTCCCAAACTTTGCCACCTGCTCTGTTGGCACGGCCAGAGCATCTGGCCACCAGGCAGAGTTTCAGCTCTGCTTGCCAGGCACCTTACAGGATATGCTCGCACTGAGATGCAGTTTGAAAATAACAGATGTTACTCCACTGTTCTGCATTTTGCAGTGTCAGGAACAAGGCTTCTTTACCAACAATCCTCCGAGCTCCTTGCCAAGGCGGTCTCATCCCAAACAGCGCTCCCCAGCACAAGATCTTGCTCGCAGACAGCCCCTGCCACGTGCTGTCCCTGCTGCCAGGCAGACAACATGGCAAAAGCAATGTATTGCAAGAGCAGAGTTTCCACACACAACTTCAGCACTAAGCAGGAACACAGGTTTCATCATGGGCTGCAATACCACATGACTACTGAGCCCAGACAAGCCTCCAAACTGCACATAACCTCCCATCCAGGGAAAACTTCCAGGAGCTACACAAACCAGACAGGACCCGGCAGCTGCAGCCAGAAGCACCCATGTCTTTCCACTGCTCCCTCTTCATCCCCATTTCCTCTCAGTCAGACTCGCTCCAGGGTCTGAATGATGTGGGTTCAAACTGGCAGCTCTGGCAATTGCAGGACCATTTATTCATTCCCCTCACACCCACAGCAGAATCCTGCTGAGGCCAGCAGCACACAGTGCTGGTCACAGCCTGCTCCCTGCCCCCAGCTCTGGGGAGTATCACGGCAGGAGACCACCAGAGCATTCAGTCCCCCATCCAGCACCACCCAGCTCAGCTCAGTCCTCAGACCCAGCTCTCCTCGAGTGCCCTGGTACCAGGATCCAACCTGCCTCCTCCTGCTGACGTGCCCTGTGCTGGCGGCGACCACCTCCCCTCTGCGCCGACCCAGGGGCCACAACGCCCTTGGCTGCCTTTCAAAGCACTGTCAGTGGCAGCCAATAACCACAGACCACCAGCACAGGAATCTCTGTCTGGGATCCCACAGGGAGATGGTAACTCCCATCCCAGTGGCACTGGGAGTTCTAAGGACAGAGCCAAGCTGTCCCTGCCCCATCCCTCTGCGCTTGGTGCACAGGATGGCAGATATACAGCCTCCCTGTGCTCTGCTCTGAGATTCCACAGGCTCCTCTGCAGCTCCACAACTTGTTGCACAGACACGCTCCATGTTCCCATCCCCACCACTTCCCACCATCCTTCCACCCTTCTACTGTTACTGGATCCCTCCAGCTGCCCCCAGTGCAGCATGGACACTTCCACACTGCTCTGTCCGAGGCCACAGTAGCTCCTGGCCAGCCAAGAGAGCTTCCTTTCTCCCCTGCCTGCTGCAAAGAAACAGCTTCTAGAAGGAAGGACACAGGAAGATGGCAGCAAATTGCTTGGGAGGCAGCAGACTCGCTGTGGCTGGGGGGGTTTAGGAGCTGGCTGAGCTGATGCTGTTTGGGAATTGTTTACATGGAGCTTAGAGACTTGATGACCTCGATGTCCCTTTCTTATCAGCTGTCCTAAAACACCTCCTCCTTTAACACAAAGGCCAACATGGACCTGCCAGATGATTTTGGCAGTCACTGTCTCCTTGCTCTTGCTCACGGACTCAACGTGATCCTGATCAAAAGACACCTGGAACAAATCCCTGTCTGTGTTGGACGTGAGCACCCAGAGCAGACCCCACAGAGAGCCAGGACAGACACAGCCACCACATCTGGAGCCTCAGCACAGTGCTCTGCCAATTCTCACGCTGCCTTCTGAAGCTTTGGCAGGCCCCTGTCCCTGGGCAGCCTGCTCAGTAGCTCCGCTCACGACTCCCAGGTTCTGGCTGCCCTCACCACCCTGCTCTCAAGCACCTTCCCTCCAGCCCTTGGGGACAAAAGCCTCTACACGGGGTCTGGAAAAGAGACAGCCCCAGATGAAAAGTGCAGGGCAACCCCCTTGGCATGGGCTCAGCCTTCCTCTCCAACAAGGCTGCCCTAGATGCTCATTGCTGTTGAGTGTGGGCAATTGGAGGCTGTGAGAGGCAGCACCACACAGACCCTGCCAAGATGGGCACTGCAGCTCCCATTTCCTCAGCACAGCGCTGTGCGGGGCCCTCCCAGCCATGTCCGAGGGCTGCCCTGCACCTTGGCAGCTTCTGCTTGTGCTCTGGAGGTTGGGAGCTGCATGTTTGCAGGTGTCCAACCAAACTCCACATCCCGACTGCACACGTAACCATGGCAACTGCACATGCGAGTGGCAAAGCCTCGAGCCCGGCTAACTGCAAATGCAAATGAAGCAAACACATGCACAGTGCTAAAAGTGTGACCTCTAAATGTCAGCCTTTAACCATTTTGCAGACACCAGCTCTGGTGGTGGCCGCCTGCAGCCTGCAGAGCAGGAAGAGGTCTGGTTCCAGTGGGGACCTCTGGGTGCCCAGCCCTGCACCAGGTGTTGGCATGGGTGCGTGGGTGCACCCCTGGCACAGGCATTTCCCAGAACTAAGAGTGACTCCTGCCTTGGCAACCAGCAGCTCCCTCTCTGAGGACACATCCACTCCTTACCCAGCTGGCAGATGCTCCCAATTCCACAGAGCGCCCTGGTTTGCAGAGGAAGGAAGGTCCCACCAGGCTGACACAAAGCATGGCCAGCACAGGGGCTCATGGGGAGCTGGCCCTGCCATCACCTGGGGCCGAGCCAGCAGCAGCATCAGATGAGGCACTCTCAAAGGATGGAAGGAAAATCCCAGCCTTTCAGGGATGTCATGTCAGAGCCACCTCCCTAAGGGAGGTCTGTGGCCTTGGGAAAGGCTGCCAGTAGAGGCAGAAGGAGGTGTCACTATTTGGGAGAGTGTGGTCCAGGAACTGACTGGCTGGACAAAGGCCTCAGGTCCCTCATCATTTCTATCCCTTGCTGCTGACAGCACTGGCTGCAGACAGACCCCAGCACTGACCATCACTCACCACGCCTGTCCTGCTCCGTGGCTTCGAGCACGACGGAGTCAAGCTCAGGTGAACGGTGCCAGCTCCAACCACAGCGCGCATCGCTGGGGCCACCAGCAACCCCTGCACCCACCACCCCACTCAGGGACGGATGGATAGATGGAGGAATGGATATCTGGCCCACCGCTGCTCTCAGGGATGAGCACAGCCAGCTGTTTGACAGCAAGCCTGCCTCCAACTCGGTCCCTGGCCCGAGAGAGAAACAGGGAATGTCCTTTCACTCCAGGAGCCCAATGGCTAATGTCATTCCTAATGCTGTGCCAAAAAAACTGAGCCAAGGGGATCTCCTGCCTGTCCTTGACCCAGGGATGCTCACACCAGCAGCCTCATGCCTGTCAGCACCAGAAACATCCTTGCACCGCTAATAACCCACCTCCCAGGACCTACACCACACCACAGACACCCCACAGCCCCGGGGAGGATGCCAGTCCCTGGAGTGAGAGCGCTCCAGCCCGGAGAGCCCTTGCTCCCCGCTCTGTGCTGGGTCTGACGGGCCGGGCCGAGCGGGACCGGGCGGCCCGGCGGATGCGGGGCGGGGGCCGGGATGCGGGGCGGGGGCCGGGATGCGGGCCGCGCAGCNCTGATCGGACATCCCACGGCCCCGCCGCTGCTCCGGCCGGGCCCGGTACCGCACGCCCCGGCAACCTGCACCGCCCTGGTCGCTGCGCCGAGGGGATGCCGCACCCGCCGCGCGGTCCGGTCCCGCGCCCTCCGGGTACCGGCACCAGCCGCACCTGCACCCCGGTATCCCCCAGGCCCCCCAAACCTGCCCTGATCACGGCGCCGGCACTGCCCTGCTATCGGCCGTGGGCGGAGGGGGTCACCCCCATCTTCCCGACCGGGACACCCGCACAGCCTGGGGCACCCCGCACCACTATCTGTGGGGGCATCCCGGCACGGCCCCGGGCATCCTGCGCTGTCCTGTGCATAGAGAATCCTGCCCCACTGCAGCCCGTGCCTGCCCCGGTCACTCTGCATGGGCCCCTTTCCACCCTCGCATAGCCCTGGGCCGTGCTGCCCCGGCACACCCCACAGCAGCTGGAGCACCCTTCAGCCCCGGCACATTTCCTCACGGCCAGGGGAGCAGACCCCGCCTCTCGTACTGCTCCGCAGTGCCCAGCAGGTCTAGGGCGGGTTCAGCGGGTACTCGTTATGGGGTGCCCCATCCCAGCCTCAGCCTTGGCCCCCGGCCCAGCCCTGCACGCACCGGGCTGCAGGCTCAGCAGCCACAGCCCCGTAGGCTCCCGGCAGCACCGCGCAGCAAGACCCAGCACCTCTGTCATTCCCCTTCCCAGCATGGGGGCATTTTCCCCTCCCACTCATGGCCTCCTGGCAGGAGCCGCCTCTCCTACAGCCTGCCGCTGCCCATAGCAATGTTTCAGTCTTGCCTGATGGGATTACAGAAATCATTTGAAACAGGGCATGGATTTGGGTCTTGATGGATGTATCTGATTGCTGTCTCCCTCTGCCATTGCCAAGGTAGCATCAGCTGCGATGCCTCCACAGAGCAGGCACCGTTTCCTGTTTAAGATGTTTGCATGGCAGCGTCTGAAGGGCAGCAAATTATTTCGAGTCTCCCACACACCCCTGGCACCTGCACTGAATCTGAGAATGTTCAGTGGCAGGGAGATCCCTGCACCCCAGTGCGGGTTGGACTTCACCTGTTCCAGTGCCTTCCAGCTGCTGCTGCAGAGCAGGTCAGAGCTTTCCTGCTTCTCCTGCCCTGCTACCTCTCCCAGGGACTGCTTATGGGTGGTCAGCAGCTTGACTGATTTTGTTGCTAGCCTGTTATACACAGGATGTATATAGGGTATACCGATATAGCTCACCCTATTTTTATATATAGATATATATAT